>WNYF01000034.1:0-317726 GCA_021396225.1 Sporothrix inflata | reverse complement strand
GCTGCAGGTCGCGGCCGGCGGCGATGGCGGTGCGCCGTGTCTCGAGGGACGAAGCAAGGTCGGCGCGCTTCTTGCGCGCCGCGTCGGTCAGGCGGCGGCGGTGGGCAAGGCCTTTGACGGCGCGACGGCGGCGGGTCTCGGCTTCCGGCAACAAAAGGGCGGCAGACTCGTCTGCCTCCGCAGCATGCGCGGCCTCCTCCCCCAACACGTGCTCAATCTGCTGGGCCAGCTTGTCCTGCGTGGCCAGGCAGTCCTGCAGCGAGTTCTCGAGGTTGGCGAGGCGCATGAGCGCGTTGTAGGACGACGTGGGCAGCGGTGGTGCACCTTGTAAATTGCTGCGGGCGCCGCCGGCCGGGGCGACCAGGCGGCTGTGCGGCGCACCGGCCATGTAGACGCCGTCCAGCAGGTGGAAGACGAGGGCGTTGGGCGGGAAGTGGATGTTCTGGAGGGAGCCGATGCAGCCGAGGAAGCGCAGGTCGACGTCGTCTTCGAGGAGGAGCGACCAGGAGGGAGAGGGTGACGAGGAGGAGGATGTGGTCGTGGTAGCGTTTGGTGCTCTTCGTACCCAGACCTTGACGGTCAGTTGAGAGGAGCGCGAGAGGAAGGGATCGAGGTCGGCCAGGTCAAAGAAGCGAAAGTTGAAGTTCTGCAATGTTAGTCTGCGAGCACATAGAGAAATAGTACGGGGATGAGACGCACCGCCGCCCGTTCTTCGACCTCGCTGACGTATATTGGCTCGTCGGCCCCGTCGTTGTGCAGCGAGAAGAAGGCGTCCGCCGTGCTGCTGTTCAGCGCCTGCTCCAAGATGTGCTGCCGCGCGAGCGCATTGGCTCCGGACAGCGTCGCGCTGCGGTGCCGTGCCGTAGTGGCAGCGCCATTCGTGTCGGCCAACAGGTCGTCGCTCGACCGCGAATGATGCAGCGCTTTCCGTAGTGACGCGCGCTTCTTTTCCCGGTCGGCCGGCGAGGCGAGGCCCGTGGCGCCGATGCTCGTGTCGTCGATGCTGTACTTGCGCGGCTGCGAAAAGGTCAGGTTGCGCAGGTAGATGCCGCGCAGGTGGCGCAGCTTGCGGTTCTGCGGGAGGAGGAAGGCCGGCTGGGGTGCCGACATGGTGGGTGGTGAGCCGGCGGCGACGACAGAGGCGTGTCAAAAGGAGTGACGTCGCTGTAGGGGGGCGAGACGGCGCGGGGAGGACGGCACGCCGCGGCGTGGCCCATGTCCTCGACGGAGGCGCAATTGGACAGGAAGAGTGGTTGATCGAGCTCCGGTGTCGTCGGCAAGCTTCGTCGTGGCCGTCGTCGATCCAAGGGTGCCGGTCGTGGCAACCTAAAGTCGTCAATGTCGTTGGGAGGTGAGGTGGACGTTGCAAGCACGACACGGAGTAGTACAGCGCGCGTTGTCGTCAGCGGCAGCAACTAGCGTGGCCGAGCTCTTGATTACAGAGGGTGGAGACCTGCCATGTGGGGGTCACGTGTGGGGAGCTGGCAGCAGTTGGCTGCAGTTTGGCAGCAACATTAGAGCGTCATACAGGGGCAGCTCCAAACAGCGACCTTCGCCATACCCAAGCACATTCCATCGTTCCACATCGCAGCCTGCGATGTCTTTCCACATTTAATTACTCTTTGATTCTCGGATATGGATATACGAACGTACGGCTACCGTTATCATAGGCACGCCACTTGCAGTTCTCGCCATGACAGGGCATCAACACCGACAAAAGAAACAAAACAAACAGAACAAACAGAACAAACAGAACAACATCTACAGCCCAGCATCACACTCATCCCTCATCCCTCATCCCTCCTCTCTCGCCTTGGTATCATTCCACGTTTCAGGCACTCTACTAACCTCGCACAGGCTTTTGTCTCTCCCGCCACCTCCTACTTCTCCTTCTCCGGCTCGGCGAGGGTCGCTTGGTGCGGCGCGCCCAGTGGCGCCCCCGCCAGGTTCTGCTCCAGCAGATAAATCTCGTTGTCGATGTGACGGTGCCGTACATAGAAGATGGCCGTCTGCACAAACAGCGCAATCGCCGGGCCAGCCCACACCCAGATCAGGTGCGGGTCGATGATGGCGGGGATGAGGACCTCGCCGAGCGCGCTGGAGAGCGCGTTGGTGAACAAGAACATGGCCATCACCACCGACTTGAGCTGCGGCGGCGCGCGCACATAGGCCATCTCGTAGGCCGTGACGTTGCAAAACAGCTCCGAGATGGCGCCCAGCGCGACGTTGGGCACCTGCCACCAGATGGAGATGGGCGAGACCTGGCCTTCGGGGCACGTGCTGGCGGCGTAGCCGCACGGCGACGTCTCGTACACCTTCCACTGGACGATGGCACCCAAGACGCCCGAGATGGCGGCCAGCAAGAACCCAAAGGTCATACGCTTGATGGGGCCGAAGCGGATGTTGAAGTGCGACAGCAGCGGGTAGAAGCCGTACGTCAGAATCGGCGTGCACCCGATGATGATGACCGGGTTCAGGTTGCCCAACAAGTCGTTGGGCGCGCCCTTGCTGGTCATGCCAGCGCCCTGGTTGTTGGCGAGCGAGCCGACACCGCCGTCGTTGATGTTGTACAGCGGGAAGTAGAGGAACACCACGCACGCCTCGAACGTGCGCTGCACGTCGACCACGGCACGCTCCGTCCAGCTGACCTGCACGCCACGCGCCGCCAGCGTCTGCGGCTTGGCCGCGTCCCAAAAGTCCTTGCGCCAGACGGCGCCCTTGTTGCGGCGCAGCGCCGTAAAGGCAATCTTCAAAAAGTTGGTCAGCTCCGAGCCCGATCCGCCGGTGCCGCGCTGCCGCTGCACGAGCCGCTTGCGGATAATCAACAGCAGGATGGGCAGCAGGAAATACACGATGCCCGGCAGCAGAAATGAGATCCAGAAGCCAATGTACTTTTCCGTGTACGTCGTGGCAATGGCAAAGAAGGAGCCGACGTTGATCATGGCGTAAAAGATCAGCAAAATCCGCTGGATCGTGCGCTCCGGGTCCACAATCTGTTTCTCGCCCGACGGCAGCGTCTGCACGTAGTCGTGCTGATGCTGGTACTGGTCAATGAGGAGGGGTGCCACGTTGGGCTTGAAGATGCCCGCGCCTGTCGACAGCAGCAGCAGTGAGATCACAAACGGCGCCACGCCGTGGCCCGCCCGCAGCACCGCGGGAGCCGCACCACCGATCATGACAATGTGCGCCACACCGCCGATGAGGACGCCCATCATAATCGTCTTGAAGCGGCCAATCTTGACATCGGCAATCCATGCGCCCAGGATCGGGAACACGTACGCCAAAAAGGTAAACAGCAGACCAAACGCCGACGCGAACTGTAGGCCCATGTTGAGCGCGCCCGCGTGGTCTTCCGGGTGGCCCTTGGGCACGGCGCCGCTGCCGTTGCCGCCCTCGGGTAGCGGGAACTCCATAAAGTTGCTAAACACCGTGCTGGCGCCAAAGTACGACGCGCGCTCCGCCAGCTCGGCCACGCACAGCACGTACGCCGCGATCGGGATGCTGCCGGCCACGCGCCGCAGTGTCTGCTGCTCCTCCTCCGTCGGCACCGGGTACTCGGCGCTGCCCTGTGGGAGGAAGTCCTGCGCTGTCTTGTCCGCATTTTTGCCGTCAACGTCAACTGCAGAGGGCGCCGCGGCGTGGGCCTTCTCCACGGCGCCCGTCTCAGCGATGCCAACCTCTTCCGACTCGATGGGTGCCACACCGGACAGTACCTGCGCCACGCCGTGCGCCTTGGTGGGCCCGGCGGCGACAGCCTCGATGTCTGCGTCTGGGAGGAACAGAGATGTTAGTGAACGAGGGGGGGAGGAGAGGGCAGTCGGAGTTGATAAGTGTCTTACCCATCTTGTAGTCACAAGTATGGCTTGTTTGCTTTGACTTTTGAACTCGACTTGACCAATGCCGGAGCAAGAACTTCTCGGTCAGCGGTGTAGAGCTGCGAGCCTCACGATGTTGGCGATGTAAAGACTTGAAAGAGGGAGAAGAGTAGGAGAGACAAATGACAAGGAGCAAAATGTGAGAGAGACACGGGTGCAACAGGGTGTATAGCAGACAGCGGACGCGCAATGAGCACTCCAGAGTACGAATATCGACAGGGACACGGGCGGTAGATTGTATAAAGTGCTCGCGTCTGTGCTACAGCAGAACGATAGGAGGAGAGAATGCAGAGAGGGGGCGGGACAGGGAAGACGCCATCGACGGTCGACGGTTCTTTTCAATTTATCCACGCGGGCTTCCTGTCTTGTCTATTTTATATGCTGTCTCCTATTTGAGCTCTTTGTCGCTCCTCATCGCTCCTCCCAATGCCTCTTTTCGCTCGCATTCAGTGTTCGCTCTACTCCCGGCTTAATATACATGGTACACAGTCTCACACTGTCGAGGGGAAAAGAGGGCAGCTTGCGGTACGCGACCTGGAAACGGTGTATCTCTCCAAACGGCCGGTAAAACGGCCATATACCCGGATTGGGAGCTGGGTAGAAAGACACTGAGCAAGCTGGGAATTCCCCATCAAGGCGGAAGATGTCGAAATAGCGACATGAAGCATGTCGATCTGTGACAACTGTGTGCGAGGACGGCCGTGCTGATGCCAACGAGCATTGCCTTACACCGTATTGGACAGAGGCACACAGAAGCACAACAGCTCGCAAGGCTACTCGCATTCCGCATATCGCCCTGTTCTTCTCTTTCGTCCTATCCTTTGCCGCCTTATCAAAGTGCTGATGGTTCTACCGCTGTTCGTTGTCGTTTCTCCTTCCCAATTCGGCGAACAAGAGTGCGACCACAACCATCACCAACGTCGGCCCCCAGAACAGCGCACGGCACACGGCACAGACACGAGGAGAGCGACAGTCAGGTTAGAAGTGTGCTCCGGTGTTGGTTAGACGTCGCATCTACGAGAACGGCGCACACGTCGTTGAATGCGACCACGGCCAATGTGCTAATGCGGCAGGTCCCAGGCATCTCGCGATGCGATCCTTGCAGCCAAGACAAAGTCCAACAGAACGGCGTCCGTGTTGATGTCCGCCGTCTTTGCGCCGTGAACAATTCGCCGAGAACCCGTGATCTCTGATGTTGTTATTTCCATGTGTGCAGGCTGCTTCCTTGACCACCTTCTCTTTTGAGCGGTCTATAATGGGGTACACAACAGGGTGCAGAACAGGGTGTAGAGCTGCTGGCAAGACAATCTCGGGATCGACACTGCGCCGCAACCTTGCTTCTGCAGACAAATGGAGGGACACTCAAAGGTGGTCCGGCCCGCACTTTGTGGGGGAATCGCCATTGCGGCGCGGTATCGCACAAACGACATCCACAAAAAGCGTGATCGCCATGGATCTTTTCTCCTTTTAACAGGTGTATAACGTATTCGTGCGATAACGATGGGCTGTGTATTGAGCAAGCAACAAAACAAGCGACGTTAAAATATAGTCCAGTCCGGGAGGAATAGATCCGGGAACATGATGGGCCTAGTACTGCAAGATAAATAGGGAGAAATTACTGGCTCAGACCGAAGAAACTCCCAAAGTAAAGTCTAGTCACAAGATAGAGTACGCGATGCAGTCTGGTGCAGCACGACTACGACACAACAATACGACACCACGCGGCATGCGTCGAACTAAATGCGACAACCCCCCCTCTTCGTATGTCGTATACAATACGAAAATATTTCACGAAGAGACACCAGAAGCAGAGAGACGGGAGGAATATTGAATGGTCTTGTAGGCGTCATCGACCATCTTGTTGCCCGGTGTCCCCCGCAGCCAGACCACGGCCGCTCGGGTGGCGGCGACCGTCAGCGCCTAGCCCCCAAAAACGCAGCCAGCCGGGTCCGGTGATTCGACAAGCATGAGCGTGCGCAGGTTCCCGCCCGGGTACAGCCAGCGCGCATACGCCGGCATCAATGTGTCGCGGCCCTCGTCCATAAAGAACCACTGGTACGCGCCCGCGCCTCCAGACACGATCAGCGAGGCAAAGACTTCTTGCACCTGCTTGGGCATACTTACGGTCAGGGCCAGCACGTCGTAGTCAGGCAGGCTGCGCAACAGTGTCTCTCTCTCTCCAATGGGCCCCACGCGAATGTCCCAGCCCGGGGCGTCAGGGGCAGCGCGGGCCGCGGCACCCGTCTCAGCACAGCAGTTGGCCTGCACGATGCGTGCGGCGAGGCCCTGGAGTGGCGCAATTGGAGTTGCCGTCCCCAAGTGAGCAAACGAGGCGTTTTTGGATACCATGCGGACGGTGGCCTCAAAGGGAGCTGCCTTGGTGACATCGGCCGTGTCCCGAGCGCCGTTGTCGCTTTGTCGGGTCCAGCCATTGTCGAAGAAGGTGGGTGAAGGCTTGAAGTGAAAACCCGAGCGTTTATTTTCAAACGTAAATAAACAGAGTTTTTGGGCACTACCTCTGTTGTTGGGTTGATCTTGTGTGACACGAGCACGAGCCAGGCACTGGCAGGAAAGAGTGCAGAAAACCAAACCCGACGAGCACAACGCGCAGGACTTTATGTAGTCCAGGTTGGCATCGCTTGCTGGCGATATGCCAGACAATTCCATGTACAAGCAAAGGAAGAAATAGAAGACAACAAAGTAAATTAGCTTTCTATGTAAACACAATGCTAAAAAGAAACCCAATGTTGAAATCAAAGGCTGGTCGCATGATGAATAGCAAAATAAAATTAAAAATCAAGAAAAGCATCGCCATGACAAGTAAAGGACATGTAAATAGATAAAACGCATACAGCGCACCTCCTACACACTATCCCGCCGCGTGTAGATCTCGCCGGGGGCGCGCACACCGGCGGCCTGGCGGCTCGCGTCCTCCATGTTGACGTACCGCAGCGGACGGTACTCGGGCGTCCACATCTGCTCGCGGATCCACTCGTCCAGCAAATCATCGCCGTCGCTCTCGGACGGAATGCCGCGCTCGGTGGTGAGGCCCTCCTTTTCGGCGGCGCGGATGACCTTGCGCGCAATGTGCACGCTGACAGACCGCACGTGCTCGACGCCAGGGAGCAGCGGTGCCGTTGGACTCTGGAGGGCCGGACTGAGGTCGGCGACGGCGGTGACGGCGGCGACGAGCATGGCGTCGGTGACGCGGCTGGCGCGGCAGAGGACGGCGCCGAGGCCGATGCCGGGAAAGACGACGGAGTTGTTGCACTCGGCGACCTGAATCTCAACTTCTTGGCCGTCCTTGCCCCACGGACCCTTGACGGGCTTGAACGGCGAGCCGGTGGCAATGAGGGCGCGGCCGTCGGTCCACTCGAGCAGGTCCGAGGGCACGGCCTCGTGCAGGCGCGTCGGGTTGGACAAGGGCAGGATGATGGGGCGGTCGACGTGGCGGGCCATGGCCTGGACGATGTTTTTGGTGAACGCCTTGGGCTTGGTGGACGTGCCGACGAGCACGTTGGGCTTGATGGTGTTGACGACGTCGAGAAGGCTTATCTCACCGCCGGACGATGTCTTGAACTCGTCGCCGTCCTTGGCAAAGAACTTTTGCGCCTTGGACAGTTTGTTCTGGTCGCGCATGGTGGTCGTCAGCAGACCCGGTTTGTCGATCAGCCAGATTTGCTTCGCAGCCTCCTCGCGGCTGATCTTCTTCTTGGCCGCAATCGCGTCGCACACCTGGTCCGCAATGCCCACGCCGGCCGACCCGGCGCCAAACACGACCATACGCAGGCCATCCAAGTGCTCGCCGCTGATGTGCAGGCCCGACACAATGGCCGCCAGCGTCACACAGCCCGTGCCCTGGACGTCGTCGTTGAAGCAGGCCATCTGCGGGCGGTACGTGTCCAGGATGCGGCGCGCATTGTCGAGGCCAAAGTCCTCGAAATGGATGTAGGCCTGCGGGTAGAGCCGGCGCGCCGAGCGCACAAACGCCTCGACAAACTGGTCGTACTGCTTGCCGCGGACACGCTTCTGGCGCAAGCCCAGATACAAGGGATCGTCCAGCAAGGCCTGGTTGTCGGTGCCGCAGTCAAGCACGACGCCCAGCGTGCGGTTCGGGTGGATGCCGGCGCACAGCGTCGTCAGGATCAGCTTGGCCCGCGAGATGAGCACGCCGCCAACGCCCTGGTCGCCGATGCCCAGAATCTCCTCGCCGTCCGTCACCACAATGTAGTCAATGTCCTCGGCGGTGCCCCACTGCGCCAGGCTGTTGAACACGCCGTCGATGTCGTCGATCCGCAAGAAGCAGCCTTCGGGCCGGCGGAACAGCCGCGAGTAGTTTTGGATGGCGTCGCCCTCGGTCGGCGTGTAGATGACGGAGAACATTTCCTCCAGGTGGTCCTGGACCAGCCGGAAGAACAAGACATGGTTCTGGTCGTGCAGCGACGTCAGAAACGTGTTCTTGGCCAGGTCGTCGGCGCGCGTGCTGTACTGCTCGTACGCGCGGTGCACTTGCTGCGCCAGTGTCTGCTCGCTGGCCGGCAGCAGGCCGTTGAGCGCAAACGCGCGGCGCTCGTCGGGCGGGAAGGCCGAGCCCTTGTTGAAGATGGGGTGGTTGAGCAGCACGGCGCCGCGGAGGGCGCAGTCCATGGGGCCGCGCACGCTCAGCGGCAGGTCGCCGAAGCGGCTGTCGTCGGTCATATTGGGGGTGGGCGAGGAGGGTGGTGGATGTTTGCGAAAAGAGGAAGAGGAAGAGAAGAGATGGCCGTTAACGTATCGTGAGAGATATCGTGGAGATCGTGAAAAGGGTCGCTGGACAACGTGGACCTGGACCTGGACGTGGGCGCGAGTCAGCAATATCTGGGCTGCGGGGCGATAAGGCATTGTTCAAAAGGGCATCACAGACGGAAATGGATATGCAAGAGAAGCAGAAACGAAAAAGAAAACAACACGAGATGCCGTACCATGAGTGATTTATGCCGGTCGCCGCGGGGTGGACACGCAAAAAAGGATGGCAACGTCAACAGCCAACGGACGTCGTTGATCAGGAGCACTCGCTCGACGTTGCGTGCCTGCCCATTGTGGAATGACGTATTGGACGACTACGAGATGCAGATACAGGCATGGCGGGCAGCTAACGAGGGAAGCTACGACCCAGCAATGTGGGGGTCCTCCAGCACCCAATTGGCCAGAATAGAAGGCAAGCAAAATGGCAGGCACAAACAAACGCAGCGTGCGACGGAAAGAGCGAAGGACAAACTATCACGTTTTACAGTACAAATGTCGGAGCGCTTGGAGCCTCGCCCGCGAAGAAGGAAAACAAAAAGATGCTCTCCCCCAAGACCTTTCGGCGGTGCGGGCGCGGACTATGATGGTCCTTATGAGTTTGATCTAGCAGCGTGAACACACTTCTCTCTTACGAGAAGAAGCATGCCCCCATTAAACCAGCCCTTCTCCGGCAGCATGACAAAACGTCGCGCCGGCCGGAGAAGCCCGTTGGCCACGAATGCAGCCGCCAGGACGGCGCAGGTGAAGAGGCTCGAGAGCCATGTACTGGCTGGTTGGAGGACTGCGGAGAGGAGAGGGGGTTTGTGAAGAAAGTAGGCGAGAGCAACAAAAGAGGTTGCGCGAGGCGACAAGACGGCGACCGCTTTTGAGACTAATATGGGTGCGCAATCGATCCTTACCTTTCTGTAGCGGCATCTATCAAACTGCCGCATGCAGTGTGTTCGCTGGGGCGGTCGTCATGTCGTCGTCGCTGTCGTCGTTTTCCTTGATGGTTTGAAGAGAAAAAAGTTTTTTCGTCACGCAAAATTTCGCAGGATGGATTTTTGGCTGGCACAAAAAGTGGGCTGGCTGACTAATTTTGGCCGTGGGCTCTCACAACATCCTTTCTCACGATACCATTGAGAGAAGGTTCACATGAGTTTCATTTCACAGCTGAAGGGAATTACGTTTACGTTCATATATATTTTTTGGCATTTTATTATATTTCGTGATCTGTTGCAAACGAGTATTTTGGTCGATTTGAGAAAGTGAAAAATAGAAACAAAAAAAGGAATATTAAATAAGACTTAAATTTCGGACATGGCTTGCTCATTTTTAAAATAAATTAACAAATAAACATTGCTGAGACACACATAAAAGAAGATGATGTTTGAAATAGATCATTGAAGCTAAAGATTCAAAATAAAAGACCCGGTATATTTCTAGAAGAGTGAGGGAGATGGTCGGCTTCGGTGGGGGTGAGTGATAAAATGCAAAGGAATGTGATTCTGGTACCTGGTTTCTACAATGAAAAGTCAAGAATACATCTTAATTTAGTGAACGAAAGAAAGAAAATGAAACACTGAAATAAAATAGAATATAAAGAGACAAACAGAACAGCATATAGACAACGCTGCCCCTTCAAGCGACAGTTTCGTTGTTGTCGGAGATCCAAGTGCCAACAGCCGTCGGCGGAGAGAGTATCCAACACGACTGAAAGATACAATATGTTACCCTGTGATGTTGCAAGAAAGAAGAGCATGTGCGATAATGAAATCGAGAGCAACAACAAAGTTTTCTTAATATAACGGTGGAACCAAAATGCAACTACGGCGAACAAGTTAAAACGTCGAGAGGTGTTGATGGAGGATTTCGGCCCCGTTTTGCGAGCGGGTTGAGAGACAGCTCCAGCATAATGGTCACATTCATCGTCTGCTCGGGCACGAACAGAGCCCTTTCTACGACATACAGATTGAAACTACGCTTGGTATCACGGCCTCAATTGAGAAATCGGTAAAGATGCCCTATTGACGTTAATGATAGGAGTTGGTTAATAATCGCACCATCTTTTATCAATCTCGATACGCGGGCCGACGTCGTGGGACGTTGCGGAAGTTTTATTTTAGAGTGACGGGAAAGCTCCGCCGCGAATGTAAAAAAAGAATGGGCGGAAAATCCGGGGAAGGTCACCAAACGGAAAAAGGATGGAACGGAGGCTGGAGGGAAGGGAGGGGGAAAAAATAGAAAAAAAAACTTGGTTTGTAGCGGATCGGCAACGGTACGATGCACAACAGAGGGAAGAAAATGCGAGTACGGTACAGGTAGAGTACAGGAGACAACTCCCTGGCTGGGCGGATCGACAGAGCAAGAAAAGGAGCGAAAAGGACCGGGGACAGGCCGCCCTGGCGGGCGTACTGAGGAGCGCAACGGGCGGCGAACGGCACTCCAGGATGCTTGTACGCGCAGCGGCGCGTTTTGCTCGAACAGGCAACACAGAGCAAATGCCGAGTTGACGTCTCCGCGTATTCCCAGAGAACGGAGTACGATAAGATACGAGCCCGCGATGTGATGCATCATGATGACTCGCGTTGCGTGTTGGATCCCAACGGCTGCAATTTCTTTGCCCGACGGCTGGCACGCTTTTGTCCCTGTTTTTGTGCGTGTCGCGTCTCTTTGCAGGATTTCAATACTGCTCTTCAGTGGATACAAACGAACCAAGCCACAATTGCCTGCCAAGACTGAGAGAAACGGGTGCAATTTGCAGGCAATACGGGAAGGAAGGGCAAAGCAGTCGAGCCCCTGAACCGGGTTGTTGGTTCCAGGGAGAGCACACAAAAGGCACAACCAGGTGCAAGCAAAGACAGAGATCACTGAAATACGGGGAATACTCTACCGTGGAGCGTGTCTATGGGGAATTTGTGCAGTTCATCTGGTGTCTGACCTCCCCATCCGCTGTTCAACACAGCCCCCCTTGGCAAACGCGTGCCCGACAGTGTTTGTTTAATTTGATTTGGATTCTGTGGTACGTATTTATTTTTGTACGAGATACGGCGTGCGTCGTCGTCGTTGTAGATCGGATTGGTGTTATCCATCAACGATTGAGGAGATTTCTTTGCCTTTTCTTTGTCTTCTTTTCGTCCTCCCCTCTCTGGATTCCAAACTGACTCCGTACTACGAGTCCGTACCTTCCCTTCGGAGCCTCATATCCATCTCCTCTCCTCAGTCTTTTCTGGTCTCGCCCGTTGTTCTCACGCCTCTCGTCCTATTTCCCCTGCATAATGCCAAGACGTCCGCTAGACCAAACTGGGGCGACAGCCAGCGTTCTATTGGACTCGGGGCTGGGCGCGAGTGAGAGGGGAAAGAAGACAGAAAGAAGCAGAGGGGACCACAAAACCACAGAAGAGACCCGTGCTCACGCGCAGACAGGGAGAAAATAAAAGACAAAAAAAGTCAGAAAAAGAAAAAACCGGGGCAGCAGGGCCAAAAGGGACCAACAGACGGCGCCAGGGTCAGGACAGGGGGTCGGGGAGGTGTGGGCCGGGAAGCCAAAGTCGTTCAAGCTTACATTTTAGGGTTTTTCCTGTCGACTCGTCTGGTCTTGCTCTCCCTTCTTTGTGTCTTACGAGGAAGTTGTCAGTTGTCCAAGACGTCCAAGACGCTGTGTTGCTTGTTCAAATGCTTCGTTGGCACATAATTCTTGGAAAAGTGCTTGTGTTTGTTGGCTTTGTCTACCCGCGGTCAAGCCTGCAGTAGTCTGCGCTTCAAGCCTTCTTTCCCTATTTCTACTTGGCACTTTAGAGTCTATTTTTTAACAGATGGTAACGGCATGAAAACTCTCGTGATATGCATCTGCACTCTCAACTCAGACTCAGCCGACAATACGACGTGACTCGCTCGTCTCTCAATCATGTCTGTCAACCGTCTTTCTTTCACTCCACGCGAATGCACCCCTGCACATTCCATCTGCCCTTTCGGGCGTGCGTTTTTGCGTTGCGTTTTCTTCCCGTGACGGCGCATTTCCTCTTCCCTTCCTGCAATGGACATCGTACTCGCGTGCCAAGACCTCGTGTTGCCGCTGGCGCATCGTTTCCCCATCCCCCCCTTTTCTCACTCTTTTTTGGTCTTTTTGGGTTCTTTTCCGTCCCCTCCCTAGAATGCACCCCCGTGAAGACTCTGAAGGCGATCCTCGCTCACAGTCGTAGTCGCTTGGCTCGGATGGCCGGTGGTCCTCTCTGTCTGGCTCTCTCACTGGTTCTTCCTTTGGCTGGCTTGCCCCCAGTTTTTGTTAGCATTTTTGTGGAGGCCGTAGTCGTGGGAAATGGGGAGGAAAGGGAAAAGAGGAAAAGAGGAAAAGAGAGTGACGATGGACAGCCAAGACCGCCCGAGTCGGTCAGGGCGTTCGGGGGCGTTCATGTCAGCCTTTGAGCACAGTCGTTTCTTCTTACCGTTATTCTTTCTTTGGTTCTCTTTTTCTTCTTTCACTCTTTTTCCTTCTCTCTTTCATCAACATCGTGAAGCCTCTCTCGACTGTGTTACCGTTCGAGATGCTCATGTGCTTGCCCAACTCATAACCGTCACTCGTTTATCCTAGTCATTCTTTCGATACTTTATTATTCTATTTTTATTATTCTACTCGACTCTTCGCTTGTACTCGCTTCTACGGTTTACTCGCCTACGTCTACCCGCCTACTCTATTTTTTAATATACCGACCCGCCAACCGCCATCATGAAGTTCTCCACGTCGGCCCTAGCCGGCCTCGCGACGGTGCTGCTCGCGCCCGGAGTCACCGCCCTCGACGTCGACCTCGACTCACCAGGTTTGTTCCTCCACGCGATTTGATTGTTTTCTGCCTCCTTCATGGCCATGACCCTAACCTCCCTTTCCCCCCCAACAGCCTCCATCAAGGCCGGCTGCAAGACCATCCTCAAAAACCTCATGTCCTACTACCACGGCGACGAGCCCGGCTGGGTCCCCGGCATCCTGCCCGGCCCCCCGCCCAGCGGCGACTACTACTGGTGGGAGGGCGGCGCACTCTGGGGCACCCTCATCGACTACTGGCGCTACACCCAGGATACGACGTACAACAACATCACCGAGACCGCCATGCTCTTCCAGACGGGCCCGCCGCAAAACTGCTTTATGCCGCCCAACTGGACCGCCTCGCTCGGCAACGACGACCAAGGCTTCTGGGGCCTGTCGGCCATGCTCGCCGCCGAGTCCAACTTCCAGAACCCGGCCGAGGACCAGCCGCAGTGGCTCGCGCTGGCCCAGGCCGTGTGGAACACGCAGGCCGCGCCGGATCGCCACGACATGACGTGCGGCGGCGGCTTGCGCTGGCAGATTCCCCTCACCAACAACGGCTACGACTACAAGAACGCCATCGCCAACGGCATCTTTTTCAACATGGGCGCGCGGCTGGCGCGCTACACCAAGAACGACACGTACGCGCAACAGGCGATCAAGACGTGGGACTGGGTGGCGGGCGTGGGCCTGATGTCGCCCAACTACGATATTTTCGACGGCGCGCACGTCGAGACGAACTGCACCGACATTGCCAAGCCGCAGTTCACGTACAACGCCGCCGTCTACCTGCAGGGCGCGGCGTTTATGTACAACTATGTAAGTGGCGTAGCAGGCAGATGAACGTCACCGCGCACATGTTCTTTACTAACACCACCCTTCCCCCCTCAGACCAACGGATCCACCCTCTGGAAGAACCGCGTGCTCGGCCTCACCAACCGCGCCATCGAAATCTTCTTTGACAAGGGCGGCGCCGTCGAAATATCCTGCGAACTCTCCACCCACATCCAGTGCACCACCGACATGCTGTCCTTCAAGGGCTACCTGCACCGCTGGATGGCCGCCACCACCCAGATCGCCCCCTTTGTCCACGACATCATCATGGCCGCCTTGAAGAAGAGTGCGGCTGCCGCCATGAAGTCCTGTGACAGTGGCGGCGTCTGCGGCTTCCGCTGGACCACGGGGTCGTACGACGGCATGACCGGCGCCGGCCAGCAGATGAACGCCCTCGCCGCACTGTCGAGTCTGCTGGTCGACCAGCCCTACGTCCAGCCCCCGTTGGCCAACGGCACCGGCGCCACCAGCACGGGCAACCCGGCCGCCGGTCTCGACACGACGGGCGTGCAGGACGGTCCCCTAGCGCCCATCACCACTGGCGACAAGGCCGGCGCGAGCATTCTGACGCTGCTGATGCTGTCGAGCCTGGTAGCCGCGTGCGCGTGGTTGAACACGAACTTTTCGGAAGCGGGCAAGTGGAACTCGTTTTCATGAGCGAACAGCGACGAACAGGCGAGCAGCGACCAGGCGAGCTTGCGAGCTTGTGCGTGAGCAAGCTTGTGTTTCTGACAAAATTGTGTGGTTCGGATATTTGCATCGAGCGAGTTTGATTTGATTTTTACTTGCCTTCCTTTCTTTTTTGATTTTCCTATTTAACCCCCTCCCTTGACGGCGTACGACGGTTGGCGTTTTGGCACTCAGGCACTCATTTCTTTTTTTCTTCTTTCCTTCCATTCTCACACTCGCTATGAAAAACACTTAAAAGGGGGCAAGGCAGACCCAAAGACAGGGGCCCTTGACCCCCCGTGCTGTACATTAACTATTCTATTCCCACATGAATCTGCTTTGTTGAACAACGACGGTCGTTTATTGTAGAGTATCAACTCATATGATCTCCTGATATTCAGAGCTCTTAAACGCATTCGCTGTTCATGACTGTTGTACGAAAACGCTAAAAGGTATTTGTTGAAAGGAAGAACACAAAAACAAAAACAAAAGACAACCCAAACGCCGGCCTATGCTTGCTCCTATCAATACATGTACACTCGCACGTGCAATTACACCCTTCCGTCGTCGTCACCCAGGTTTTGCCCCGCCCAGTCGGCCACCCACTGCGTGACAAAGTCCACCTCGTTTGCCTGCACGTCCCGAATCGTCTGCGGCGGCAGCTCCGCTGTCGTCTCGTTCTCGAGCAGACCGTACTCGTCCCAGTGGTGCACGGCGTCGGGAATGAGGAGGAACGGCTCATCTGTCGACGTGGGCCGGTCCGCACTGGGTTCCCCGAGGGCGTGCGGCGTCGCGGCGCGCCACGGATCGGCCTCGCCGTCGATAATGGCAAGGCGCGGGTAACTGATACCGAAACCGCCCAGTTTGTTGACCGACTCAACGTCCGGCAACGTGACTATGCCAAAGGCGTCGCGGCAGATGATGGACAGGTACTCCAAGTCTAGCAGGCGGCTGATGAGCGGCAGTTGGTCCTGCGGCACACCGGAGCCTGTTGCCAGGTAGCCCCATTGCGTGCAGTACTGGTACGCCCAGGACCGCCAGTGCTGTTTGCTGTCGTCCTGCTCGAAGAATGTGGCGTTGCGGTTGGTGAAGCACTGGTCCTGTGTGTGGGTGGTCGCGTTGCACGGGTGTGTCGTCTGCACCCACCCGATAAAGTTGAGGAAGGGCTGTTCGAGGGCGTCGACGTCGGCGTGGTAGCTTGTCGCTTTTAATAGGGTGCGCACGGTGTCGCGGCGGTCGGCTAGGTCCGGGTACAGCAGCTTGTTGGCCGTGACGTTGGCGCAGTACCAGCCAAAGTCCGGGTTGTTCTCGGCCGGGTCCCAGTTGGTCTCCTGCCAGCCGCCGAGGGCGTCACTGAGCACTGACGCAAAGTCGTCGTCGTGGGTAATGTTGCCGAGGCCGAAGACGCCTTTGAGCTGGGCGACGCGGTAAGCTGGGGAGTCACCATGCATCCCGACCAGTGGAATCTGGTCTACCGGCTTCTCCTCGTAGATATCGTCGTCGTCGTCGTCATCGTCGTCGCCGCCGTCGTCGTCCTCTTCGTTGTTGTTGTTGTTGGTCTGCCGGCCCGCCAGCAGAATCTGGTCCGCCGCGTGCAGCAGCGTCTGCGTCTGCCGCACACAGTCCTGCGGGCCAAACAGCCGCTGCGCCTCGTAGTACTGCCAGTAGTCGTAGACGGCCACGGTCACGCCCGACGACGAGATGGCGCCCCAGAAGACGTCCGGGTACAGCACGCGCAGAAAGGCCGCAAAGGCCCCCGCGTACGACCCGCCGTACACAATCCACGGCGCGCCCGCATTGGGCGTCAGGTCGACGCCCTCGAGGCCGGGGAACACCACGTGCGTCGCAAAGTATGCCGTGTCGGCCATGGCCTGGTCGGTGTGCAGGAAGCGCAGCGTCTCGGTCGACAGGTTGTTGTAGGGGAAGCTCTCCCCGTAAAACCGGTGCTCGAGCACGACGGCAATGCCGTTTGTGGCACGCGCCAGCCGGGCGGCAATGCCCTTTTCGAGGAACGACAGACGGTTGGCACCGTTGGTCTCGCCGGCGGCCAGCAGGATAACGGGTCCGCCGGGCTGGTAGGTAGAGGCGTCGAACCAGTAGCGCAGGGGGAAGGTGTCGTTGACGTGCGGCGCGTAGCGGGAGTCGTTGTGGAAGTGGTCGACGGGGACCGACAGGTTGTAAACCGGGTAGGCGGCGTCAGGAGCGGCGCGCGTCAACAGGAGAGGCTCGTCGTGCTCGTTCTCCTGGATCTGCTTCTGCAGCTCGCGGATTGGCTGCCAGGTCCGCAGGCTCGAGGCGGTCGGCAGCACGGCGAGCAGCAGCCCGGCAGCGGCGGCCGCACCGGAAGAGAAGCGCATGGTTCTGCGTGAATCGGTCGTGCTGTTGTGTGCGCCGGCTGTCGTGGTTGGCTGTTTGTTTGCCCGTTGCTTGTTGTTGTTTGTTTCTCGCAAGTGAAAGTGAGGGGAATCGCAGTAAAATGAAGGAACGATTTCCCCAGAACCGCATCGCCGGGCGATCGCTGCACAGCGGGCACAGCGGGTCATAGCGTGCTGGTGAGTGTCCATAGCACCCGAGCGGGCATAGCGCGTGTGGTCAAGCGTTACCCTTTCCCACTTTCCCAGGGGTAAAAGGGCGAGAATGGACGTACAAGCGGCGCCGTCTTTCCTATTGCGGCCTGGCGAGTGAGCCCCTGGAGCCAGTGGTCGCCGTGGTCGTGTGACACTGTAAAACGGCGGGTGCTTTTCCAAATTTAGCAAGAGCGGACCTACAGTGGAGCACGGGGTATTTTTGTGTCTGTTTGCGCAGGGCAAGCACGGCAAAAACAGAAGGAGTGAGGCTGCTAAAGCCATCAAGGTAAGTCGTACGGGAAGGTGCAGTGCACGGCATGCGATATCCCCATTTATTGACGTATTGGCAATTGTTTCAGATGCCGAGATATTTATGGCTTTTTCTTCTTTCTTCTTTCTTTTTCTTTTCTCATCCTTTCTCAATCCTCCCTCGGCTCCTCCATCCGCTCACCCACTTGCCTGAATCCTGGCTCCACCGTTCTACCCATGGACGAGGGGCACGCGGAACAGCTCGATGCTTTCCTCCTCGAATTTGTCGAGCATCTCGAGTCGGATGCCATCCGCGTACTCTGTCGCCGCTGGCACCGGCACGGCTTGGGTCGGCGTCCAGTCCAAACGGCCCCGTACGGTGAATCTGCCACGATTGGTCGGGGATGTGGAGGAACTGCAGCGTCGGGATGGCGACGGCGACCTTTTTGGCCATGGCCTCCAAGAGTTCCCCACGGGCACTGGGTCGCCAGCGCTGGTGCAGGATGAGCTGCCGGAGGCTCTTGAGCTTGCCGAGGGCCTTGAGCACCTTGTTCAGGCCCAAGAATGTCCCATTTTCGCCGGTGCCCATCCGCAGCCGCAGGCCTTGGAGCGAGCCGTCGTCGAGGGCCACCAGATCCTTGAGAACATCGTTCGCCCAGGTTGGACTGTCGCGGCGCATGTACTTGGCCGGTCGGTTGCGTCGCCCGGACCGGACGTTGCTGTACAGATCAATGGCCATCATGCGCAGTTTGAGGCGCGGCATTGGTATGTCTGGCCAGAGGTCGTGGAAGCGGAGAATGGAGATCATGTCGTGGCTCGGGTTGTTGCTGATGGGCAGCAAGGCCAGACGCCGCATCCACACTGGGTCGTGCCTAAAGCCGAGGCCATCATTAACGTCACCCGCGACACAGACACGGAGGTTGGGGCAGTTGTGTGGCCCAAACATGCGGATATTCGGAGACAGCGTATAGCCCCGGGCCGGTTGATGCCAGTCTGGCGATGGTGTATTATTCTCCTCCTCCGCCAGCTTGAAGTCGAAGTTGAGAATGTATACCTCCTGCAAGTGCCACAGGTCGATGAGCGGTTTCAGTTCTACGGGCACTAGGAAGTCTCCTGGGTAAAACTAATACCCAAGTGTCAGCCTCTGGAGTTGGAGCGGCGGCGGCCGGCCATCGCCACCGATCGTCGCATAGGCCCTGCAGAGCTCTCTGAGGTACTCAAGTGCGACATTGTGGAAGGACACCTGCCCGTACTTTTGATCGGAGGAGCCCATCGATATATGCAACGACCGCAAGGTCGTAGCATTGCTCTGCAGCAACCGTGCAAGATGGGGAGCTTTGAGGTGTTGGACCTTGTAGAGTGTCAGATCCCGCAAGCCCTGAAAGAGAGGCATACCCAGACGCCGCCCAACACCCTCAAGATCGTTTCCGAGTATGTGGTATTCGTTGAACATGTTCCGATTGAGTTCAATGCAGAGCGCCTTCAGGCCAGGGCAATGCTGATACAGGACGTGCAGCGCTTGCATTTGGAGGTTGCCACGCGTCCACGTAAAAGACGTGAGCCGGGGGACTCTGGGCAACATCTCCGTCTGTACAGCCGCATTCAGGAGGTTCTCCTGATCTTTTGGACACCTGATCGACAGCTTGCGAATGTAGTGCAGCACGTTGCTATTGTCGAGATCGTGGACGGTCGGACGGGAATGGCTTTTCATGTAGATTTGCCGGAAGAGAACCGGAGTAACGGCCTCACAGAACATCTTGTTGACCAGCCGGAGCTGGGCCACTTTTCGAGGGCTGCAGATCTTTGCATGTGTTACTTTGGTATTTCTGGAGTCATGGGAGAAAGGCAGCCAACTTACCTGCTCCGCTGTGATCTTGATTAGCTCAGGAAGGTGCATGAACCTGATGGCCGCAGGACCAGCCTCGGGGGCGGCCATTGTGGCAGTTGTGCTTGTATCGTGTCCTGGTGTTTGGTGATTCTCTTGCGGTTGTTGTTGTTAACTTGAATGTAGAATGTGATGGAAACGAAGAAATGTTCTTTGACGGCCATTTAAATGCAATGAATGTGGTCATTTTTAGCATTTCTTTCTAAAGTGAGAAACAAGTGAGAAACAAGTGAGAACGAAGTGAGTGAAGTGAATAATTATTCACGGACGAAGAAATATTTAAAGCATTAAAGTAAATTAAAGTAGAAACCTCCAATTCACGAACATGGTCCCATTTCATTTGTCGTCGTTCACCGTGATATACGAGTGAATGACAATAAAAATATGAATAGAAAATACCGCTGAAAATACAAGAGAAAAAGCCAACATTTTATCGAGACAACATGCTTACATCGACTGAGTCGCGGAGGACAGCAAATGCCATCTTAAGACGACTGTCTACAAACGGCCACATGTACTCTGTCGTTACAACACCAACCCCCAACAGTGGCGACGACTCAAACCAATGATAAAACAAAAAACGGCCAATACGACGCATTCAGAAAACGAACGAGCAGTACAGGGAGCTTTCTTTATCCAACTTGGGGGACTAAAAAGCATCGATGTAGCGTCATTGCGTCATTGTTCTCTCAGTTCTAGGCGCTGCAAGCGCTCCAAGCGCTCCAAGCGCTAAAACAGCTGTGAGCTCCCCTGTCGTCACTGCTTACTCCAAACAAGACCAAAGCGCAAGCGTTTCGAGAACTTGAAAGAATCCGCCACTCTCCTTCTTTCATCTTTTCTATCTCTTTTCTTTACGGCCCATTGTCTTATCATACATCAATCTTCTAACATGACAGTTGATAGCCTCTCACGATCAGAGACGGCCTGCCCACGATGCTCGACATTGATCTAACGAGCAGGGGCGGCAGTGGCGCGTTGACACCGCACACTGCACAAAATACAAACAAGACGCCGACGCCACCACCACTACAACCCCCTCGCAATGCGCATCCACCACCACCCGCCAGCTCGCCGGCTGCGACACACGAAGCGTACATCAAGGCGGCACGGCAGCGCATCATCCAGCGGCTGGCCGTGCGGTTCAAGAACGCGCCGGCGGGTGATGATACCACCGATGAAGCCGACCTGCGCGTGGCCGAGCTCGAGCAGTTTTTGACGTACCTCGACCAGCGCGTGCACATGACGCCGAAGCTGCGCGCGGCCACATACATTGACAAGGGCCTGGACCTCGTGGTCGACCCCAAGTACCGGTTCCCGGCGCACGTGGTGGCCGTGGCGGCGGCGCTGCGCCAGAAGTGGGAGGGCGAGAACTGGGGGGCCGCCGAGGGGGAGGATGCCACTGGTGCGGTGCCGGCCGTGACACCGGCGCCGGCGCCCGCCGCTGCACACACGACTACTCGTGCCCCCCGCCAGCAGGTCGACCACCCCCCGCCGCCCGACCACCCCATCTACGGCGAGCTCGGCATTATGCACGGCGTCATCATGGACAGGTCGGCCGCCTACGGTCCCGACGGCAGCCACCACCGCACGGTGTACCGCCGCCACCCGGCCTACACGCCCGTCGACGCGCACGTGTTTGGGCACAACGGACTCGAGGTCGGCCGCTGGTGGCCCCAGCAGCTGCCCGCCCTCTTCCACGGCGCCCACGGCAGCAACCAGGGCGGCATCGCCGGCAGCGCCAAGGCCGGCGGTGCTTTTAGCATCGTCGTGTCGGGCGGCAACGCCTACTACGGCGGGTTGGACGACGACCGCGGCGACACGGTGTATTACTCGGGCAGCCGCAGCCACGCCAACCGCGACCCGGACAACTTTGCCGACCCGCCCAGCCCGTATACCTTGGCCTTGGAGGCGTCGCTGCGCACGCGCAAGCCGGTGCGCGTGCTGCGGTCGGCCGCCGTCAATGCGGGCCGCGACAAGACGAGCAAGTGGGCGCCGTCGGTGGGCATCCGCTACGACGGGCTGTACCGCGTGGTGGCCATGGAGGCGGCGAGGAACGCGTACGGCGGGCTGTACGAGCGCTTTGAGCTGCGGCGGCTGCCCGGGCAGACGCCGCTCGAGGACATCCGGCGGACGTCGCCGACGGCCCAGCAGCGGCGCGACTACGCCAAGATCGGGGAGGGCTATTAGGGGGGAAAAAGTGTAGGAGGTGACTGCAGGTTTCTATGTTCTCTGTTGATTTGGTTCCCTTGTTGGACAGGGCCATAGTATGTTTTATACCCATCTTGGCATTAATTTTATTTTGGCATTTTGTTGTATCATTTCTTGACGTCAATTTCGTTGTACATTCCAATTCCTATTTTGGCGTTATTTATTTATCATCACCACCGTCGTCTATCACCACAAAAGGTGTTGCACCCGTTCGTCGCTTACATTGCGCAAGTAGTCCTTGTACAGGGAGGCAAAACAATCCACGGAGAGGTCTGCCCGCTTCTGCATCTTGTCGTCGTATGCCATCACATACTCTAGGTCGACCAGCACGACACGGTCCTCGCCCACCAAGAAGACGTTTAACAGCTGCGTGTCCTCGTACACGACGTCGTAGGATAGCAGGGTGTTCGCGGCAACCTGGATCCGGCGCTGAAACTCGTCGACCGAAATACGTGGCAACGGTTGTTCCACAGGAAGCACGCCGTCGACCACAGACACCACCAGCGCTCTGCGGCCCTCGCACACCGCCTCGCCGTAGAAACGGGGGATCAGGGAGCCCTGGAGCGGCGCGAGGCGATGGTACATGGCCAGCTCGTTGTCAAATAGCTCGACGTGGTTCTCGGTCCTCTTCTGCAGCTTCTTGAGGGCCACACGCGGGGGCAAAAAGGGACCGGGAATCCATGCTTGGACTGTCCCATGCCAGGACGAGGGCAGACACGAGACAAGCCATCGGACGAAGCGGTCCCACGGCCGTGGGACAATGGACAGACACAGCAGGTGTGGGAACACAGTGTTGAACAGCTCCGCCACGGCGTGCACCGTCGTCAGGCCGAGCCGGAACTACGGAGGTTGGCGCGGTCAGAGGATGAACGAGCAACGACGAAAGGGTTCATGCAGCGCCATCGTACCTGGACCCGCCGTGGGTATTCATAATCGTAGTCTTCCTCTTCGTTTGGGGGTTGTCGTTTGCCCATGGCGTCGGTGATATCAATCCCGGCAAGAGTCGCTCCTTCCACGTACGGCCATAGATACTGGAGAACACGGGATCCCGTCCGCTCTCCCCTAGTTAAACCAGTAATCGGCGGATTAGTAGTTGGGTCGGTGACGACCAGCGAATACCCGCTGCTGTACGTTTTCTTTTGTCTCTTTTTTTGTCTTTTTTTGTCCTCTCTTTTTACCTTTTTGTGGTGATGCAAGTTTGTGGAGAACTGTAAATGCTCCTCCAGGCCCAGACTGTAACGTGGGCCGCTGCCCCTGCGCTTTGGGCACTTGGGCGGAGTACGGAGATCGGAAAACCCCGTACAGTGGGGATACAGTAGGGATACTGTGGAGACGCAGTGGGAATCAATGGACTCGGGGCGAATGTACGGAGTGATCGATTGCCGAAGAGGCTCTACGGAGAGCGAGGACGGTTCATGAGATGCATGGAAGTTGCTCTTCATCCAGATGAGAATGGCCGCTATTTTGACAGCCTTCAGAGCGCTTCAAAACAGTGTATTGGCGCGTCTCACATCGCTGAGCTTGACGGGCTTTCGGGCTCTTAAACGACCAAATACGGGATACGAGGTGAAAGGACGTCTTACTCGGCTAGCCCCTATTAGTCGATTGTGCCCCGTACTTGGGCAAGCGCACTATTGGGCGTCCATTGTTGGCAACCGCTAGCACCCTTGTCCGCCCACGGCGTCCACTATTGTTAGGCGAAAACCTTGGACCCAAGCCCGCCCACAGTGCGGCTCCTGAAAAAGCGGCACCTTCCACGCCTCGACGGCATTTGCCGCCAATCTGCAGGGCGCTTTCCTCGACAATCGTCAATCCTTCTCTGCCCATCACCACCCTTTTCTCCAGCGACCAACGACCAACGACGACACGCGCGACGCACGACGATCTGCAACAGCCAACACTTGATCCTGCTAACGGCAAAGACAGCGCAACGACCAACATCCTCACCCCAGCCATCTGTCGCTGTCGCGTGGCCCAAGCGATGGCTGCTCTCCGGCCCTAGAACCGAGACGACATCGACATCGAAATCGCCATCGACAGCGCCATCTGATCCTTTTCTCCTTTCTCTCTCGTCCAACACCATGGACGCCATGCGCGCCCCCAAGCGGGCCCACGACGATGACGGCGTGCCCGGTCTGTCGCCGGAAACGGGCGCCCATAACACATCTCCTGCCCGCGCCAAACTGGCCAAGCTCGACAACTCGTCCTCGAAAGCATTTCCGCCCGACGACTTCTCCTCCGTCGTCAAGAACAAACTGCAGTCCTACACCCGCACCGGCCAGGCCTGCGACCGCTGCAAGGTGCGCAAGATCCGCTGCGACGCCCTGCCCGAGGGCTGCTCGCACTGCCTGGGCCAGAATTTGGAGTGCTACGTCACCGACCGCATCTCCGGCCGAACCGAGCGCCGCGGCTACCTGCAGGAGCTGGAGCGCGAGAAGACCGCCATGGCGCGCCACATTGAGCAGCTGCAGTCACTACTGGCAGACCGTGGTGGCGCCGAGGTGCTGCCGTGGCGGTGGTCGCCGTACGCGCCGGTGTACCCGCCGGGCGTCATTCTGGACGGCGAGGGGCGCGTCGTGGAAGTGAAGGGGGAGGAGGGCGAGGGCGTGGACAACGGGGAGGATGGAACACAAGAGAAACGGCAATGGACCTGCATGGGGTCTGTCTGGTGGCGGCCAGCGGTGGGAGCTAAAAACGCAACCTCGAATACGGGCACCACCTCCCTCGTGACGACTGGCCGCGCGACCTCCACGACCGCCTCGCTCTCGACCCCCAACACGCCCACCTACACCTACACGCCCACGCCCTCGTCACCCTCCTCCGCCCTGCAGTCCTGCCCCGTCGACAGCTACCTGGGCGTCTACGCCGACCGCGCACCGCTCAACTCCGTCAACGGCACCCAGGTCTCCATCCTCGGCACCCTGCTCGACATTGACGCCGCCGACACGGGCAACGAGCCCGAGCCCTCGGCCATCTACCGCGAGCCCACGGGGCTTTACAATCGGTCCCTCGGCTCGTTTTTGCGCTCGATCATGAACATCAACCCGCCGCTCGACAACAGCGTCGAGCTACCGTCGCGCTCCGACGCCTTCGAGTACTCCGAGTGGTATTTCCTGATGGTCCACCCGTTCGCGCCCATCCTGCACAAGCCGACCTACCTGGCGCTGCTGACGCGCATCTACGACGACCCCAAGTTCACGCCGACCACGTCCGAGCTCGTCATTGTGCACATGGTCTTTGCCGCCATCTACTTTCAGTACGGCGTGCGCAACCGCGAGGAGCTCGCGCGCCAGATCCACCTGCACGACCTGTCCAACAAGCACTACCACTGGGCCCTCAGCAAGTTTTACTACATTGCGTCTGACTTCTCCGTCACCGCCGTCCAGGCGCTCGTGCTCATCACGCTCTACACGCGCGCCTTCCCCAAGCCCAGCTGCGGCTCCACCATTGCCACCTTTGCGCTGACCAAGGCCATCGACTTGGGTTTGCACCGCTCGTCCGGCATCCCCGCCGCACGCACCACGCTGTCCAACGAGATGCGCAAGCGTGCCTGGTGGGGTGCCCTCATGCTCGCGGCCACGCTCAACGGCCGCCTGGGCCGGCCCATACCCATCCGCGTCGAGGACTTTGACACGCAGCTGCCCGTGGCCATTGGCGACGAGTACCTGACGGAAGAGGGCATCACCGATCCGTCCATGATCGGCAAAGCCTCCTTTTTGGTCGGGCTGCACGCCTTCCAGTACACGCCGCTCTACATGGAAATGTTCTCCCACCTCTACGGCGTGCGTCGCGACCCCCGCCGCTACGCGCCCCTCGTGCGCGACCTTGAGGCCCAGTACCGCGCCATCCAGGCCCGCCTGCCCGCCGAGCTGCACGTCGACACCTGCAAGCCCGCCTCGCTCATGTACGCCCTCTACGCGCAGGCCGTCTCGCTCGAGTTCTTGCTGTGCCTGCACCACCCCTCGGCCTGCATGACCACCGACCCCCAGGTCTTTGCCGAGAACACGCGCATCTGCGAAGAGACCGCGCGCACCCTGCTGCGCCACGTCCAGAAGCTGCTGGCCCTCAAGTCCTTGGACACGACATGGTACCAAATGTCTGTCTATTGCGCGGCCATGTTCTCGACGCTCGCCGCCGCTTGGGAGCGCCGCCGCACGGCCACGGCCGCCGAGATTGAGCGCCTCCAAGACGAGACGAGCATCTGGTTGTCGATTATTGCCGAGATCGGCTTGTTGACGGGCGCCAGCAACAACGGCCAGCCGTTCAACCGCAAGCTGACCCAGATCTGCGCGCGGACCATCTTCGGCATCCTGCGGGACATGCCGGTGGGGGCGCGCAACGCCGTGATGGCGCACAATGCGTGGGCCATCCAAGGGCGGGGGGGCCATCCCCTCAACGGGCAGGCTCAGCTGCCGGGGCCAGCGTCAGCCGGATCGAACCACAACAACGGCGCGACAGCGACGTCCCACGCTGACCACGCCAACCACAACAACGGCCGCCGCTCCCCGCCGAGCAACGTCGACAGCGTGGCGCTGCACCTCGAGACGCAGGCGCGGCTGAAGCTGGAGGGACGTGGTCAGCTGTCGCCGGCGCCCCAGCAGCAGCAGCAGCACCAACCGCCACCTCAACAGGCACCACCACAGCAGCATCAGGCACCACAACAGCAACACCAGGCGCCACAGCACCCATCCCAGTACCACCAATCCATGCAGATGCCGGCCACCACCGACGAGTTCGTCATGACCTCGCCGTTCCCGCCGCAGCAACCACCACAGCAGCAGCAGCAACAACAACACCAGATGAACGGCACCTACGATCAGCAACAACAGCAACAACAGCAGTCGCACGCCCAGCAACCTCTCATGTCCTTCACGCCCTCGGCCCTCGGCGCCCCCGCCAACCCCTGGACCAACTGGACCGCCTCCATTGCCGACAGCCAGCGGCCCAACGACGACCGCTTTACGAGCGCGGACGCCTTGCTGGATCTGAGCATGCTGCACCAGCGGCTGGCGCCGGGGGGCGCCGGCCTGGGGGTCTCCGACGGTGAACCGACGACCGGCGACAACGGCATGTCGACCATGATGGTCCCCGGGACCATTGGACCGGTGACGTCTCTGGGGCCGGTCGACCAACAACAACAACAACAACAAGAAGCACAACAGACGAGCGGCGGCACGCACTCGGCGCAGTGGCCGTTGATTATCTTCCAGTAGGACCGGGAGAGGCGAACGGCGAACGTGTACGGAAAAAAAAGGGAGAAGAAACAGGGCGGTATGGACGGGCAACATCGACGACCGAGTTCGACTGGCGTTGTGCGGTATCTCTGTGCGGTATCTTTGGTGTACTTTGATTTGCTGGGATCTATTTTGTCTTATTTTACTCTTATTTACGGGGGCGTTACGGATCCACGGGGCTACGGGGTGCCAGGGCAGGACCTCAAACGGTGCATCCCCTATTTAGCATACGGGCGTTATTGACTGGTGTTATTTTTATTTTTATTCCTTTATCAGTGTTATGGTATCAGCCTTTTGGTTATCATCTCGGCTGGCCCTGCCTGTTCTGGTCAGCTTTCACACCCAAGAGCCCTGCATATTCACCTCAGGTGTCCTCCGTACGGATGCACGATCTATTTACTACACTTGGTTCCTCATCTTAACTGCAAGATCGAAAACAAGATAACAGAATGCGGGGTGGATGGTAGTCGGTCGTGTTTCTGCGAATACGGCGAGCGGTCAAGAAGGCACATCGATGCATCCTGGCACGGCGATGCAAAGCACGCAAAGTGGGCATGACGGTGCAAGTGGACAAAATGAAGAAGAAACTCACACACAGGCCGAGATTATCATACGCCGACACATTGCCAAGAGTTTTGAGTTGCCGATGAGGTCTTTTCTGGAGCATGTCTTTGTTTATTCCCTCTTGATCTCGAGTCTGATATCTCGTCCTGTTATCAGTTTGATGAAACGCTTGATGGATGCTAATGGATGCTCGTTAGACATCACAAGCCTCCTCGGCAGGACATGCCAAAAGAAGAGGAGACGCGACAAAAGAGACAAAATTAAACATCACAAACGAACCGGGAGACAAAGCTGTATCAAAA
Organism: Sporothrix inflata; assembly: GCA_021396225.1. Lineage (NCBI taxonomy): Eukaryota > Fungi > Ascomycota > Sordariomycetes > Ophiostomatales > Ophiostomataceae > Sporothrix > Sporothrix inflata. Next base: position 289,774 of record WNYF01000034.1, on the reverse strand, counting down.
GCGGAGAGCTTTGTCCGTTCTCCTCTTCTCGCGCGTTCATGGGATCAGCCGCTCTTCCAAGAGCAAGAGCCGTCGAACGGAGCTCTGGTGGCCCACTTAGTGCCTCCTTTCAGGGGGCGCGGGCTCGACTGGCTGCCGACTGACACTAGAACACACGCACTCTAACGCAAGCACCCCTCACTTTCTTGTTGACAACCTTCCTAAATGGAAAAAGCCCGTGACGAACCCCGGCCAGGGCGGTCCAAGACGGACCAGGGCCGGGCTTGCTGATAAGACGCCATTCTGCGATTCGTGCGGAGGGACCAGACTTGCATATGGATACTTACGATACAGAACTAATGAGAGAGTCTTCTGTGCGGACTTGTCGATTTCCAAAATCCAGGCTGCCCCGTTCTCACACCGAACAGACCACTCTCAGCGATGACGCCCCCTTGTTGGCTATGACGCCCCCTTTCAAAACTGATCGCTGCAAGCTGCGTGCCTGTGAGATTTCGTTCATCAACTCGGCTCGACTTGCCCTTTTTTGTCGGGCTGTTTTCCTTTCTCCTCCAAACCCTCGGTGACGCCCTTCTGACGCCCTCACTCTCCACCCACACCTTTGTTCTCGAGCTGGTCTACCCCGGCCGACTTCGCGGTGGTGGACATGAGGACCTGAGGGCGTGGATAGACGTCGTACTCGTTACTCGATCTGTTGGTCATGTCGCTTCTGGGACTCGCGTATCAGAAGTAGGACGCCTCGCCGCCACAATGAGCATGCTTCTATGCTTCTATGCTTCCGTGCATCGCCTGAGGCTCTTCTTGTTCCTTTGTTATTCCTTCGTCGCTCGATTAGGTTTACGCCCAAAGAAACATTCCCATACGACGTACGGAGCACACCGCAGCACAATAACATGACTCTCAGACCTTCTTTGCGGAGCCGAACCTCTTCCCTGTCTTTTATGCCCCCTTTTATTGAATACACTGTCCCTTCCTGTCTTTAACGAACGATATCGGCCTCTTTTCATAAAACAACCCCCAACCGGCCTGCGGCCCATTTGCCAAGAGATGGCCGTTGCCAAGTCCACAACCTCATTGGACGGCATCGACGTCTGCTGTTGACGACAACAATGTCGCAACTTGGAAACGTCCTTTGTCGTTCCGAGCGATTCCTATCAATGTTCTGCGTCGTTTTGTATTTCCATTTCCATCGAAGGCTTGCGTCCTTGCCTGCTCGCGTCTGGTCGTAGGCATTTTCCATTTCCCTGCCAGCCTTGCGCCAGCGGGTCTTATCAGTACAAGCGCGGCCTCCTTGTATCATCTATCATCGACTATTTCCATTTCCTGGGACCAACAAACAAAATGGAGATAGATACGGGTGGTTGACCGGCCCCATCGTTGCAAGTATTCTCCGAGGTTGTCGGCAGGCAAAGTTGAGGTCGTAGGAGGCAGAACAGCTCTGTCAAAATACAGGATGCAGATGTAGGGCATGATTTCGTACACAGACCAGTCAGCAACCCTGGGGACTTTCATCTTCCTCAACACACCCTTCTCTTCTTCTTTCCCTCCATCTTTCCCTTTTTCTTTTCTTCTTTCTCCTTTCTTCCCCTCCCGAATGTGGCAAGTCCATGCGGGATCGGCGAATCCCGTACTCTGGTACCACTGGGAGTGGAGAGAGAAATGTAAGAGAGAGAGAGAGAGAGAGAGAAAAACATGCAAGCAGACGGCAATGAAAGATACGCTGGCTGATACAACACTGGGGAAACGGGGCACACTTTTTCGCTCTCCGTTCTTCCCGTCTACGCTCCCTTCCTTTCGACCTTATCTCGACCCGGCCATTCGGTTGTTTTGAGGTAAGACGAGTTGTATTTTCACTGTTCGGCTACGTCGTATCACTTCTTTGTCTCTCTACCTTCGTTTCTTTCTCTTTAGCAACCTCCCTCTGTTATCGTTCTATCCTTTCGCGGCCGTCATCCAACGAAACATACGACGTAAAATGCAGAAAAGGCGCACTAACACTGAGTGCACTAACACTTTCTGACATCGGTGCCGCATATGCGCTGTCGTCGTAGGCTCTAGTTCCTTTCCCCGGCTCCCTGGATGGCGAGGATGGGTTCCCCTAAGTGTCACATCCTTTCTTCCATTTCTTCCATTCCTTCTTCTCTCCTTCCTTTTTGCTTCTCCCACATGAGTCCCCCTCCCTCACCGCGTGCTTTCTCGGCCTGGCCGATGTCAGACGAACCCGAAGAAATAGCCTCTTTTGGGACGGTGTGGACGGGAAACGGAGTGCCTCTTTGTGCATGCGTCGAAAAATGTGTTCGTTTGTGTTGTGTTCTTCCTTCTAGGCCAATTTGACAGACGACGGACACTTTTGAACCACTGTTAATGGCAACTTCGTGCGTTGTTTTAAGATCGAAGGCAGCTTTCCAGCGCCGAAGACGGCACTCGGAGCAAAGATGTCAGACGAAACGAGGGGAAGACAATGCGCTGGATTGCGTGAAAGGATGAGGTCAATTCGAAGGGAAAGAGGCGAAGAGAAACAAGCTTTTGTTACGCCTCTCGCTCATCTCTTGTCCATCTCTTGTCCATCTCTTGTCCATCGCTCCATTGCGCCCCTTCCCCCCACTACACAGCGTTGCATGAACCAGGCTGCCAGGCTGCAGAAGAAACAGTCGTATGTGGCCCCAAGAAAAATGCGCGGTGACTGCGTGAATCCTGATCTTTTCTGATCCTTCCGTTCGGTCGCTTTTGGTCAATTCCAGCGAGCCAAACCAGGGAGACAACTACCCGCGATACAATCCTTGACCGCATGCCGTCATGTAGTACATCGACGATGACTACTGTCCTGCAGGAAGTATCTTTCTTACAACAAAAATCAATACGTCGTCCATGACTGGCCGCAATGGACCATTGGATGGCGCGCCTCCGTTGGACAACCCTTATCTCCACAGCCCGTCGACCCCCGTTCCCAACAACCACGCTATTCGATCCTATTTAATGTAATGCCAAAGAAAATTGATTAAATCGCGGCCACCACACAAAAAGGGCCACCAAAAAGGCCGATCAACAGTCGTCACGGGCGGGGGCTTACCACAGAGCTTTATCTAAGGGTACCGTGCAGCGTGCAGGCGTGCAGGCAGCCGAAACGGAACACGCAGAAAAGGCAGAGGAGGCGGCAACGGAGTGTCCTGTCCTTTTCTGGGTTGCCCGTTCATATCTTCTCTGGAGATCAACACGCCCACCTGCTGTGCAACCCTTGTTTTTGTCCCTGTCAAAAACGGGGAGGCGAGCAGCCATGTGAGATGGTCCGTGGGGTAATCGTCGCGTCGAGTCGGGGCCTTTGATAAAGAGTAACGAGCCACGACTGCCGTAGCCGTGTGCAAGGATGCAAAGATGGCCGAACCGGACTGGTGACGCTGGCCTGACCTTGATTGCTTGCCCGATACGGAGCCTACTGGTACCTGCGCGCTTGCACATTATAAGACTATATCTCGAACGTCGTCGTATCTTGGGCTGACTTGGTCTATACTCTATATTTTGTATTTATATCACGACGCGCCCTCTTCCTTTCTGTTGGTTGTCGTTGGGATCTGCTGTGTCTGTTATTCATTCCTTTCCTCCTTTCCCATTATACCCTTTCTTTTTTTTGGTTGTCACCCCCATACCGACCACCCATCATGGCCTCCCTCGACATCGAGGCCCCCGTCGACCCCAAGGTGGCGGCCGCCACCACCTCGGCCGACGGCGTCAACCTCGCCAGCGCCGCCGACGCCGAGCTGCTCGCCCAGATGGGCTACAAGCAGGAGCTCAAGCGCAACTTTAGCACCCTCGAGGTCTTTGGCATTGCATTCTCGATTATGGGCATCCTGCCGTCGATTGCCAGCACCCTCGCCTTCTCGCTGCCGTCCGGCCCCGGCGGCATGGTCTGGTCCTGGTTTATTGCGAGCGGCTGCATTTTTGTCGTTGGCCTCGCCATGGCCGACCTGGGCAGCGCCATGCCCACGAGCGGCGGTCTGTACTATTGGACGCACTACTATGCGAGCCCGCGCACGCGCAACTACCTGTCGTTCCTGGTCGGGTACAGCAACAGTCTGGGCCTGATTGGTGGGCTGTGCAGTATCGACTACGGATGTGCCCTCATGTTTTGTTCCCTGTATGTTGTCCTCCCGTTTTTGTCCTCCCTCCGGTCGATACGGCTGGTGTCCATGATGGACCGGCTGTCGCTGGTCTCACCACTCCCTACTGGCTTCGCTGGTAGCTCGTTCGCTAACTTCGTAGGATTGTCATCACCCGCGACGGCGAGTGGGCGGCGTCCAACGGCATCGTCTACGTCGTCTTCCTCGCCATCGTCCTCACCCACGGCCTCCTCGCGTCCACCATGAACGGCATCATGAACAAGCTGCAGACGTTTGCCGTCTTTATGAACATTGCCCTCATGCTCGCCACCGTCATCGCCCTGCCCATTGGCATGAAGGGCGCCCGCAACGACGGCAAGTTTATCTTTGGGACCCTCGAAAACCTCATCACCTGGCCCAAGGGCTGGACGTTTATGCTTGCCTGGCTGTCGCCCATCTGGACCATTGGCAGCTTTGACGCCTGCGTGCACATGTCCGAGGAGGCGGCCAACGCGGCCAAGGCCGTGCCGCTGGGCATCCTGTCGTCCATTGGCATGTGCTGGCTGCTGGGTTTCGTGCTGGTGATTGTGATTGCCGCCTGCATCGACCCCAACATTGAGAACGTGCTGGGTTCGGTGTACGGCCAGCCCATGGCCCAGATCTACTATGATGCGCTCGGCAAGAAGGGCACCCTCGGCTTCATGTCGTTCTTGTTCATCGTGCAGTACCTCATGGGCCTCTCCATCCTGGTCGCCGCCTCGCGCCAGGCCTGGGCGTTCTCGCGTGACGGTGCCCTGCCCTTTTCCAACTTCCTCCGCAAAATCGTAAGTCTTATGTCCTCGCTGCGCTCGCCTTTTTTCTTGTCCTCGCTTCGCTCGCTTTCTTTCATGTCCTCGCTGTGCTCGCTTTCTTTCTTGTCCTCGCTGCGCTCGCTTTCTTTCTTGTCCTCGCTGCGCTCGTTCTCGCCACTAACACTCTTGTCAGAGCAAAACGTTCGGCTACATCCCCGTCCGCACCATCTGGGCCTGCGTCATCGTCGCCGTCTTCCTCGGCCTCCTGTGTCTTATTGCCCCCGCGGCTGCCTCCGCCCTCTTCTCGCTCGCCGTCGCCGGCAACAACCTCGCCTGGGGCACGCCCGTGTTTGCCCGCATCGTCTGGGGCCAGGCCCGCTTCCAGCCTGGTGCTTTCTATACGGGCCGCTACTCCAAGGCCATTGGCTGGTTCTGCATTGTTTTCCTGCTGTACGGCATCGTGCTGTCCATGTTCCCGTCGAGCGGCCCCGACCCGGATCCGCAGTCGATGAACTACACCATCGTCATCAACATGGCCGTCTGGGGCGGCGCGTCGCTGTACTATGTCGTGGACGCGCGGAAGTGGTTCAAGGGCCCCAAGATCACGCTGGGCGACGGCGAGGGTGGCGTGATAGGCGAGATCACGGTGGCGGACATGGCGGAGATTGCGGGTGTGGGGGTGCCGGTGCCGTCGGCGGAGGAGGACACGCCGTCGTCGGACAAGGAGAAGAGTGGTTAAGGGGGACGTGAAGAGAGAAGAAGAGAAGAAGAGAAGACGGTAAAAGGAGGATCGACTGAGAGTGTATACCCAATTGTGTTCTCCCGTGTCACGAATAGAAGCCGAAAGGAGCTTCCAGGTCGCTTTTTACATCTACGCGAATAGACCATTAGACGTTGAAAGACATTGTACAGAGTACGGAATACGTGAACGTAAATTACGAGCCGACCAAACATAGATCTCTGAGTTGTCTATGCGGTTGTGTCTTGTGGCTGCATCTGTGATATCAAGCCACAGAAGACAGAAGAGCAATAGTACGATGTCTTCGTCCGACCTGCCTAGACAAGATCGCAGGCCGGGATCAGAATCAGGATCAGGATCAGGATCAGAATCGGAGACTGCAGATTACGATCCAGTACTCCGTGCCTGCGCCGATTTCATATGCGAGATGAAAGTGAAATCGACAAAAAGACAGGGGAAGCAACGCCAAAGAGGGGACAAAGGTGAGAAAAGGAGACCAGTGCCAATAAAGGCCACCAAAAATAAACGAAGCGGAGGCAGCGGAGGCGAATCAGGGGGGCATAATTTACAAAAGTACCGATGCCATCGGCCGGGGTGCAACATCAGGAGGGTACGCCGTTTTGTGATCTCGGCGTGCAAAGGTGCTGTCCAGAGAAAATCGAGTGCAGTTCGAGATGCACGCCCCCCCTGCGTGTGCCTTTTGGGGGTTTGGTCTCTGGCCAACCGTTGCATGGTCTCATCCTTTGCGAGCAAGCGAGCGAGAAGACGGGCATTGGACAGCTGCACACTTCTGTCTACGGAATAGCTTCGACGGGGCATGTGTTCAGCCGCACCGTCACGTGGATGAAGGAGGGAGGGACAGAGAGTGATGAACGAGGACAGGATGGTACGAAGAGAACGACGAGATGAGACGAAAAAGACGAAAAAAGAGAGGAAACGGTTTCTCTAAGAAGACAAGAGTGGCAATGTGGTGCCTTGCTTCATGGCAAATGATTCCCATGCAAGTGTCAAAATTGGGTGAAGCTTGGACGACGCAAGGGATGGGAAGCGAGAGCGAGGGTGGGAGGATGCGAGGAGATACGAGAGGAAGGGCAGTCGGAAAGAACAGACCTGCACAAAAGAAAAGAAAAGAAAAGTGGACGGCAGGAAGAGACAACGAGACAAGACAACTTGGACTGCTAGAACCTGCAGACGAGAGACAATGACACGCGTCGACGGTTGAACTCGTTTGAAAAAAGGAAGTGAGGGGAGGTCGAGGACAGAACAAGACGAGATGGGCCAGGATGAAGAAGTGGAGAGTGACTGGGAGACGACAATCCCTGCCGGATTGTCACACAATTCTCACAGATGTCTCTCCCAGTGTCTCTCCCAGCGACTCGACAATCCTGTCTCCCGCATGCCTGGTGTTGGCGGCGGTCTTTCCCCTGTCCGCCTCGTCCGCCTCGTCCGCCTTGCCATTGCTTGTCACTTCCTCTTACAGCGACTTGCCTCTTCCCAAGTGATTCACTGATCACTACACAAAAGCAAGACAGAGGAGACAAGACAAGAAGCGTCGGGATTTGTTCTCGAGTGTACTTGTACTGTCGCTTGGGTGTCGTTGCACTCGCTCACTTGGTCCGTAGTTTGGTGATCGTCCTTTGTTTGTGCGCCACTGCCCACTCCTCCCACTTCCTCCCAGCCTTCGCCACGCTTGGTTTCTTGGTCTCTTGGTCTGCCCGGTCGCTGTCTGGTCTCTGTGATCGTCAGCCAGCCAGTAGCCAGAAGTTGCACATCACCTCGATCACCCGTCGTCTTCACCTGGAACAGACGAGACGAGTGAGACGATGGGTAGTCAAAAGACGTTGCGTATCACTTGTCATTTTCTGATTGTCGTCAATGTCTCTTGTCCTTTTCTTGTTTTCTCGTTTTCTCGTCTTCTCGTTTTCTCGTCTTTTTGTCTTCCTGTCTTCTCTCCTCGTCACAATTTTCCTCCAATACCACCTCTCGGCGCCATGGCTGTCAGGCGGCCCAGCCCCGACGCCCACTTTCAGCTGTGTGCCGCGCAATGCGACGCTGGATGTCGCTGGAGCACCTTTATTTGGCGTGGGTTCGCCTGGTAGGCTGGCAGCCCCGAAGCGATGCGCACCCTGCGCAAAAACTATCGGTGACGGGTTGCAACCCTAGGTGAGGGTGAGCAGGCTCCTGGGCTCGTATTAGGACCCTGAACAGAAACCCATCGTTGATTGAAAGGCAAAGGAAGCATCACACAAGAATGCAATGCACGCAAAGAACACGTCGCCGTCGCGTGTCACCGTTGGCGGCATGTATATGCATATGCGATGGAGTTGTGCGTGGCGGGTGGTGCCTTGGAATGTGTTTTTTGTCGAGAGGCGAGGGAGGCTTCTCATAATCGTAGGCTTTTGCGAGATACTCCAGGAAAAAGAAAGAACGCGCACAAAACGGTAATTACAACCTGGCCCGTGGACTTGTAGTGGACTCGTACTGGAGGGTAGCGCAGACCCGCCCGGGCTAGGCTAGGCCAGGCCAGGCCAGGGCCAAAAAGGCCAAAAAGGCACTACGTCGTATTACCACTCAGGCGTCGATGCGCCGATGGCGCCCCCGATTGGCCCGCTGGACCCTGTGGTCATCCCGGGGAGCACCTGCTGTCTGGCGGCGAACAGCGCTAACCGACCACTAAAGACACCAAAGAGGCGGCCCACCCGGGCTGGCCCCAGCCAAGGCAATTGGGTCTTTTAGGCCCAGTAGGCCTTTAGGCCTTTGGTCCCTCCCGGCTCGGGTACCGCCACAGGCACTCCAGGGAGGACGCCGACGGCGCGCCGTGGTCGAGTTAGCGCACGCTTGGTGTGTGCAGTATGTCGATGATTCCAGGAGGACAGTACGACATAATGCGTCTTTTCAGCGACACCGAGACACCGAGTCACACGAACCTGCGCCCGGCCACAGACGAGGCCAACGGCTGTATGTTTGAACCGGAAGGGCAGACAGCCTGTCGAAAAGACAGACACAAGAGGAGCAAAGATGGACACAAGACGAGCAAAGAGTGTTTGAAAAGCAAGCAAGTAGAAAAAGATGCGCGATATCGACAGAGTGTCGTACGTAACATCGGCACAGCAGACGGGCTAATCCCTTCCCAAAGCAAAGGCAAATACGACCACACGACGAGCTGAGAAACACTACGAGTATGGAGTATTACGACGTAGAGAAGACGGCGAACAAAAAGGAAGGAGCCGAGAACCGGGGAACACAAACCACAGACCACAAGCACACCCACCAGGAAAGAGCAAACGGCCAACACCAGCGACAACGACAACCACGCCAAGGCAGGAACCCACCCGCCGCCCACTGGGCTTTCGTACCCCTGTGGGTCGACTTCGACCGGTCCCCGCCCGCTCTTGCCCATCCTGGAGGGCAGACAGAGACATTGAGAGGACGTTTTGCCTTTTTGCTCCTTCCTCGTTCACTTTGCAGTTAGCCCTTTTTTACTGGGGCGGACGCCTGCCATCTTTTCGCTGGGTCGTCCTGGGTCCTGGGTCGTCCTTTCCTTTTCTTCCTCTCCTTCCTTGCCTAGTTTAATTTCGTCCGGTCGTGGTTGCTTCTTTTGCTTGTTTCTATCGTGGTCCTCTTGTCCTCTTTCGTGGTCCTCTTTCGTGATCCTCCCGTTTTGTTCACATCTCTTCTCAATAACAATCACCACTGTTTACATCACGGTCTCGACAACGCACCATCCCGCCTACGAGAATTCATCCACCGCCCGTTCACCCCTGCCCGCCATCCATCACGGCATGACCGCCCCTGCTTCCCGGCGCCTGTAGTGAACGGCCCCCGGAAGCAATGATAAGATGGACTGGAACACACTGGCCAACGGCCTCGAGAAGCGCTTGGTAAGTAAAGACCCAACGGCGCAACGGCGCAAAGACGCAACGGGAACAGGTCCCGCTGCCAACCATCCCAATGCCACCCACTCACATCCCCCAGAACCAAAGCGACGACCCCCGGATCGGCTCCGGCCGCGACAACTCCACCGGCGGCACCCTCAGCCACGTCACCTCCTCCGGCACCCAATCCTCCTCCGCCGCCTCGCTCGGCAGCACCTTTGTCCCCGTCCTCGTCTACTCCGGCGTCTGCCTCGTCATCTTCTTCGTCTTCCGCCGCAAGTGCCAGCGCGTCTATGCCCCGCGCACCCTCGCCAGCATCCGCCGCTTCCCCCTCGTCCCCGTCCCCGCCCTGCCCGCCACCTGGTTCACCTGGCTCAAGGACTTTTGGAACGTCGACGAGGCCTTTATCCTCAACAACACCTCCCTCGATGGCTTCTTCTTTTTGCGCTACCTGCGGGTGCTCGCCACCATCTGCTTCGCCGGCTGCATCATCGCATGGCCCGTCCTGCTGTCCGTCAACGCCACCGGCGGCAACAAGCTGAGCCAGCTCGACCTGCTCACCATTGGCGACGTCGCCTCGCCCATCAAGTTCTACGCCCACGTCGTCATCGCCTGGCTCTTTTTCGGCTTCATCCTCTTCATGATCAGCCGCGAGTGCATTTACTACATCAACCTGCGCCAGGCCTACCTCATGGCCCCCCAGCACGCCCAGCGCTTGAGTGCCCGCACCGTCCTCTTCACCTGCGTGCCCGCGCGTTTTCTGGACGAGCACCGCGTGCGCAAGCTCTTTGGCGACTCCGTCAAGAATGTGTGGATCCCGCGCAACACCCGCGCCCTGCTCCGTCTCGTCGACGAGCGCGAGAATGCCGCCGTGCGCCTGGAAAAGGCCGAGATCGAGCTGATTCGCAAGGCCAACCAAGCCCGCAAAAAGAAGCACGGTGTGCCCAAGGACCAGGCACTCCCTCCCCCTGTCTCCATGGCCGGCCCATCGCCCTCCCGGTCCAACACCTCCTCCTCTCTCGACTCGACATCCACCTCTTCCTCCACCTCTTCATCTTCGTCCTCTTCGCCCTCCACGCCATCGTCATCACCGTCCTCCCCATCCTCTCCCTCCTCCGCCGCACACTCACCGCGTCCCTCCACATCCACACCGGCAACCGCCCCATTATCACCACCACCCAGAGCACCAACTGTGCCACAACCAGCTGCAACGGCGTCAGCTCCACCACAGTCCTCCTCCATATCAATACGGCGAGCATCGGCAGCATCCGCGACATCAGCATCCCGTGTTTCGACAAAGCCATCCCCACCACCACCTGCCGTGTCAGCATCATCGACCGTCAACATCCTACAAAACACCCTCTCGCCGGGCTTGATTCACGAAATTCGCGAAATCAACGACATCCAGGAGCCGGCACCGGCGGCACGAAAGAGCGGGGCCCACGATGACATACTACCAATATCACCAGACGATCGCCAGGGCTCGTTCTCGGATGCCTCTGGCCCCTCGTCCGCGACCGCCGTCGCTTCCACTGTCCCCATGTCTGAAATTACAGAAATTGGGACGGTGGCAGAAGAGGCCGGTGACAAGGGCAAAGCCGTCGGCACCAAGCTCGAGACGATGGAAGTCGGTGCCAACGACGGGGACGATGACGAGGAGAACGAGCAAGACTATGTTCACCCGTACGGCTTTGCCGACACCCTCCCCGACGTCCGCGGCTCTGTCGCCGCCCAGTGGCTGCCCGTCGACAAACGCCCCGCACATCGACCACTGGCCAATTTTGGCCGCCGCGTCGACACCATTCGCTGGACCCGCATGCGCGTCAAGTCGCTGAACCAGGTCATTGCCAAACAGCGCCGCAAGTTCCGCGCCGGTGACGGTGAGACGCTGTCGTCTATGTTTGTCGAATTCGACACGCAGGCCGCCGCCCAGGTTGCCTTCCAGGTCCTCACCCACCACCAGCCGCTGCACATGTCGCCGCGCTACATCGGCATCCGGCCCGAGGACGTCATCTGGTCGTCCCTCCGCATGCGCTGGTGGGAGCGCATCATCCGCCGTTTTCTCATTATGGGCGCCATCGCCGTCGGCATTGTCTTCTGGTCCGTCCCCGCTGCCTTGGTCGGTATCGTCTCCAACGTCTCGTTTTTGAGCACCAAGGTCTTCTTCCTGCACTGGATTGCCGACCTGCCAAAGGCAATCACGGGCGCCATTGAGGGCCTGCTACCCGCCGTCGCCCTGTCTCTGCTGATGGCCGCCGTCCCAGGCATGCTGCGCGTCTGTGCGCGCGCCGCCGGGATTCCCTCGTCGCCCATGGTGGAGCTGTTCACACAGCATGCCTACTTTTGCTTCCAGGTTGTCCAGGTCTTCCTCATCACCACACTGACCTCGGCCGCCTCGGCCGCCTTTACACAAATCTTGGCCGATCCTCTCTCCATCAAGGATCTGCTCTCCACCAACCTGCCCAAGGCCTCCAACTTCTACCTCTCCTACATCACCGTGCAGTGCCTCGCCGGTGGCGCCATTGGCCTGGTCCATTTCTTCGACTTGTTCCGCCACACCATCTTGACCAAGTCGATCCAGAACCCGCGCCGGGCTGTCCGCAACTTCCAGCGCCTCAAGCAGCCGCACTGGGGCGGCGTGTTCCCCGTGTACACCAACATGGGCGTGATCGCCATCTGTTACACGTGCATCGCCCCTCTGATTCTCGCTTTTGCCGGTGTCGGCATGTGCGTCATCTACCAGGTGTACAAGTACAACCTGGTGTACGCCTACGACGGCGACCGCGACAGCAAGGGTCTGCACTACCCACGCGGCCTGATGCATCTAATGATTGGCCTGTACCTGGCCGAGGTGTGCCTCATTGGCCTCTTCTCGATCCAGTCCGCCGTGGGGCCCGTCATCTTGATGATCATGTTCCTCGTCTTTACCTTTTTGGTCCACATTTCCCTCAACGACGCCGTCAGCCCGCTCTTGAACAGCCTGCCGCGCACGCTGGCCCTCGACGACAAGGACCTGGCCGCGGGCCACGAGGATCTCCGCCGCCAGGCCGAGCAGGAGGCGGCCGAGGCGGCCGCGAGCAGTGGCAACAGTGGCGGACTCAACGCCGACTACTACAACATCGAGGAGGGCTACGGCGACGAGCACGACTCGGACGACGACCTGCATGCGGGCCCCGTCTCGAATCGCGGCATCGACGGCGCCGGCGATCTGATGGGCATGGTCAAGGACTGGGGCCGCGACGCCATCAAGGAGCGCATGAAGACCGAGGTCAAGGCCATCAAGAAGGACATTACGTCCTTCAGCGTGTCGCAGTACATCCCCTGGGGCAAGACCACCATGGTCGTCAACAACGACATCAACAACAACCGCGCCGACCCCAATGCCGTCGACGGCTCTCCCGAGCTGGGCCCCGACGGCCTGCCCCTCCCCCCGAAGGCCAAGCCCAACTTCTTCACGCGCTGGCTGCATCCGGAGCTGTACGAGGATTATACGTTCCTGCGCAAGATGCTCCCCGTCGACGACGACCCCATTGCCTACCCGGACGACTACACCCGCCGCGGCTACTGGCCGCCCGAGATGTGGAAGCCCATCCCCAGGCTGTGGATCCCGCGCGACGACGCCTACGTCAGCCGCCAGGAGGTCGCGCACACCCGCAAGGTCATGCCCATCACGGACCGCGGCGCCTGGCTGACGGCCAAGGGCAACGTCATGGCGGACCTGGACAAGGCGCCCTTCCTGGAGCCCATCTACCTGTACTAGGTGGTGGCGCGTAAGCGTTTCTGTTTTGGTTGTTCCTCCTATTTTTTGGTTATTTATGATTGGTAACGGCCGAATTTGTATACTTTTGGGAGGGTTACGGCCCCGTTTATTTTTTGATCTTTGCCTTGCGTCGACTTTTGAGCCAGGTAAAAAGCGCTGGGATACCTTTGGGCGGACATTTTTGGATTTTTTTCTCTTTTTCTCTTTTTTTCTTTTTTGCTTATATTTCCTTGGATGAAACGTAATGTCAGTGGGACAATGAGCCGTTCCCTATATCTTTCTTTGTAATTTGTCGAGTGTTACTTTTCATGGGTTTGGATATTTTAGCAAATGATACTCATGAACGCGAGCTAGGTCAAGAATTGTGTGAATAGTACAATGTAGCTGCAACATGAATGTACGTTGAGGAGGTCATAACGTTTGTGACGCAAAAGCAATGGATTTAATTAAAACAGCTCCTGCATGACGCACCGTTATTTGCATCTTTGCCGTTCTACATAAACAATACGTTAGCATAACATTAGAACATTAGTACACCTTTATGTCGGTCACATTAGGAGTGGAGGGGACAGTAAACAACAATATAAAGTCGTTTTTGTTTTACTTGCTTGGTTCTCATAATCGAGTACGTGAAGGACATGGTACTGTGCATCAGTCGGTATATAGTTCAGTTAGAAGAAAAAGGACTTGTTTTGATCTGTAGCGCCTTTGGTATGAAAGAAGTAAAGTAGTACACGAAGCTGCGGTGAGGCGATGCCGCCAGCTCTTTTTGTCTGAAAAAGTGATACCCCTGAGGATTTGAGAATAGGGGGGTTTGTTTATGTACACAGCACAAAAGGTAATTTGGTAGTAGTAGGGGGGGTATATCAAAAGGGAGAGCAAAACAACGCAAAAAGAACAGCAAGAAAACCCCAAGAGATACAGAAAGCATGAGCCAGAGAAAAAAGAAAGAGCGAGCAACTTGTAAAGATAGGACAGGAGTGACGTTCCACAGCGGAGGGACCACTGAGCTTTGTCTCTCAACCATCCTCTTCTTCACAAGTCTACTCGACTCGTCGTTCGTCTCGACCCCGTTTCTGCTTTTGTTCCGTCTCTTTCCCAGTTTCCGTTTTCCATGCAACGCAAGTAATAAAAAAAAGCAACAAAAATAAAAACACAAAAGATGATCATGATCGTGAGAGAAATTGTAGGTGGTCGTGATAGTTTGAGGGGTAGAAGAACCTCGCTTGCCAGATAGGAAAAACACCCCCGAGTAGATGCAAACCATGGGTCAGAGAAAGAAAAGGAAGCACTTTCCGTTTTCTTTCCTGTCCGGGTGGTAGGTAGAATAGAGGATGAGACGCCGTGACCCAAGTCCATTTGTTTGTTTGAGAAGAACGCCGCGTTGTTTGATGAGGATGACGATGATGGGGGTATAGTAAGGATGCCAGTGTTCCCAGTGTCGCCAGATGATGATAGATGCCCATGCCGAGATGTGTTTGTGAATGTGTGCCATGCCCAGAGAATGCTTTGCCGTGTTCCCTTTGCCATGTGTCTGACGCCTTGTGATGTGTAGACGCCGGTGGAAATGGAGGAACAAAAGAAAAAGCAAACCATGGAACCAAGCCGAGAAAAGAAAGCAAGAAAGAACACGCTCCACGCTGTGCAATGCAAATGCCAGAAAAGCAAAAGACGATATCGTACACACAAGAAAGAGAGAAGGAATGATGGGGGTATGTATTCCTTTGTTGGGGGGTGGTGTGTGATGGTTGGTGGTTTTTTTTTCTTGTGTTTGTGCATGTTCTATTGTCTTTCTTGTTCGCCAGCAGCGACCGACGCGGCAGCTTCTCTGCGCTCCCGCAGCCGGGTCCGCATCGGCCTGGGCAGCACCGTCTTCTCGACGCCGAGCCCAGGCCTGCGCCGTCCGCTGCTGCTGACACTTCGGGTGGTGGTGGTGGAGGTGATGGTCTCGAGGCGGTGGAGACGGCCTTGCCGGGAAGGGCGGTCGGCGGCGCGGCCAAAGGTAGCAATGATGCCGCTCGGCGCGGCAGGGTGGTGGCGGCCGGTGTCGGCATGCACCACAGGCCAGGGCCGCGAGGAGGGCGAGACACTGCGGTGGCGCACGCGAACGGAAACCGGCAGCGGTGATGCGGGGCGGGAGGCGTCGACGGCGAAGCCCGACTGCAGCGGGCGACGGTACGGCGACGAGGTGTGCGGTTTGACCGTGTCGTCATTGGCATCAGTCGTGAGAGTGGTTGTGGCGGGCGTGGTGGCATCGGCAATGGCTTCATGTGAGGTCTGGTTCTGGACGGGGGTAGGCGGGGTCTTGGGTTCGGGGGCTAACTCCTGCATTGTAGCGGCATAGGCTGCAGCCACAGCGGGGTTATGGTGCTCGTGGTGGTGGCTGGACTCTTCTTCAGCAACATCAGGCTCGGCATCCGACATGGACACGGGTGTGTCGGGGCCAGAGGACTGCGAGGTGTCGTCGTCGAACTGAGAAGGACACTCGTCGTCGTCGTTGACACTGGACGCAGCATCGACGTCTTTGTTGTCGTCGTGGTGGTCGTGGTGGAGGCGATCGCCTTCATCGGAGTCGAACGAGAGGGTGCGGGCGGGGGTCAGCGTGTTCAGGCAGTACAGCTGGTGGGACGAGGTCTCCATATCGTCAGAGTATGTCGTCAGAGAGCGAGGCGAGGGAGGCAGGTCGTGGTGAAGAGACGTATGGGAGAGAGAATGGGTTATCGTCATCGGCTCATGGGTGAGGATGGCATCGTCAAAAAAGGGCTTCGTGGCAGCGACAGGCGGCTCACTCTTGGCCTCAACGTCGACGTTATGACAGGAGGGTTTATGCCAGGGGTGACTGCTGGGGAGGTACGATGCGAAGTAGCGGACAAGCGAGTCGAGCGACCGCGTCCGAAAAAGCTGCAGAGCGTATTCCCATTGCGTCGTGCCGACGAGATTCGGGTTGGCAATGATCTCGAACGAGGCCGACTCGAGCGACTCGTTCAGTTCGCGAAGCCGTTGATCGCGGCGGATAGCAAGGAGATGGTGGAATTCGCCGGTGGTCGTGGCCTCGCTGGCGATCTCGAAGACGTCGTGGTGAAAGGCATCGGGGTCTTGGATGGTGGACTGGAAGGTGTTGTACTGCTTGTGAAGGGTCGTGAAGAGTGCGTCTCTCTTCATGCCAAACTTCCAAGCAGGCCAGGCTATATCGGGATCGTCCATGATGGGTTGGAAGGCGACGGGGAGAGAGGAGGAGTGTGGTATTTATCAAGAAAACGGCGATGGGAGACGACACGGCAGAGAGAGTATCGCGAGAAGATGAATGGTCGTGTTGTCGGAAGTCGGAGAGTGGTTGAATCGGGGAGTTGGTAATTAGATCAAATCAAACGTCGGGAGAAGGGTGATCGGAGACAGGAGTCGGTATCGACAGAATCGTGGGAGTCGTGAGAGTCGGAGCGGATGAGAGTGAAGGGGATGAGATATGAGCCAGGTCCAGAGAGCGGTGTTTGTGAAAACGGTAGTCGTCGCAGCAGACACAGCATCTACTCGATCGGTATGCCCTCGGCGTGATGCATTTTGGCGGTGATTTGGAGTGTCGTTAGAAGGTCATAGGAAAGTGAAGAGCGAGCAAAACGGTTGCTGTCGTCAAACAGGCAAAAATCGTAGACTGAATCAACAGGTTCGAAGCATTTGCGTGCGAATTTGGGCTCTTGGGAGGGAATTGGACTCTGGCTCGGGGAGGGGGAGGAGGGGGACGGTGATGATGAGAAAGAAGGAGAGTTGCGAGATGCAGCGGCGAGATGGGCGAAATTGGGACAAAACACAGAGCGACAACGAGACAGAACAGAGGGAACAGAGGGTGGGCGGTGTCCTTCACGCCATCGCAGCCCGCATTGGTGACAACAAAGAGGCAAAGAGGCAAAACTGGGCGGGAAAACGAGAGAACGGCAGAGGGCGAAAAAGGGCGGGAAAAGTGGGCGATGCGGTCAACACCCTGGCCCCCAACAAAGAAGGAACGAAGGACGAGTGGAAAATGGATCGTTTGGCACCAATGCGGAATGAGACAAAGTGGCACTAGAACAAGGTCATCCCGGCCGTACAGCCAATCACCAGCCGTGGCCGGCCCTACACAAGTGGGTCCCTGGGCACCACCCCCTGCTGGCAACCTGCAGATTGCAGAACCTGCTGCACCGGGCGCAGTTGCGCTATGCATGGCCACCGCGCTAGTGACCCTGCTAGCCAATGGGATGCCTGGCAGGAAGGGGAGGGAGCTCCGACACAGCCAATGAGAGCGCGCCCGGTCTCACTGATCCCCGTCTCCTCCCTGCCTCTGCCTGTTTTCGTGAGGTAGGGGTGGGGCATGGGAGACGAGGGTGTGAAGCGAGGCAGGCATGCTAGAGGGCCGATGTACCTTTTGCCGAAAGCGACATACAATTTGTGTGAATGGCCAGCGCACCACTACTTGTGCGTCGTACTTTTTAACATGTTGTCTCACGTCTCATCGGGCACAGCGTGTCGGGGGGGTGTGGATGAGGATTTATTTCGTGTCGCGAGATATCCGACGGCTGAGGGGGAGAGCGACGACGGAGCGAGATACTCCATCCTTTGTACACAGTGTTGATGTGCGAATTTGTCAATTCATACTGTATTCACACTGTATACACACTAGCGCACACAAGACAGCCTTGTAGCCTTGTACCTCCACACTCACCCTTCACTCTCACCATGTCCTCTCACACGTCGTATTTTCTGCCTCACAACACAAGAGCGCCTCACAAAAATAGCATGCGCCCCGGTCAGATGCGGACGAAGTCAGCCCTGCCCTCCTCGAGCCCTCGCACGCACGATGTCGACATGCATGACCCAGAGGCCAATGGGCGCAGGGCATCCACGCCGTGTTCTCTCCCACAACAAACTGTGCAGGGCTGAGAATGAGTGCTCATCTCTGCCTCAAAGCATCCCTCACACCGTGTCGTCCACCAACACACACGGCCGCTACTGTGGCGCGGTCGTCGTGGCTCGTGTCCTCCCGCCCACGCCGGCTCGCCGAGGCGGCCTCTAGGCACCTGCCGCCCTCTTCCTGTCTCTTGTCTTTCTTCTCTCTTCTCTCTTCTTTCTTCTGTTTCTGCAGTCTTGTCTGCTCGTGAGCGTTTTCTGTGCCTTTCCGCCTTTTCTTGGCTGTGACTCGACTCGGCGGGATTCGAGGAGCTCGACTCTTCTCCCTCCTTCTCTGCATCTGTCGTTTCTGTTGTTCTCTTGTTCTCTCTCTCGTTCTACCCCCGTCGGTGGCCTTCTTTTTTGTGGTCACCTTGTCGAGGCTGAGAGGGGCCCTGGCCAACTGCGTGTCTCCGTCTTCCCCCAATTTTTAGAAACTCCAATCTTTTTTGGACCTTTTTTTTCGGTGTCCTTCCCCTCTGACTCTTGTCACATTCTTTTTTTTTCAGTATTCTGTTTTCCCTGTTCCTACTTTTTGCCTTTAGTGTTGGTTCGTGACAATATCACCGGGCCTTCTCACCTTACGCCGCCTCTTCCACCGCGGCTTCTTCCCACGCTTGCTTGTCATTTTTTGTTTCCATCTTACCTTACTGCCTCGTTTCTTATCATTTGTTGCCTCCGTATTGATTCTCGTGCTCGTGTGGTGTTTCTCGCGTGCCTGGTGCGTCCATCTGACAAGCTCTCGCTTTTGGCCTTTTTGGTGCCAAATTCCCCGGTCTTGCCCTCTTTGTGTCATTTCTGCTGGCTTCCGGCCTTGCGCAACACCAGAAAAGGCCCCGTCTGCTGCCCAGTCGCGCCTTCCCAGAACAGAAACAGTTGAACCAGGCGGACAGCGCAGACGACCACACCGCGCGCACAACGAAGGAAAGAGCGGAAAGGGGCCCATTTCAAGGCCTTTCTGTCGACATCGAGAAATTCATAAAACGGCAGGAACGACCCTCTCTGCCCCCAGACCGTTGAGCGAACTAGCCGTCCGTGTCATCACCCCCCTCTATTATCAGAAAAGAGCCCCACAGCCGTCCGCAATATCAACCACCAGTCCTGCCACTTTCCTCCTTCCTTGCATTTCAGGAAAACGTTCCTCCTTCAACCTCAACCACAACCTCGACTGTCGACTGTCGACCTCGTCCCGGCACCTCGACTCAGCTCGACCCCCTTTTGTTCGATCCTACGGCACCGCGCGCCCGCTATTCTCGTTCCGCAACTGGTGGTCCCCGCGCTCATCCAATCGCAAGTGCCTGCCGACCGACCCCACACCTCCTCCGTCCGGAACGCTGCAACGTCCCCGGGCACGGGCGTGTATATATATCGGCCGACCGCCCCGCGCTCGACGACCGGTTCCCGAGCCACCCGTCTCTCTCTTTCTGCGTCTGCTCTCCTGCGGTCCTCTGTGTTGCCCATATTTTCCCGCTCCCCACTAGTGCCTGCCCTGCCCTGCTGTCACGCGTTTCTCTTCCCTTTCTTTTCCCGCTCGCCTCTCTTCCCACTCTGGAGCTGCGTCACCGTCTCGTTCCCCCTTCCGTCTGGTACGGCATTACTTGAACCCCTCTCCTTTCCCCTCCTCGCCGCCGCTCCTGGCTGGCCTCTCACCCGCCTCCACCCCTGACTCTGGCTTCGCCTCCGTGCGCCGTCACCATGGGTGAAGCGGTGATGCCGTCCTCCCAGTTTGAGACTGAGGAGAAGACCGAGCCCTTCCCGTCGTCCGAGTATGCCTCGCGCCTGCACGGAATGCGCGTCCAAGAAAGCTTTATGGCGTCCGGCAGCGCCGGCAACGTGCACCTCGACGAGCTCGTCGTGCCCTCGGACAAGGACATCCGCCTACTCGTGCGGCCCCTGCGCAGCCGCTCCGTCAGCCCCGGCAGCAACGACAACTGCGAGTGGGTAGCGCTGCGCACCGAGGTGGCCTCGGCCGGCTCGCCCGACCAGCCACAAGAGACCGTGCTGGCCGTGACGCAGACGTCCAAGGACATCAAGTTCACCGTGCTAATGCCCGGCGAGCACCACAGCGACGGCACGCCGATCCCGCACTTGTGGTGCGAGCTGTACTACGACCCATCGAGCGACAACCAGATTCTGCTCAACAACTGCGACGTGCCCATCAACCTGTCGCGCGTCTACCCCGCTCTCTCACCGCCTGCCAGCGCCGACGGCACACCCAAGACGCCCGGCACACCTACAAACTCCAACACGACGACCATGATGGTGACGTCGCCCGGCCAGAACCAGGGCATCGAGTACACCATCAACCCGGGCACCATCAAGGCCCTGTCGCCCGGCACGTGGCGCATCAAGATGGGCCACATTGAAGTCCTGGACTTCCGGATACTGGAACGCCGCCGCACGCTGTTCAAGGCGCTGCCTCCGCCGCCAATAGCAGGCGGCACGCCGTCGTCGTCGGGCAAGCGATCGTTTGTCGCCGACGATGATGATGCTGTCGGCCGACCGGACGCACGGCGACAGAAGACCATTGAGGATGCGGCGCCGGCAGTAGGGGGCGGCGACGAGGTCAACAAGGAGGCCGTCATCATGTTCCTGCGGCCCACGGCCGACCCACTCGTGTTCCCTCTGCCAACATCCGCCAAGGGCAACGAAGTCGGCCAACTCGCCAACTCGCACCCGCTGCTCGACATGGAGCGCCAGGACACGGTGATCGTCCCCGGCAGCTGCGAAATCGACTCGTACAAGCTGACGAAGCGCGACCCGATAGCGTCGACGTCGCTCTCGACCGTCTTTACGGGCACCATGGACCACCCCGACGTGCCGCCCGGCAGCGTCATCACCGTGAAAGTCATCAAGACAAGGCCCGCCCTGCCGCCGCCCTCGCCCGGCACCGCCGCCGCGGCGCTGGCCGCCCAGCAGCTGCGCCCGCAGGAGATGGAGCGCGTGGTCGTGCGGCAGGCCGACACGTGGCTGCGCGAGTACCAGTCGCACGAGTACCTGCGCCACGAGAGCATTGTGCGCTTGTACGGCGGCGACGCGCGCTACTTGTCGCTGTACATGGAGCACATCGACGCCAAGGACCTGAGCAAGAAGGGCACCTGGCGCGCCAGCAACTCGGACTATTTCACGGGCGACCGCCGCGACGCGCTGCGCATTTTGCGGGACATCTCGGGCGCCTTGAATTACATTCACGGGCGCAACCTCGTGCACAACGACGTCAAGCCCGCCAACATTCTGTACTCGCGCGAGCGCGGCGCCATGCTGTGCGACTTTGGCCTGTCGACCGAAACCAACAGCCCGCCGTCGGCCGGCGGCACGCCCTACTATGTGCCACCCGAGTTTATCGGGCGCAAGCTGCGCGGCCCGCCCAGCGACGTGTGGGCGCTGGGGATCACGATGCTGTACGTGCTGCGCAAAATTGGGTTCCCCGACACGCGCGGCGGGCGCAACCGGCCGAAGCCCTTGTACTGGATGATTGCAGACGTCAACAAGACGTCGACGGCGCCATCGTCTGGTACGAATGGGGCGCCCTCGGCGGCGATGCAGATGAACATGTGGCTGTCCGAGATCAAGGAGGCCAAGGACAAGCTGGACCGCAGCGAGACGATTGAGCGGCTGACGTTTGACATGCTGGCGCCGAACCCGATGCAGCGGATCACGATGAAGCGGCTGGTGAGCGAGCTGTTTCCCGACAACGGCGTGAAGGCGGCTGCGTGACTTTGACTTTGCATCTTACGGGATTTATTTATTTGGTACGACATTTATGGGATCTTTCGTCTTTTTTTTCGTTTTGTTTTCATTTTCATTTTCCTCCTGGGAAGGACATGGGTATGGAGACTCATCTTATGGTTTATGTCTTGTTTCATGTCGGCATCTTTCTGTTTTTTCTTTCTCATACCCCTTTTGTGTTTATTCTTACTTTCATGGCTGGCGGTCATTGTTTGATGCGTCATTCGTCGTCGAGATGCTTCTTCACATCATTGGTCACTTGCGACCACTTTGACTTTATGGTTTCATTCTAGGGTCTCATTGTCCCATTTCTTCATTGCAGTTTTCATGGCTTTTTTTCGTGGTTGTTTCTCTGTCTTGTTTTCTTTTGGGAACGGCGCATCTATGCATGTTGAACGAAGAGGGTATCTGACCTCAAAAGTTATTTGATCTTGCTCATTTTATTTCTTTGCATTTATCCTTTCCATTTTCCATCTTCACTTCATTTCCAACGTGGCTCGTTTTCATGGCATTTTCGCGTGCTCATTCTTATGATGCGGCATACACACCATCCCAGCTCAATCAGGGCAGAAAAAAACATAAGTATCACTACAGCGCAGGGCGCAAGCAAAAGCGGTTCCAGTCAACCCAGCATAATACATTTGACATTTTTTTGCTACTCATATGCTATTACATCGTCGCTCTTGCTCGTGAACCACAAAGTATCACCCCTCCACCCTATCTCACGCACTCATGCCGTACATAAAGGCCACGGCCAAAGCCACAACCGACGTCAGCACGGTCTTGTTGACGCCGCTGGCCGCCCCGGCGTTGGTACCCGTGGTCGAGCCTGTGGTGGCGCTGCTGCCGCTTCCGGATGTGGTGGCTGTGCCTCCAGAAGATGACGTCCCGTTCGTCTGCTCGCCGACAATGGTGTAGCTCACGGCCGCGTCCGTCGTGCAGTTGGCGCCGCCAAAGTCGGCGACCTTGCCGGTGCGGAAGGTAATGTCGGCGCAGTTGTACAGCGCGCTGCCCGTCTCGCCCAGCGTCACCACCTGGATGGTCGCGTGCTGGCCGTCGGCCGGCTCGAGCCCCGCCGGCAGGTCCAGGTGCGGGATGCACAGCACGCCGCTGCCCGTCTCGTTCCAGAAGCTGGGGGTGAGCGAGTAGTTGAAGTTGGTGACGTTCTCGCCGAGGCCAATGTTGATAAAGACATAGGTCCAGGCGTGGTGGAGGTCGAGCGATAGAGAGCCACCGGTGGCGGGCCAGTCGGTGCGGTTGTCGCTCCAGGCGCCCTGGGGCACGCCAGCGCAGGGGAAGTCGTACTGGGAGTAGTTGGTGTTGGCGAGCGAGTCGGCGCGCCAGGTGGGGTACTCGATCTGGAAGTGGGCAGAGGCGAGGCCAGCGGCGGCCACAAGGGTGACGATAGGGGCGAGCATGGTGAGCGATGACGAGGGTGTAAAATATGCAAAGAGTGTGTGAATGTTTTGTGAGAGAAGGATGAAGGATGGAGAGGGGTTCGTGAGACGTGACTGGACAATGGCAGCGCTTTTATGTTTGGCAAGACAAGACGGAAGCAGGACACAGGAACACGGCAGGTGCTGCAACTGCGTTTTCTTGGGACTTTATATACTCAGCTGTGTGCCAAGACCGTCGGGCAGCTGTCGTGCCATCGGAGAGGAGATGTCGGCGAAGCTGTCGGGGAGACTCTCCAACAAGGAGCTCGAGGTGGGTAGCTCGCTTGTGGGTAGCTGGTCATCCCGCCGTAGCCAGGGGAAAATATGTAAAAGAAATTAATAGACGAGTGATGTTGATGTCTACGGGGTACTTCACGGCTGGTGAGATGTCGTTGGCCAGCCGTAGTTCCTATCCCCTCGAGTCCTTCTCGCGCAGCCTTGGCAGTCTAGCTGCACTAGCAAAATGTGCGGGACGGGCATGGACATCGGTCTGGACTGCCAACAGACCGTCGACAGTCAAGGCGTCAAGAATGACAAGCAGAGAAGCTCATCCACATGGCGTTGTGTTGGCCGTGTTGGCCATCGGGCAGACAGTCCCTGACCAAGTCTAGGCCCGAGCGGCGGCGCTACGAGCGACAGACTGAAGAAAATGGTGTAGAATGAACAGACGAAAACAAAAAGAAACAAAAGAAGCTTAAAGCGCGGCCGACAGAGTGAGCATGTTTTTTTGTCGTCGTTTCCTTTTGGGGAGCTACCATCGAGCTCCTCTTACACCTGTTTGGTCGAGAACGGCCCTGGACTGCTGGGTACGGTCTTGGCAAAGGACGCATCCCACCATGCCCTCCCATGCAGGTGTGCCCATGCCAAGAAAGGCGGACGCAGAAGGGCTGGGACCGAACCTGCAGCGCATCTTTTGCGTTCTCTTTTTAATTTGCTCAAACGGCCGCAAATGCAACGGCGGCTTTTTGTTCGCCAAAGACGTCCCAAGACTTTTGGTTCCGCGTGGGCGGCGCAGAAGAAACGAAAATCAAATGCAGGCAACGGAAGCGAGCTGGAAAAAGGGACGGGAAGAAGAGAAGGGATGGACGGGAGCATGCACCAAAAACACGGACCGAGGAAACAAAGAGAAGAGAGAGATAAAAGGTTGAATATGATGGAGGTTAACGAAGAAACAGAAAGAAGCAAAGAGACGACACATGCATCGCCACCAACTCCGCCCGGCACATGTCTTTAGTGGGTGAATTGGTGCTTGTAGGGCCTGTCAGATCTTTATTCTTATTTGAACTGTGTACGGAGTACATTTTTGCAAACCGAACAAACAACATCGGCTGTACCAACAGGTCATGACGAACAAATTTGTTTTGCAAGAGTCAGGTTCATCAGAAGAGGACAATTTATCTTTTATTGGACTTTTAGTAGCAAAATTCGTAGGGATGTGTGAACTAAGATGAATTGTTTTTTCAATAATTTATCTATCTATTTATTTATTTATTTTTTGTTTTGTAAAGTAAGATCTAATAAATCCAAAATAGTAATAAAGTAAACCAACGCTCATTTTAAACTAAAAAAAAATATGCAGAACATACCACAGCCTCTCTCTTCGTGCCTTTTCACCTTTCACCTCCTTTCACTTTTCTTCCCTCTCCTTCTTCGTCTCCGTCCCCTCCTCCTTCGTCACCGTGCCCTTCATCGCAGCAACAAAGTCGTAGGCGGCATCCTCCGTGCCAAACATGCGCCCGATGAGCTCGTCCGTCTCTTTGCCCTCCTCGACGGCGCGTGCCGCCATTTCCTTCTCAAAGGTCTGGAGGAGGGGGTTCAGTGCCGTTACAAAGTCCTTTGCCTCGTCATCATCCTCATTGTTCGAGCTCGTGCTCGCTGCGTAGGCCTCTGTGACCGCCTTGGACAGCAGCAGCGCGTCCAGCATGGCCTGGTTGACGCCCTCACCGTTGGGTAGCATCAGGTGCGCCGCGTCGCCGACCAGCGTCACGCCCGGCTGCGACGCCCATGTGTTGCCGTGCGGCAGGGTGTAGAACGGCCGATGGTCGATGCTGCCGTCGGTCTTTTCCGTGGCGACGTCCTCGTCGCAGGCGGTGGCCACGAGGTCCTGGACGGCGGGGCCAAACGTGCCGAGCAGGTCGTTATCCCCTAAGAGAACATCCTTGGCGGCACTGGCCGGCTTGTTGGCCAACCCCCGCGTCGTGGAAAACTGCTCGTCGGCAATGGTCATCCACAGGTAGAGGCGGGCCGAGTCGAGGGGCCCGCGCTGGGAGACGACGGCGTGGCGGCGGCCGAGCGCCATGTACGAGCCGGACCCGACGAGCTTGGCCAGGTGGGGGAAGCGCTCCGTCAAGTGCGTGATGGTGACGGTGACGCAGTGCATGCCGGTAAAGTGCGGCCGCGTCTCGGTTACCAGGGAACGCACTTTGGACCACGCGCCGTCGGCGCCCACGACAAGGTCAAAGGTGTGCGTGCCCTTGTCGCCAAAGTCGAGGACCACCTCTCCGGAGGCCGATTTTCTCGCCTCGTGCAGACGATGGCCCCATCGGATGCTCTCCTCCGGGACATGCCGGCCCAGCAGCTTGGACAGGTTGTTGCGCGAGATCTCCGGCCGCTTGCCTCCGCCATCGGCCGCCAACAACACCTCGCCCGCGCGGTTGGCAATCCGGAACTGCTCGCTGCATTCGCCCGTCAGCGGCGCAAACTCGTCGGTGAGGCCGCATGCCGCGATGGCGTCCAGCCCAGAGCCGGGGTGCAGGTCGAGCATGCCCGACGGCCGCGCGAGGTCGGCGTCGGTGGGCTGGCTGCGCAGCTCGAAAATGGTAAAGGGGATGCCCTGTTTGTGGAGCAGCACGCCGAGCGTGAGGCCGGCTGGGCCGCCGCCGACGATGGCAATGCGTGGTGAGGCCATATTGAAAGCAAGAACGATGGTTTGACAGAGGGATGAGAAGTAAAGTGTTGATGTTAATATTGAGGACGAGGATGAAGATGAAGATGAAGATGATGTTGCAATGAGTAAAGTGAAGGTGAAGAAGAGTTGGCAAGCATGATCTTATATATACGCTTGACCTCTGAGAAACGCAACGAGATCATCCTCTGTCAAACTCGACCTTGACCGAGACGAAATCGCCGCTGGAGCCTGGTGTCGGCGCGGTCGGGGCCACGGGTGCCCGAGCGGCTGTCAGTACCGGAGCTGTAGTAGATGCTGTAAATGCGCTGTAAATGTTGTAGAGTAAGACAGTGGCAGAGTGGATAAGGCGCTGGCATTTCTGGCCCACTTGTCGTGTTAGTCTCGGGTGTTAGACGGGCCCGACGAAACCCGCCAATCAGAAGCCGCCCTCGGCCATCAACACGACAAAGAAAGCCGTAGCCTGGGCCCGACCGCCCGGCACATCAGATACGTCGTCACCCAAACACAGCTCACGTCGTCGTCGTGTCGTCGACCACCACCTCTCATGATCCTGACATCGAGCTGTCGGACGGCCTAGAACAGCTCCTATGGACTCTGCGCAGAATTCCTCGCAAAGCGTCCGGCAGAACCACTCCTGCGCGCGGTGTGCTGAGCGCAAGGTCAAGTAAGATACGTCCTGCGCTCCCTGCTCCCCTCCCTGTCCTCACCTGAACTGACCTGCCAGATGTGACCGCACACTGCCCTGTGGCGCGTGTGTCCGACTCGGCCTGACCTGTGTCTTCCACCCGCTGCCACCACGCAGCCGGCACCGGCGCCTCAACAATGGCAATGCGCAGACACAGGCCCTGACGGACCGGCTGCGTAAGTACGAAGCCTGGTTCCGCGGGAAAGGCATTGATCCAGAGAGTTTGCCGGTGGGGGATCCTTCACAAACACAAACACAAGGCGCCTCGACAGCAAGATATGAGCCAACACAGCCGGCACAGCCAGCACAGCCTGCACGGTCAACACAGTCGACACCTTCTGGGGCCAGTCCGGGCCTGCCCAAGTTTGCCAACAAGTATGTCCTCCTCTTTCCCCGTGCACGTTTTATCAAAACATTGTTCTTCGCAACATTGCTGACAGGGACAGTGTTCTGTGGACACGCGTGATTGAAGAGGTCAGCACACGCACGGTACACGTACACGTAGGATGGCAGGCCTTTGAGCACAGGGTCACTGACCTCTCTCTAGTTTGACGTTCAAGACGATCCAGACGCCACCCTGGACGGCTCGAGCGACACCGACGAGGCCGAAGCTGGTCCCGCCGACACGCCCGGCAATGTGAACAGCGGTCCTTCCTTCATCTTTGCCAGTCAACTCTCCCCAGCAGGATCCCACTCACGCCGGCCGTTGCACCCGCCGCCCGACACCGCCCGTCGGCTCTGGCAGGTGTTCTGCGAGAACGTCGACCCGCTGACCAAGCTTCTGCACGTGCCCACGGTCCGGCACGCCCTGGACAAGGCCCTCCACGACCCATCCACGGCCCCACGCGCGTTCGAGGCGCTCATGTTTGCTGTCTACGCGGCGGCGGTCATGTCATTGCGAGAAGACGACTGCAGCCAGAGGCTAGGCGAGTCGAGGTCGGCTCTGCTCCCGCGGTACCTCGCAGCCACTGAGTCGGCCCTCACGAGGGCTGACGTGCTTGGCACATCGGATATCGTCGTCCTGCAAGCCCTCCTCCTCTACCTGCTGGCCGTGCGCGATCTCTACGAGCCACGCGCCGTGTGGACGCTGACGGGTGTGGCCATGCGCCTGGCCGAGAGCATGGGCCTGGACCGGGATGGTGCGGCCGACGCAGGATCGCCGTCGTTGCCTCTCTCTCCCTTTGACATTGAGATGCGCCGCCGGCTGTGGTGGCAGCTTCGGATGCACGATTTCCGCACGGCCGAGCTCTGTGGCCGGCCCAAGTTTCAGGATCTGGACATGGACAGCAGCCTCACTGCTGCGTCTGTAGCGACGCAGTGGCCAGCAAATGTTGATGACGCCGCTCTCAGCCCGGGCATGACGGGTAGTCCACTACCACCACTTGGCGAAGCCTCGTCTGCCACGGATGCCGTTTTTGTGGCCGTCAAGTGTGAGTTGCTGCGGTTCACGGCTGCGCGTCTGAGCACACTGCGTCGGCAGCAGAGCCAGAGCATGACCGCATCCGCCTCCAACCCGTGGAGCCTGTACACCATGGGTGCCCTCGACAACGACTTTCGCGACATTGAAGCCCGTCTCGAGACGCGCTACCTCCGCTACTGCGACCCGTCGCAGCCGCTGCACCTCATGGCCACGCTCATGGCGCGCTGTGCCATTAATATCTTGCGCTTCATGGCCCGGCATCCGCGAAGGTGGACGGACAACGCCGTCGGTGGTGGCATGCAGAACAGCGAGGAAAAGGTCGTAGTGTGGCGCCTCTGCTTGACCATCCTCGACCAGCAGCACATGCTCCAGGCCAACCCGCACCTGCGCTCGTTTTCCTGGCACGCGCCCTTTTTCCAGCAGTGGCACGCCATCATCCATGTGCTGGACACGCTGCGTGCCGACCCCGACATCGACCAGGCCGCGCGTGCCTGGTCCTTGATCGAGAACACATACGCCAACAACCCGGAGATTCTGTCCCGTCGAAGCAAGAAACCGATCCATGTCGCCGTGGGCAACCTGTGTCTGAAAGCGTTTGCCCAGCACGAGGCCCTTGCCGGGAGTGGTGAGTCGACGCCGTCCTTCATCATAAAGCTGCGTCAAACGAGAGAATTGGTTGCACGGGCAGCCAAGGAGTGGACATCCAAGGAACAGCAGACGGGACGAGTGAACAAGGGTACCGTGGTCAACAACTCAGCAGCAAAAACGCAAACGAATTCACCGGGGTTTGACAGCATTACCCAAGCTCAAGGAAACACGGCAACGCCAGGCGATGCTGAGACCACCAACTTTGACCTTCTCGCCGATATGGACAACGACCCGGCCGCCAGCGTTGATTGGAACCAGTGGGACGCGTGGCTGGTTGGAGCCGGCGTATGAAATGAGATATGTCTAGGTTGGGCGTTTGTAGAGCAGGCGTTAGAATCCACCGGGTTCATTTTGATTTTGCTAAGATAAATATTACTTTGAATCCCAAGCATCCGCACCAGAACTGTTGTCTTTTGATTTTTTTTTTCTTCTCTCTGGTCGATGGTCTCCGAAAGACAACCTTATCATCGAGTAAAAGGTTGTCAGTGAATCACCGAATTAGCGGTACCGAGAGTCAGTGACTTGCAGTACGCCAAGTGTGTGTTCGTTTGCATCCCCGCATGGGCTGGGCCGCCACCAACCATCACCTCTCACGTCCCCTGTCACTTCTGGGATGAGAAACCTCCACAACAGTAGTGACCTAGTTGTTAGTGGGCACAGCCTGCTGTTTGAGTCGTATGGTCCCCCTCTTCACTCCCCTCTCCCAGCTTTATCTTTTGCATTGCCATCTTCTCCCTCATCCGAGCAAAAAAACTCATTCTCACCGCGCATTGGTTACATCTCTTTCCTCTGCCACACGGATCCTACTTACCTCTACTATTGCAACACCCCAGCTCACCGAAAAATGACGGAAGCCTGTGCCAGTTGCCAAAAGGCGCCGCCCGCGGTCAACCTCAAGAATTGCGCCAAGTGCAAAGACACGTTTTACTGCTCCCGCGACTGCCAAAAGAACGACTGGAAAACACACAAAAAGGTCTGCGGGAAGCCTGGCGGTACCGGCGGTGGTGCTGCGTCAGCGTCGGCCCCCGCCTCATCTTCCTCCTCCTCTCGACCCTCCACGGCCAAGGGCCTCGACAAGGCCATCCCCGACCCCTTTACCCGCCTCCAGCGCGGCACCTGGCTGCACGACCGCCCCGAGATCGACGTCTACCGCCTCCTGATCGACGCCTACCGCCTGCGCCTCACAGATGACCTGACCCAAGAGGGCAAAATCGACCCGGACAGCATCTATGGCAGCTCGCCCGACGGCCTCGCTGGCTTCCAGCGGTTTTTGGGACTCGCCGCCGCCCGGCGCAACCTACTACCGGCCTGGTGGGACGACTCGAAGAAAACGGCGTGCGAGCAGCTGGGCACGAACCAGGCGCAGTGGGCCTGCCTCCGGGTCGAGATCGAGAAGAGCGACATCATGGACCACTACGGCAACCCGCAGTTCCCCATGCAGCTGCGCATGTTGGCCGAGGCCGTCTACCAGCGGGGGCCCGGCGGCGCGAGCGGGCGCGCGATGATGGGGATGATGGCGTTGATGGAGCAGGGCGGGGGCAACGGCATGCACATGAGACACTTGGACGTGTCGCAAGGAAGATGAGAGAGCACGTCGTACAACGTATGGTGCTATTGTGCCATGGTGGCTGTGGCGATCGGAAAGGAAGAACAGAACGGTCAGGGTAGGCGAGATGGAAGAAGGAGCAAAGAAAAGGATGCGAGAGACAAAATAAACAAGGGCAAAAAGGGGCGACCACGCTAAATCAAATGACGAATGAAATTCAAAAGAAAAAAGAAAAAAGCGGCACTTAATCACCGTAGAAAGTCTCAATAAAACGTCACCGGGCTTAGCACCCAACAACTGCCGCGATTCCGTTCCGGCGGTTCCTCGACTGTACTCCGCAATCAACCCGCTATTTGGCTCGGAATCGGAGATAATTGCCCCACACCCCGCAATAACTAACACGCCTGATTTCCAATGCTCTGGTTTTTGCGTTGTTCTCTTCATTCATATTAAACCGCATTTGTTTTGTTTTATAAAACAATTCGAGACAAAGAAACAAACACACTTCTCACCGTCATGTCCTCCCACATACCCAAAACCCAAAAGGCGGCTGTGATTGAGAACCCCGGGCCCAACGGCACTGTCGTCCTCCGAGATGATGTCCCTGTCGCTGAGCCTGGTCCCAATGAGATCTTGGTAAAGTTGGAGTATTCCGGTCTTTGGTATGAAAACGAAACTAGAAGATATTTCAAAACTACGACGTACAGCACCTAATACTCCCACAGCAGATCCGAAATTCGTGCCCTCCTCGCCTGGGGCGCCTACAACCCCATCGTCGGCCACGAGGGCGTGGGCACCGTCGTCAAGGCCGGCGACGACTACGGCTCGTCCCTGCTAGGCCAGCGTGTCGGTGTCAAGTGGCTTTACAGCGCCTGCGGCAACCAACCGCATAACCCTTGCTCGGTCTGCCGCCGCGGGTACCCCAACAACTGCCCACGCCAGCTCAACACCGGCAAGCACGTTCCGGGGACCCTTCAGCAGTACGTGATTGCCGATGCCCGCTATGTCACTACGCGCATCCCCGCTTCGCTCGCCAGCGAGGTCGTCTCGCCGCTGCTGTGTGCCGGCCTCACCATGATGGGCGGCCTGGCCAAGGTGGACAGCCACCTGGCGTCTCTGGGCGCGGAAGATGACGGCGAAATCTGGGTAGTCATCTCGGGTTCTGGTGGCGGTCTGGGCCATATGGGCGTGCAGTTGGCTTCCTCACAGCGTGCCGGCCGGTACAACGTTATTGCCGTGGACAGCGGCGAGGACAAACGTGCCCTGAGCCTTACCTCGGGAGCACATCATTTTGTTGACTACAAACAGTCGGACGACGAGATCGAGCAGGTCGTCAAGACCATCACAGGCGGCGAGGGCGCCCACGCCGTGCTGGTCGTCTCGGGCTCCGAGGACGCGTTCCGGACAGCGCCCAGGATGGTGCGCAACATGGGTCTCATTGTCACCATTGGCCTACCGCACAACGACTTTACTTTGCCCGTCTCGGCCTCTGTGTGCTCTGCGCGATCTCTGACTGTTACGGGCGTCGCCGTGGGCACGGAACAACAGATGGAGGCGCTCCTCGAGCTGGCGGCTAGCGGCAATATTACCCCGGCCATTGAAGTCCGGGAATTTTTCGAGACACCGGCCATCATCGAGCAGCTCCGCGCAGACAATGTGACAGGGAGAATTGTTGTGAAGATTCCAGAATAGGTGGTGTAAACACATCTTAAGTTATGTTAGTGGCGGCTTAGATAAGCCGTTTACAGCGGACGACGAAATACCGTTTAACCCATCTCCCGTCGTCTGAAAGCCACCAGTATGATTCTGTTGCTTCAGTGAACGTTTTTGATTTATTTCTGTAATTATGTACATGTGTGCCTAATTTTTTTTGTTAACATTACAGACCGGGCTTATTAGCTTGTGTAAAAGCAACGCCGTGAATTTTAACGGAATGAAATCGTAGCAAAAATTAAAAAAAGAAGGCGCGAAATATGAGACCAAGGAAAACGTGCGTGTATTTCGCAAAACAAAACCACTTAAAGCTCAGCAGTCCGAATCACACTTCTACCCCATTGTCCATGTCTGCTGCTGCTGCTCCGTTCACACCGACAAAAACAAAAAAAAGACAGAAAAGAACAGAACTGAAATCAAGGACCCGGAACGCATGTAGAGAGACCTCGACGGGAAGAACGTGGGCGGTCAGATTTTTGTACTATACTTCCTTCCAGCCTTGCCTTGGCTGCGCATGCTGCACCTGGTTTTGCACATATTTGCCTTTTCGCCCGAGATGCCATTTCATTTTTCCTGATGCGGACGCGAATACGAGCGGTCAACGAAGGTCCCCAAGATGTTTCGCGCCACCCTCCAGTGCATTTAATTAATTTCCCTTCAGTATCGCAGGCGACGCCCTCATCCCTGTCCTGCTGGCCACTCACATCGCAAGACGGCTAAGGGAGATGACAAATATGATCA
Organism: Sporothrix inflata; assembly: GCA_021396225.1. Lineage (NCBI taxonomy): Eukaryota > Fungi > Ascomycota > Sordariomycetes > Ophiostomatales > Ophiostomataceae > Sporothrix > Sporothrix inflata. Next base: position 256,775 of record WNYF01000034.1, on the reverse strand, counting down.
CTGCTCTGATCCTACTAGGCAGACAATACATGAAAGTGCAAAAATATGTAGGTAAGTGCATCTTTTTCAGACAGAGGCTGTGCTGTCGTGGTATTTTCGACGCAGTATTGAGAGGGGTTGGTTGGCCTGTGAGAAAAAACAGACAGTCCAAAAAGTGCACGAGCAACGCGCCTCGCACGATAAGCCATGTGCTTTGTCTGCTCATTGGGTTGCATTTCAAATGTGCAAAAATCACCTTTCCCGCCGACGTCCGTTCGCGAGCGGGGTATGTTCCATGGGACCTCATTTTTTTTCATTTTTTTCATTTTGTTTCTGCGGCTCCCAGTCTTTATGCCATACATCCTATTCATCCTCCCATCTTTCCGCTTTTCTGTCTATCCATTTTGCCACCCGTTGTTCTTCCTGTATGTCATCTTTGTCACTTCAGACTTTCAGTCAACTATACTTGGAAGCGTTTGAGTCGTCGACCTTCCCAACATACCATTTCCTTTTTCTTTCATCTTCCTAGTCCAGCAAATCGTTTCACATATCTCTTCATCCCTACTGCGTTGTTTTCTTTACTGCACCTCCTCCTATGGATACCGCTGTTAGCCCCTAACTTGGCGGCACCGACGTCTCTATTCAGCGACGCTGTGTTGAGAGCAGCTCACGATGCCCCGATCTGACGGCCGAGTCCGGCTTTTAAGCCTGGACGGCGGCGGCGTTCGGGCTCTGTCCTCCCTCATCATCCTCCAGCAGCTGATGCAGCACGTCGATCCCGAAGCGCCGCCGAAGCCATGCGACTACTTTGACATGATCGGTGGTACCGGCACCGGCGGTCTCCTTGCCGTCATGCTAGGTCGCCTGCAAATGACCGTTCAGGAATGCATCGACGCCTACACGGCATTGTGCAGAAAGGTGTTTGTGAAACCGGGCCACTATGTCAACTTCCGCGGCCAGATCAAGGGACGGTTCGACAGCAGCGAGCTCGAGAAGGCTGTCAAGAGCATTGTCCAAGAACGCGGTCTTGACGAAAATGCACTGCTCAAAGATCCCGATGCCCCTTGCAAGGTGTTTGTCTGTGCCATACGCGAAGAGACCACCGCACCCGCCTGCCTGTCGAGCTACGTGTCGCCTCGCATCCACAGCCCCAATCTCTTCGAAACCACCACCATCTGGCAAGCCTGTCGGGCGACTTCTGCGGCGACCACCTTTTTTGATCCCGTCTCCATTGGTGCACTGGGTGAAACCTTTGTGGCCGGAGACTTGGGCCACAACAACCCAGTCCACATGATGTGGAGCCAAGCCCAGGATCTGTGGGGTGGCGGCCAGCAGTTCCGGAGCCGGCTCCAGTGCCTTGTCTCGATCGGCACCGGCATACCTGGCCTACAGCGCGTGGCTGAAGACATCCGGGAGATGGGGGAAATGCTCCAAGCCATTGCGAAGGAAACAGAAAAGACAGCAGAGCAGTTTCACCGCCACAATGCGGAGCTCGACGACGAAGGACGCTACTTTCGGTTCAATGTCGCCCACGGTCTCGAGAAGATTCAATGGGAGGAGTGGAAAAGGCTGAAAGATGTCTCCGCTGCGACCCTGGGTTATGTGGAGTCGCAGTCAGTCTTCAAACAGATCAAGGCGTGTGCAAGCAGTATTTCTGGGCAAGGCGCGGAGGTAGTGCCCGCCAACCATGTTGCTCCCCAAGCTCGTTAGTCAAACCACATCCCTAGCTTTTTCCGAAAAAAATAAACTTACTCTTGCGGACCAACTCGTTAACAGATGTCTTAGACGCCGGCCCGTACCGAGTCCCGTTTGACCTAAGAGGCGTGCCTGTATCGGCAAATGTCGTCCCCCGACCGTTGCATGCAGCGAAGCTCAAAGAGGTCCTTCTCCCTTCCCGTCATTCGCAGGAATCTCCAAGGCGAAAAGTTTGTGTCATCCACGGGCTCGGTGGGATGGGAAAAACACAACTGGCGGTCGCTTTTGCCCGAGACCACCGCAAGGCTTTTAGTGCTGTCTTTTGGCTGGATGGCCGATCCGAAGACCAGTTGAAGCAGAGCCTGGTCAACTGTGCTAGAACGCTGCCGCAAGATCAGATTCCCGAGAGAAGCCGAGGGGTCAGCTTCAACGGCAATAACAAAGAAGTCGAAACGGCCGTGGAAGACGTGTTGGATTGGTTTGCACGGGACGACAACACTGACTGGCTCCTTATCGTCGACAATGTCGACAAGAACCATCTGACAAACGAGGAAGGATCCTACGATATCCGGAAGTATCTACCCAGCGACCATGGGTCAGTGATTGTTACGACGCGACTCAACCCACTGGTTCAGCTGGGCGACTCGATACACCTGATCAAAGTTGATGAGGAACTGGCTAAACGTATTTTCGAAAAGTGGCTGGGGAAAGGCCTAGGTAAGTAATTACACCGCCGATAAGATACCCCGTACCTGATATTAACAGCTTTCAACAGCCATGGATGAGACTGGAAAAGATCTCCTCTGCCGACTTGATGGCCTTCCGCTTGCTCTCGCGCAGGCTGCATCATACATCCGCGAGGCGGAATGCAGTATCGCGACGTACGTTGACATGTACAAGAACGAGTGGGACTGTCTGATGAAGAAGAAATCGTTCCAGTCTCTGGACTACGAGAAAAGCGTTGCGACAACGTGGACGGTGTCGTTCAACACGATCCAGGCCGAGGATGAAGGTGCAGCAAACTTGCTCCGGCTTTGGGCATTTATCGACAACAAAGACATGTGGCATGGCTTGTTCACTTTCCCGGTCCGATATGGAGAGCTTTATGGAGACTTCCCGCAATGGATCCGCGACATAGCGTTCCAAACGTCCAAGTTCTTGGATACTATTCGTCTGCTGAAGCGCTATTCGATGATCGAAACCGAAAAATCCACAGAGGACAGCTACACCATGCACCCAGTAGTGCATCAATGGATGCTGCACATGCAGGATCGCAAGGAGAGAATTCACGTCGCCAGGATGGCAGTGCAGCTCATTACAAATGCATCAGCTGACGATATCGTCGAGGGTAAATGGGCACCCTTTCTTCGACTTGTCGTGCACGCAGAAAAGTGTCTGTGGTCGATCCGAGAGTTCTGGGACGATGAACGACACTGCAACTACATTATGGCGATTTCAATAACGGTATTGGCCGATATTTTGTCACTTCATGGCCGCGAAAAAGCTGAAGAAGCGATGCTTTTATGGGCCACCGAAAAGTATAATTCAGTGCTTGGGCAAGATGCCACCGCATCAAAATTGCTATCAAGTCAACTAGCATGGAATTACGGCAATCAAGGGCGATATGCAGATGCGGCGATGACTCTCCAATCTATGTTAAACGAGCCAGAAGAAATATCCGGGCAGGGCTTCGAAGGTCCTTTGGCGACACAAATTGAGTTGGGATCCGTTTACATGAAAATGGGCAAGCTGGAGGAGGCAGAAGCGGTACTCCAAAAAGCAGTGCAGGACTGTGAGAAAGCTTTGGAACCGGATACCAAAAATACTCTCCAAGCTGTCGCCGCATTAGGACAAGTGTACGAGTCACAGGGCCTAATCAAAAGGGCAGAGGAACTGTACCAGTCCACAGTACAACGCTTTCAAGAAACACTCCAGCCGGGTGATGTTTCAAGCCTGAGAGCACGGCACAACTTGTGCGACATCTACACGAAACTAGGCTGGGTGACAGAGGCTGAGGCCTTGCATCGTAACCTACTACAAGGTCTCGAGAGATCACTTGGGCATAATCACTTTGAAACGCGTCGAGAAGCAAACTGTTTGGGAAGGTTTTATATGAATCAACATCGCTTCAAAGAGGCCACGTTGATGTGCCAACAAGCGCTAGAAGGCTACGAGAAACACTTCGACCTGAACAAGACCACTCGAGTGGTACTGCACCGTTTAGGTTTTCTAGCGTTATTGCAGGGCCAATTTGATGAGGCAGAGGAGAAGCTTCAGCGCTCGCTATATGCCCACGAAAATACCCTAGGCCCGGACCATGCCGATACTTTGGAAGTCGTCGAAACTTTAGCCATCCTTGCCTACAGAAAGGGACAGTTCGATAAAGCAGAAAAGATGCAACAACGGGCGGTGAAAGGCTACGAGAAAGCATTTGGACGCGACCACGAGAAAACTCTGGAGGCAGCCCAACAACTTGGCCTCTTGACTGCGGCTAAGAACTGTGGCTCATTGTAGTGGGGCTCGGTTGACAAGCTTTGCACGGCTTTCGAAAAGCTCTTGCCTTGGACGGTCTCTCGACGACAAACTCCTTATTGTATTAATGCGGCTAGTACAAGACGAGTCGCCTTCACGAATATCGTGGGTTCCCTTGATGTACTTTGAGTTTTAAATTTTAAAAGCTCCAATTCTGCTCGTCTCATTTATCTTTTGCTTGCTGGCCAGTTGTAGAGAGCTTCGCTGTTGCTTATAAATGCGATTTTTTCCAGAGAAAATAAGAAAAGAAAAGAACGATAACTGTCAGCGAAAAAAAGAAAATGAAAGAAAACCGTTGGTCGTCCTGCGCAGAATACGGAACGGCATTTCCAAAATCGCCGACGCGCCGTATGTTGGCCCCACAAGGCAGGCCCCAGCGTCGGATTTCCCCGACGCGGTGCCGGCGGCCGTTATGCGCGTTATGCTACCCCGCTGCCGCATCCTCTGCGGGATGGAACGTGACTCTTACAAGTGGTGATTCCGCATGTTTGGATCCACTACAAGCCCTGCCTGTCTTGGTAGGTCCCGTAGGCAGCGGCGATAACAGGGCCTGCGGTATTTTCCGGGCGCCGTGCTTATATATTCCACACTCTCCCGGACAGAACCAATTTCATCTCAACGTTTCTCCTTCAGCAACTTCACCACCATGGCCACCAAAACATACAAGGGCAGCTGCTCCTGCGGGGCGATCCAGATCGAGGTGCAGGGCGGTCCTGCGCACGTGGTGAGTATGCACGGTGTAGTCGAGGGGCGTTATTGACACCGGGGTACAAACTGATGCGAACACAATTTTCCCTCCGTGCAGGCCCTCTGCCACTGCCTCAACTGCCACAAGACGACGTCGTCGACGTACAGCACCAACTGGGTCGTGCCCCGGACCAGCTTTACGCTCGTGGCCGGCGAGCCCACGACGTACATTGCCACGGGCGGCAGCGGCAACCCGGCGGAGCGCAAGTTCTGTAACAAGTGCAGCTCGACCATGTGGACGGAGTCGCCCGTCTTTGCCGGCGTCGTGGTCGTCAAGGCCGGTGTCATGGATGATAATGCCTTTGCCGAGTTTCCGCCGGGCAGCGAGACCTTTACCGCGCGCAAGCCTGGCTGGGTGCCGCAGCTGGAGGGCGTTGTGCAGTTTGAAGAGGCATGGAAAGCCCCCGCACTGGAGTAGGCTACCATACCCCTCCTGGCAAATGGCACACTTGGAGAAAACGGAATTTGACTTGTCGCATTTTGTATATGTAGTAGCATGGCGAGCGGGATAGATGGAATGAATTCAGCGTGATGTCGATTTGATACGAGGATGCACCGAATGAAATGAAGGAAATGCATTTTGTGCTGCCCTGGCAATAACTAAAGCCACCAGCCGTCATCTCTCGCCGATGTTTCTCAGCGATACCGTGGTAATGGGCGCGGCGAACATCTGACCTTTTCTGGTTACTCTTCATCCCCTTGACGACATGATATTTCTCAAAAAACCAACAGGTCAGAATATCACACAAAGCAGCAAGATCTCACATATCACAGGACGTCTGTAATTACATCGTGTGTAGTTAACACGGCCTAGTTCCCCGACGAAACAACCTTGATTAAGATGCCGCCCGCCACGGCATCCAGCTTGGCATACGCCATTGAGTTGTACGTCGGGTGCGTGGCATTGACGACCACGTCCATCGACCCCCCGTCGCCGCCGCAGCCGAGCAGGGCAGCTGCCACCTGGTCGGCAGTGGCGTTTACACCACCGTCGAGGGTGGTGGCAATGTCTTCAAAGAGCACACTCGAGTTGTGTACAGTGTCGATGTGCTTGGCCGTGATATGTACCGTATTGTGCGTGTACAGGCTCCGCTCGCCGCAACCGGGCGTGTCGGCCACATTCATGGTCAGGAGGCGACCGGCCCTGCTGTGTGGGGTGTGAGTAAAAGGGGCATCTTAAAATATTTCGTGTGCACGAAGACCTCACTATTGGTGACCGTAGGCACGCAGGTAGGATGCGGCAAACTTGATGTCGTCCACCGAGACGCCTTGCGGCGTGTTGTTCGGGGCCGTGTAGCACAGACGGTCGGTGCTCTCGCCCTGGTAGCATTCGGCGGGGTAGAGGACCTCGTTTGGGCCGGCCGCAGCCAGCGGTGAGCCGATCAGTACGGCAGCGGCCGTGAGGAGAAGGGTCGAAAACATGATGATGAAATTTGGGGAATGACCAAGTTAGATCAAGAGTTTGGCTAGAAGAACGAATGACTGAATGTAAGTTTCTATGCTTTCAATCGAGATATCGACTTGCGTTGTAAGTGTCGCAGGTGGAAGAATTTATATTATTTTGTTTTACGACTTCACACGCCGCCTGTTGACAATCTTCGTCTATTGTTAGCCAACATCCGTCCTCCGGTCGGCCTCCTATGTCGGCCGTGATCATACTTTTTCACCATGCGTGTTTGTGGGCCATACGAATTACCAACAAGCACCGCTTTGTCCGTTTAATAGACAGCAACAAGTTGATGCTGCAAGTGTTCAGAACGCGCCTAAGTTGGTGCAGAGTGACTTGAATGAAATCGAGATAGACTGGACCATCCGTACCGCGCCAACAGCGAGCATGAAGAACAACACAACGGATAGATATGTAAAGACGACAGAGTTGCATGGCTGTGTGCAGTTGTACGGCACAGTCGGTCAGCCCATTACTACCTCTCGACAATGATCCAAGGCCAATGGGCCTACACTCTACCGACAGGCATCGCATCGACCGGATGCGCCGTAATGTACATCGTTGACGCTCTTATAGCTAGGTTGTCTGGCACAATAAAAACACTACCCGGCGGCTACGTATATAGTTTTGAGGGACGGCGGTTGTTTAGGGTACATATATTACGACCTTGCGGTGAAGGAAATTGAATTTACCGCATGATGTAGATATACCACAGCCGTCACTTGATTCACAATTCCGGCCAATTGGTCAGTTTTAACCCCGTTATATCGTGCCCGTCCACGGGTTAGTTGTGGCTGTCACGGCACTGCAGAATCTAAATGTTTAAATGATGTTTTTGAAGACATCCGTTATTCTGGATAAAGTATGCCGCGTCCTGTTAGAACCAGGTTGTCGGCCGCGACCCCAACCCCCACATTCATTACCCCATATCTAAGAACGCTCCAGTATCTGTTACAACAATACTGCGTACGGCAGAAAAGTGTTTTGTCGTTTTGTCAACTTTTTTTCCAGCTTACGAGGTGCAGAACCGTCTGTTTTTGTATCGTGAAGCTAAAGGGTAATTAATTACGGCGTACAGAAAGGGCAATCAAGAGCCAGGCAAACGGCGCCGGGAGGTTACAGTGACTGCGCCGCTGCGCCACAGCGGATACAATTGCGCATTGGTCTCGCCGAAGTTCCCATCTAGTTTCTCCACCATTCTCACCTCACTCTTCATCGATTTCTCCAAGCTCCATATTGTAGTCATCTATACAGACAATACAAACACTATGACGCACGTCCCTGCATACGACCGTGAAAGGGTTGTCGCCGCTGTGCGGGACTTTTACGCCTTCCTCACACGCATCCCGCGTTGGACCGCCGCCGACTTTCAGGAAGCACCGCCGGGCGGATGGCCAGAACTGACGGACGAGCTGCTGGCGCGACTCGGCAAGGATACCACTGTGTGCGACCTTCTGCGCCATCTTCCGTACCTGATGCCGGTGACTGAGTCTGAGGCGAGGGCTGACGGGATTGACCACGACGACAACGACGACAGCGAGGACCATGTCTGGGGCGCCGGCACCTGCGGCGACAAGTCCATGATCGTGCCCGAGACGCGCACCATCGACTACCCCGGCGTGTACACGCTTCAGTCTCTCGCCAAAAACGGCCTGCAGGGCCTCTTTGAACCGGCCGGTGCCGGAGTCCTGCCGCCCCACATCGCGGTCCTCACCAATGGCTCGCGGTACGGCAGCTGGCTGCTCGTGGACACGCAGCTGGGCACCGCCACGGACTTTGTCATGATGGAGCGACCCGAGCGCGAGCTCCCCGACCAGGACAGCCCCGACTACTGGCGCGCGTACCGCACGCTACCCGTAGAAGGAATGCTGGAGGAGTGGAAGGCCAAGTTCCGTGAGCTGGAGTGGGTCGTGGTGCCGGACAACGACATGGACGGCGTGATGTACTGGCTTGACACAAGAACAGACCAAGTGCGGGACATTTACCGGCACCACGGGTGGCCAGATAACTTTCGGCGGGAAGAGTGTCGGCGTGCGCTCACACAGTGGTACAAAGGGGACTTGTTTTAAACGAAGCGGTTGGGGACTGTCAATGGAGAGCACTGCTGAGGTGCATGGTAGAGACGTCAAATTGCTGCTGGGTGACATGCAAACGTGATAGACGTTTTTGTAAGTGGAATGATCGCCAGTTTCTCCACTCTTGATAAACACGAAGAAAATCTCACGAACGTTCAACAATATGTTCGTACGTGCTATATGAATAATATAAGAGTACCTTGCCCCCTATTTTATTTTCTTTTGAATTTAGGCAGCGTAAAACGACCAACAAGCGGCCAACAGACAGAACAGGTATTACCGCCCAACACAACGGCCCACATACTGGTAAATGTGCCGTCCGGCATGCTGACCAACGTGCCAGCCAATATGTACCTGCGTCCTGCATTGATACCGGATATATTGCCGCGTTGTTGGTCGGCTATCATCGTGAACCAAGGACCGATGCCAACCGTGGTTGTGGAGTGGACTTATGAATGCGGTATTACATGGCTTGAAGCTATTCCGATATCTACAAGATGCACCGTCATCCGTGCCAGATGTGTGTGGTGGAAGCATCACTCTTCCATTGCATAGCTAGCCTGGAAAGGGAGTGAGTGGTCTACAATACGAAACAATGGCAGCAAAGCGCTTGGCCGTAGCTGTACTGGCTGCCCTGAGAATAGACGTCGGGCCTCCTTTCCTCAAGACACTCGGTTTTTGGGCACCTATGCGCCCGGTCGTAAAATCGAGATACCCGCCGCTGGAGGAGGATATCAAATACAATCGGGTACCTCATATTCAACGCCTGTCGTAGCCGGGGCTGATTGCAAACTGGCACTTACTGCCGTACAAATGGCAGGAGAAGCTCAAGCAACCAGCCAATGTCAAGAGGCTAATCCAGACTTTCGACCGACCGGTCTTGATCAACGAGGGCCAGGTCGATCCGGAGGCCGTTAATGTCATCTAAAACGGCCAGTACGGCGACAAAAACTAACTCGTGGACTACGACGCAGAACATGTGGCCGACAACCCGTGGATGCAGGCTTGCCCGCAGCTGAACGGCAACCTGGACGCACAGCCCCCCGGCTCTGCCGCCGCCGGCCCTGGCCAGACACTGACCTTCTCCCCCAGCATCGTGCCCAGTCCTACCTGCACTTCTGGCGGCTTTGGAACACTGTGTACCGGCTACTACTGCTTGCCGCACCCAACACAGCTCCCGCCCGACTTCCTCGACCCCAAGGACCAAAACAATGAGGGGTTTCGCTCTACGACCATCATCAACAGTGCCCCTCCATCGGCCGCGCCCACCAGTGCCCGGCCACCGTCCTCACCCACCTCTTCCACAGCACCACACGCACCGAAGCCCTCCATTGGCGAGCTGCACATCTTCCTCGTACAGACCACCTACGGCACCGACGACGGTGGGGCCATCTACGACCGCCAGTGGGTCGTCACCGACATGTACTACGGCCAACCCGCCGACAACTGCGACAACTGGAACGAGGACACCTTTGACTTTGCGCAAAGCACCGAGGAGAGCCCGGATTTGGCGCGGTTTCCGCCTAGCCTGGGTCCCTTCACGTACATGGACCCCTTCAACGAGACGCTGCACGACTTCACCTGCTCGTATACGGGCTCCGAGGACAAGCTGGGCTTCATGGCCTGCCAGATCGCCAGCAACGGGAAAGGCATCACGATGAGCTGCGCCGCCGTGCACCAGATCTACAACTGCTTCGTCAACGTGCAAATGGTGCGTGTTGTGATCTGTTCGTACTAGGACAGATGCCAGTTAACACAACCGAACAGACCGTTAGCTCACTCCTCTGTCTCTCTGTGTTCTTATTTATTTCTTCCGCTCCCTTTTACTTTCACTTCTCATCCAGCTTTGCTGCCTCAGTAGTGCTTTTGTATCTTTGTTATATTACAACTTTTGTAACATCTTGTATGGATATCACCTTTCTGTACAAGACCTCTTGTCAGTGTTGCAACTGCTTCAAATTTATATCCAGCTTAAACCATTCGGTCTGTTTCTTTGCATATATGAAGCGTATCATACAAAGTTGAATATTCTTATTGGCTACTCGTTAAGAAGAGTATGATCGTAGAAATAATGTCGAAGACGTTTTCATTGTCGAGACTTTTATCATCTCTTTCTGCTTCTCCTATTGACATTATTATATACATGAAATATAAGATATCGTGCGGCTGGTCATTTGACATTAATTAGGCGATGATACAACCAACAGGCGGACGGCATCGGATGATTTGCGGTTAATGACCCGTGCCGCAGTCCTACATGTGACGAAAATGAACCTGATGCTACCCCGCAGCGGCACATAAATATGACAATGCCCTACGCAATTCATTTTTCTCACCGGTACGGCCACTCCTGTTTCCCCATTGACAACCTCGTTATTCTCCACAAGACGCCACTATGGCCCGAGAAGACAAGAAAAAACAGACGCATGAAGTGGATGAACCAACAGGCTCTAAGAATCTCGCCTCTCCTGTTTATGGGCCCATGACGAAGAAACGGGCAGCAATATATTCTGCGCGAGGCACGCCAGACTTACGCCCCGAAGACGTGAACGAGATCGGTGCGGGAACCGACGCAGCCGTATACCCGCGCGACGAAAAGAATTTAGGCGAGATACCCACGCTTCTTAAAGACTACGAGGGCAAATGCCGGCCAACTTGCGATAAGTTGCTCGGCACGACGACGTATATAATCGTGAAGTAGCTAGACCTTGCGACGATGATCAAGCTGCAGAAGAGTGTATGCCGTATTACTTCTTTGTCTTTATTTTCCTCTTTCTAGTACTCATTTTCCTTACTGCCCGACGTGTCACTCGCCTACTATACCAAGGCATACTACGACCAGTTCGACATTCCGGAGGACTACGAGACGCTCTCATGATCTCCAAGGAGTCCGTCAACCGGGAGGGTGCCGCCGCTGTTCCTGAGTCTCAAACGGACGGACGTCACGATACATATTCGAGGCGGGGCTCACCGGACTTACCCCCTGAAGACGTGAACGAGATCGGCGCTGGGACCGACGCGGCCGTGTACCCTCGCGACAATAAGAATCTGGGCGAGATATCTACGATTCTCAAGGACTACGAGGCCGAGGGAAAATGCCATCCCCTTTGTGACAAGTTCCGCGGCACGACCCTCTACATAATCGTGGATAAGCTGGACCTCGAGACTATAATCAAGCTGCAAAAAAGTGTATGTTTGGTTTCTGGGGTACCTCTTTGGTCTTTTCCGCTCTCTAATCTGTGCACACTATAATAGCCCGACGTATCACTCGCTTACTACGCGAAAGCATACAATGAGAAGATCGGCCTCCGGATAGTCCCAGGGTAGACGGAACTCCTTGTGACGAAGAACCATCGGCATATACACTCTAAGTCTCATCATGACTCCAGAGGAGTCTGTCAATGAGGATGACCCCGGAACTGACGCGGCGGTGTATCCGCGCGATGCAAAGAGCCTGGGCGAGATTTTGACCCTCCTCAAGGAGTACGAGGGCCGGTACAGATTAGTCAGTGATAATTTTACGGGAGAAACCAGGTTCATCCACGTGGAAAAGCTGGACCTCGCAACGATGGTCAAACTGCAGAAGAGTGTGCGTTTCAATTGTTATCTCCTTTCTTTTCTATGGGCATGCTCCTACTGATGCATCTACATTCCCCTCCGCAGCCCGACGTCGGCCAGGCCTATTACTTATCACAAGTTTCCTGATCCGGTGGATTGGGATAATATGAAACATGAACTATGAATCGAGATCATTTTTGCACGTTGTATCGTATTGATATGGAGGGTTATTATGCACCAAAGCGGTCGCTGAGAAAGGCGGGCCAGTTTTGTCATTTTGCAAAAAGGGGTTTGTTTACTTTCGCTGATTTTGGAAGGGGCATTTTCCGTCAGAACGAGTACACTTGGTGGCGCCTAGACGCTAGTGCATATTCACTAAATTCCAGGCCCTTCAGCACCAACAGCGCCTGTAGCACCGACAGCCGCCGTGCTTTACCTGAGCAAACCCGAACGATGTAGCCTTCTATCATTTTCTCTTTCTCTCTCGATACTAATGCGACAAAAGTAGTTTGATTGTTCGTCTCTTTTTTCACGTTGAAAGACACAGTATTCAGATGATCTTTATTTTATTTTATTTTTTAAGCATTTCTTTACTTATTTTTCGTCATGCACTCCCGCCTCTATTTTGTATATTGTTTTATTTTTGTTGTTTAGGTTTTTTTTTTTTTTTTTTTAAAAATGCTCACAATATAAGACACGTCGTATCTTACAGGCCATAGGTTCTGTTCGTTAGCTGAACTAATTGCTCATGTGCCTTGCTTGCTGCCATTTTTGACTCCCTGAAATCGAAACAAGTATCGATGGCTGTTAAGGATTTTTTTCAGCGGAACTTGGCGATGGCAAGCCCGGCTAACAACTTCCTGCCAGTTTGGCGCTAAACCGTAGTGGACTTCGGGGGTCCGACGCCTGGGGGCAAGAGGATTTTCCCCATATTTTCTCCGCATTCTCTCCTCCTTTGCCTTTTTGTTTTGGCGATCTCCCCAGATCATGGCGAGGTGAGAGCAGACGACAAGAAATGCGGCACGAGATTTTCGAAAAGCTGGTTGACCGAAAACACGCAGAGATACGAACACGCAGCGGCCAAGTATGTCAGAACTCGGCCCGTCCCTGCCGCTTCCGGCGACGGCAACAGCCGCGGATGCGGCCACAACCGCTCCGTCGACGACGACGTCTACAGCGGCGTCCACATCTACGGTTTCGCAGAAAAAGCGCATCCGGGCTGTGGTCGCGTGCAGCCACTGCCGCAGCAAGCGGTCCAAGTGCGACGGCGTGCCAGGGCGGCAGGCATGCACAGAATGCCAGCAGCGCGGCATCGACTGCGAGATGACGGATGGGAAGAGGAATAGGTGGGCGAAGTCAAAGCCCCCCCGAGGAATGCAACGGAACTTTTACTGACGTCGCCTCAGGGGCCATTACAAACCACAGGCAGAGGCCCTCGCCAAGCGAGTGCGCGTCCTCGAGGAGGCACTGGCGCAGTCGCGCGCCGCAAACCAAGAGCTCCTGGCCGAGCGGCAGCAGATACAGAGCCAAACACGCCAACCAGAAAGCCTTAATACGGCCCCAGCTGTGCAGCAACCGCCATTGAACGTCGCTCGCCAGGACCCAATGCGCATGGATGTCGACGACACACCAGCCGTGTTTACCGTTCCGGCACCCGTACCCATTCTAGGCCCCACACTAGCTGTCGGCATCCCAGTTCCCAGCCTTCTCAGCCAGTCCCTGCCAGCAACCTCCACTGTCGAGTCTTCTGGTCCCCTGTTAATGCCACCTCCTACACAGAACGCCCCTCAACGCACCTCGCATAACCCAGTGCAGCTCGTCATGGACCACGGCAACATTGTCTTCTCTAGGGCGGCCTCACCCGTCGAACAACAACAACAACAACACCAGCAGCAGGAGGCACTACCCACCGAAACAACCACCGCGGCCGTTGGCGCCCCATTCCCACTCCCCAGCGACCGCCCCCGTCCCTGCTGCTGCGCCGACCTCGACCTCTCGCTACCGGTGGTCGACTACCTCCTCGGTCTCTTCTTCCACCGCTATCAGATGATGCTCAAGTTTGTGTCTCAAGAGGACTTTATGCGGAAGCAGGCCACGACGTCCTCCGATGGCAGCCACCACCACAACCACAGCCCCCTCTTCCTGGCCATGCTTGCTGCCGGTGTCCGCTACTCGACGCGTCGCGACGTGACAGCGCGTTTCCTGCTGGCCAATGGCGAAAACAAGCTCGCCACGGCCGCGCGCCAGGCCGTCGAGATCGAGGTCAGCCGGCCCACGTTGGCCACGGTGCAGACGGTGCTCATCCTGTGCGAGGTCGAAACCAGCGTGGACCACCAGATGACGGGCTACATGTACTCGTGCCTGGCCTCTAAGATGATTTACGGCATGGGCATCGACCTGGGCCAGATATCACCCACCGCGCGCGAGACGATGACGCCCGAGGAGACCGCCATCCGGCACTGGCTGGTGTGGGCAGCGTCGGTGCACGACCAGTTCTGGGCCGTCTTCTTGCGACGGCCACTCGCCATTAAGAACAGAACGCTGCAGTTGTCGCGTATGGTGTGGCGCAGTTCCGGTAGTGGTGTGAGCTCACCGGACGGACCCACGTTTGAGGACGAAGTCAACGACGATCTGATGGACTTGATGATCCTGGCACGCGAGATCACCGATGCTCTGTATGGCGCGAGTCCCAGTACCGATGACACAGATACGAGACAGCCAGACTCGACATTCAATTTTGACCAGCAACGTAATACTACGACAAGCACTCATCGTGATCCAGCAGACTCGGCATCACCGCCATCATCACCGCCTTACGACGGAGGCGGCCTACCTTCGACCCTCTATGAGCAGGCCACGCAAAGGCAAGCCCGGAGACAGCGGCCCGACGTCGCCCATCTTGATGCACGCCTGGACAACTGGTTCAGCAGTCTCTCAGATCGTGTTCGCCAAGGCCCCATCAACGGCCACAGCTCGTATCACTACCTCTTTATTCTGCATCTTCACTACAACGCCACAAAAATCATGATGCACCGCACACGTGCTTTCTCCGCCCAGGTGTCGTCTCTCCACGGCAGCCGTGGCAGCAGCAAGAGCCATCCTTCCGTGCCCGCCAACAGCTACCCTCTCCAGTCGCCCGTCACGCCTCCCGCCTCCAGCAGCGGCGACGCCAACACCCCGGGCATGCCGCCTCCACCATTGAGCCTGGTCGACCACGCCACCGCCCAGTCCGTCGCCACTCTCGGCCGCGCCGCTATCAGCATGGCCCGCCTCTTTGAGTCGTTCCGCCGCCGCGAGGACATCCGCATGCTGCAGTCGACGGGCGTCCAGTGGGCCGGCATGGCTTCAGAGGCGCTCACATGGTACATTGAGACCCTGCCCATTGACGGCGCCATCGAGGCCGTTGCACACCTGCAGAGCCTGGCGCGCACCCTTAAGGACATGACGCGGACATTCCGGCCGGCTGTCTATCCCTATGACCGGACCAACCACGCCATCCAAATGTTTCTCGGACGAATGGACGACAGTGTGGAGTCGCCTCGGGCGGAGCCCGTGATGCTGGCGACAGCAAGGACATGCGCAGGCACACCAATGAACGGGCCGGATCTCACCTGGATGGGACATGGCTACAGTGGTGTTCAGCAACAACATGGCTATGCAGTCCCGACACCACGACCGGCACCATCTCTACACGGTGGTTCAATAGTCGCAGTGCAGCCTCCACCGGTACAACAACAGGAGCCAGCTGCCGCTTTATTGATGTCACCAGGTGCGGGCGCCATTTCGTCTTGGGCGTGGGCGGATCAAGATCCCTGGGACTGGAACGACCTTCTACAGCAGCAGTAAATGACAGTAGATGAAAGAGTTTGAATCAAAAATTCAATTGTATTTTTATTTTCATTATTTCGAATCCATTCGCACCCTACAACTTCAGGTCGTCCACCTTCTTGTACTTATCGCCCATGGCGCGCTGCACGGCTGGCCGCGCCTCGACCCGGTCCAGCCATTTGCGGAGATGCGGGAACGTGTTCATCTGCTCCTCCGTGATGCCTGTAAATTGCCACAGCTTAATCCACGGCCACGTGCCCATGTCCGCGATGCTGTACTTCCCAGCATCCGACCCGGCCAGATACTCGCGCGGTGCACCAGTGTATTTCCCGCTCAGCCGGATCTCCAGCACACCAAACACCCGCAGCAACTCGTTGGTGAAGCGCGTGATGGCGTACGGCAGCTTCTCTTTCGCGAGAATGGCAAAGTGGATCACCTGCCCGTGGTACGGCGCGCCCGACCCGTGCCAGAAGAAGAGCCACTGGAGAGCTTCGCTGTAGCCCGCTGTGTCGCTCTCGGCAAAGCTAAAGACGTGATTGGTGTCGACCTGGCGGGCCAGGTACAGGAGCTCGGCGGAAGTCTCCATCACGGGCAGCGGCGGGGACTGGGCATTGTCGACGAGCACGGGGATGCGGCCGTTGGGGTTGAGCCGGAGGAACCAGTCGCTCTTTTGCACGTTGGTGGAGATGTCGATGACGGTGGTGGTCCCTGAAAGGCCTGTCAGTATTACAACGAATCGTGTCTTGATAGGAAGCAGAGCTTACAATCAACGCCGTAGACGTCGGCGAGCTCTTCCAGGAAGATCTGAACCTTTTGGCCGTTGGGTGTCGATTGTGTGATGAGATGGAGGCCCTGGTGATATCGTCTTCAGTATTGCGGTGGATTTAATTGGTGCATAAAATCGCCGTTAAGGGAAGACTGACCTTTGCATCTGTAACTCTCGATGGCGTCTCGTCCGTGAAGACGCTGGATACTTGTTGTGTGGAACCCATTGTTTCTGTTGTGTGTATTTGTCCAAATGGGAAAAAATAACAATACGATAGTTCGGTGTGCCTGCCTTGGATATTACTTCATTACAGCACAGTTTATATCAATCTTTCCATAAATGTTTGGACTTTGTACACTTTGAGTACATCAAAATGGCATCCTATCTTGACTCAAGAGCCAAGCATACGGCATTGGTACAGACGGGCCTAGTTGGCTATTCGATAGCCTTTCCGTTCAGATTTACTGGCGGTTGTCTTGAATGTGACAGCCCTGTAGTCTTGTCTTAAGAGCTGTATAGACGACTGGGTCAAATCAAAGTACTATTCTCAGAGGCTATTATCTAGGCAGGAGACTCACAATAAATGTAGAGAAAAGACGTTGATGTACGGGCATTTTGAAGAGTCCGTCCTCCCGGTGTCGGCCGAGTTCAGATGTAGTGACCGGAAGGGTAAAGCGCAGACATCACTTGAATAGCCGTGTGACTAGCCTATTAAATTTACAGCTCCTTTTGTTTGTCAACTTCTGGGGCGCCTGACTGGACTCGCCCTAATGGCGCAAAATTAAATGGAACAGTTGGGCAACAGAATATTCAACTACGAAGTAAACGTTGCTCTTTGCTGATGTGGAGAGGGGAAATCTATTCAATTATTCAAATCATTTCTAATTTCTGTTTTGTATTTGGGGGGGCCGGGTTTGCCGCTATTTTTTATATCTGCCATCGAAAAAACAATGTAAAGTAATGAATCAAAAAATGAACCACAAACCCTTCCCGTAACCGTTACCCCGCTCTATCACCGAAGCTGCTTGCAGATAAGTATTCCGCAATTGACACATGCAGAGCCTCAAGGAACGTGCTGGCGAAGAGATGATAAATTGAGATATATTAAAATATATTGCTGCTCTGCCAAACTCGTGTCGTACAAGAAACTAATTTATTTGTATATACATTTGCGCGTACAACGAATAATTGGAGTTTTGCAGCCCTTCCAGCCTAAGCCTCGCTGCTTGCCATCTCCTTCTGGGCCACCTTGGCGTCTAGCTTCTTGTCGTGCAGCTTGCGCGGGATGATGTCGGTGAACTTGGACTCGGAGTTGGGCGCATTCAGGGCCGCTATGATGCCGCACGCACCGAAAGCAATGGCCGTCAGGTACACAATCTTGAAGCTCTGCGAGTAGGCCTCCTTGTTGCCGGCGACGGCGGCTGTAATAATGTCGGGCGTGATGTCGGGCACACCTGTGAAGTTGCCCGCAGCGAGGCCGGCCAGCAGGGCATCGACGGATGACTGGGGCAGGCCGGCGCTGACGACGGCCGGAACGACGTACTTGGGCACGTTGGTGAGTAGCTTGTTGGACAGAATGGCCTCGAAGATGGCCTGGGCGGTGGTGGCGAGTGTAGAGCGGGTGGCACCCAGGAGACCCAAAGCGAGACCCAGATCGCCTTGGTCGAGACAAAAGGGGCCGATCGTGAGAGCGACGTTCTCAACGTAGCCCAGACAGACCGAGGCCATGAAGATGAAGGCAACGGCCATTCCGGGTGTGGACGGTGTCGTGGCGGCCATGGCGCCGGTGAAGGCAGTGAGAAGGCTGACGGAGATGACCATTTGCAGCTTGTGCTTGCCGAGGATCTTGACAAACAAACCACAGGCACCTTGGCCAATAAGGGCAGCAGCGGATACTGGGGAGGCTGAGTTAGTTTGATATGCACAGAGAACAGGACGTGAAAAGGGAGGGGAACTCACCGACGCAGCTCTTCCAGCCGATGGCCATAATGTCCGTATCGTACAGCACCGTGATCTGCACGGGCCACAGCACCAGCAGCGAGTAGTACACCATGGAGCCCACCGAGGCCGTGATGACGACGCCAATGTACTGCCGGTTCTGGAAGAATTTCATGGGGATCAAGGGATACGCGCCCGCGCCATAGATCTCCCACACCACCAGCAGTATCAGCATCGCCGCGCCGCCCACAATGAAGCCAATCACCTTGGCCGACTTCCACGGGTAAATTCCGCCGCCCCAGGACAGGCCCAGCAAGAACACTAGCAGACCCGCCGTGAACAGCGCCACGCCCACCACGTCGACCATCTTCCAGCGGGGCACGCGCTGCGCACCGCGCGCGTGGAGCATCTCGTAGGTCGGCGGGTGGTAGCAAAAGTAGAACAGGGCGACTACGATCGTGAGGAGGATGACGTTGATGTAGAAACTCCAGCGCCAGCCGGCGGCCGTGTGCAGAATCAGGGCGCGGATGATGACGGGGCCGAACGCGGTAACGGGCAGCGCCGACACAAAGATGGATGAGATGCCGAGGCCACGGTACTTGTTGGGGATGAGCTCGCCGACGACCACGCCAAAGGACAACTGCACGCCGGCACCTATACCGATGAGCGCGCTGCCGACGATGAGTACAGGGATGTTGCGTGCGGTGCAGGCGATGACTACTTTGTTAGGGCGAGAAAATGAGCAGAGAGAAGAGGAAGAGATACTCACTGGACCCCAATAAGCCGATGCTGTTGCCAATGATAAAGAACCAGCGACGGCCCAGCAGATCAGACAGCCGACCAACCAGCACAAACGCCACGGCTTGCGTCAAGTTCCACTACACTGGTCAGCAATGATTGTAAAAATACATTCCACGGTGGGTTGACTCACAATCAACGCCGTCCACACGTAGTTGGGGTTCGGCCCAATGTCGTCGTTGATGATGCCCAGCACGTTGGCCGGCATCACAAAGCCAAAGTAGCAGCTGATCTGGCCCAGACACAGCGCCAAGATCGTGCCGATGAAGCCAAAACTGCGGTAGTAGCCCGCCGGCAGGTCGTGCACGGTGCCGCCGAGCGCGTCCACGGCGATGTCGCCATTGTCGAGCTCGCGGTACTCGTCGGGGATGTAGTTGGCCTTCGTGTCGGCCACGACAGGCTCAATGGTCTCGTTGTGGACGGCGAGCTCGGTAGCGGCCTTGTCGTCGGCTGCGTTGGGCGCCGCCATGATGGACTGTGGTGCTGGGAAGAAGAGAGGTGAGAAAAAGAACATGCGCCGTCGTCGTTGCTCACAGTATTCGTTGGCACAACTTGCGAGGAGATTTGACTGACCACAATCAAAACAAAAAAGTTGCTGATCTCGATGGGTTTATGTACGACCTCGACCCAGTCTGCGTTGTAAGTTGATCACAACCCGTCTAGCCTATCAGAATCAAAACCAGACTCGGAGACGTCGGACAAGTCGGCCACGATTCGTGCCCAGGAGAGACAATCTGTGGTACAACCCCTTGTTCGTGTTCCCCCGCAAACAAAATCTGGGGTAGGAGTCGTTTGCTTCACCTGTTGAAAGACACGCTAAAGCGGATATTCTGTAGCCCCAAGAGCCAGAACGACTCCGTCCAGTCGGTGTTTCTGGGCGCACCTTGGCGCATCTGGGGAAGACGGAGACAGTGGAGAAATATTGGAGAAATATGGACTGCTGAAGGGAGGAAGTAGAAAAACGGCCGTGTCGTCGATGACAAGTGGGGCGGGTATTCATTCGTGGATTGGGATTCGTCGAGGTTCAATCCATGCTCTTTTTCCACATGGCATGGCTCATGTTTAGTGTCGGAGCCTGGGGAATGACTCGCAGACCGATTCTCAAATCTCGATTTCGTCCCTTCGAAAAGCCGCGTATTGATTACCCAGTGCTATTCTTATCCGTTTGCCTTCCTGCTTTCATTCATTCTAGCTCCAGCATGCCAATTGTGCACCTCTCTAGCCTTTCCATAAGGCTACACAGGCACGCGGCAGAGCACTGCGAGAACACTGTTTGTATCCACTCTTGCTATAATGCTACAGCCTTGTCAAATATCGCGCAATGATTGGAAAAGGGACAAAATGCAGACCGGAGAGAAGGTTGCGGTATCCTATATTCGTGAATAGCCGTCATCTGGCTTTCTTTTTGTCTTTGTTTTGTTCTCTGGGTCCTGCTTTATCTGGCTAAGTTAGTTAAGCGACTTGGAAGGGAGAATAACTGCTCACGCGTATCCTACCCAACCTCTGCTGGTTGCAGAAATTCACTGCCAGTTCTCTTCATGAACAACATGGGGAGTATATCGACCATCTTACGAGGCCCAGTCGCCGCCGACCTTCTCTTTTATCAAGCGCCTACAGACGGCTCTGCACCGTACGACTATGTCGGCATAGCACCAGACGGTGATGTCCAGCAAAACTTTTCCGAAACAGCGCAGACGGTTGAAGTGCACGACATTCGCGAACGAGAAGCAGACTTTGGTCTTGACGATGATGGATTCCAGGCGATATCGAACGTTGAATCCCTCTATGGCACGAAGATCGACTTTGCCGACGAGACGTCCATCATGTCGGCCTACTACCGCGACGTCGAACAACTGATCATTCAGCAAATTCCTGGCGTGAAAAAAGTCACCATCTTTGATCACACCATCCGCCGCTCGTCGCCTGGTGCCAAACGTGGCCCCGTCACGGCTGTCCATGTTGACCAGACCGCGCGCTCCGGCCCGTGGCGTGTCGAGCTGCACGACCCCAAGGAGGCCCAGGAGCTGCTGAAGGGCCGCGTCCGCATCATCAACGTATGGCGGCCGTTGAACGGCCCTGTACGTGGATTTCCGCTAGCTGTGGCGTCCCGAAAGAATGTGTTGGTCGACGATCTTGTTGGTGTCGAACACCGCTACCCTGACCGGATTGGCGAGACGGCCGCCGTGCGCTACAACCCTGCCCAGCAGTTCTACTACTGGAGCGGCATGACCAACGACGAGCGTCTGTTCATCAAGTGCTATGACAGCCGCGACGGAGCAGGTCCGCAGGGCGTGCCGCATGCGGCCTTTGTCGATTCGAGGGCGAGCGTGGAGGATCGATATCGGGAGAGCATCGAGGTGCGGACGATCGTGTACGGCGGGTGAGGGAGTAAGGATTGTCGTGATGGGACGTTTGGTCGATGCAGGGAGCGGTAAGTTTGTTTTGGAAGAAGCAGAGATAGAAACACGCACGATTTCACGTTGGAGACGAATAGAGACAATACGGTCAGGACCCATTTTTATTTCAAAACAAAGAAAATATGTCAAAACACAAAAGACAAAAGACGAACGCCCAGAGAGGATGCCAGCATGATACTCCAGCCTTCTGCATTGATGTCATCCCTTAAGGACGCATTTTAAGAGAGCACAAATTTTTATTTGAGACTAAAAAGAAGCTATAATGCCCCCCTAAAATCCATTGTCATTGCACTCTTGTCTGTGCTGTTTCTTAACATTTCGTTTGGTTTCTTCGATGCACGCAGATGCTCGCTCCTATCTTGTAGCCCACAGTGTGTCTGTAGTGTGGTGTGGCGGCAATTGTTAGGCGCTGCCCCCAACTGCACCGCATCCGGGGGGGGCCATTTGGAGAGGCTTTGGGGGCAAAAGAGTAGCCTATTTACCTAAAACGGAAAGTTCGACCAGACCAAGGAAACGAGCCAAGCTTCCCCCGCAAATGCCCTGCCACAACTGGCAATAGCACATTGGATCGTGACATCACAGGGTGAATAGGATGTATTTGAATGCAGGTGCTCGCATTCAGTATGTGTGCAGTCGACCTATTACAGACTA
This sequence comes from Sporothrix inflata, assembly GCA_021396225.1. Lineage (NCBI taxonomy): Eukaryota > Fungi > Ascomycota > Sordariomycetes > Ophiostomatales > Ophiostomataceae > Sporothrix > Sporothrix inflata. Next base: position 234,344 of record WNYF01000034.1, on the reverse strand, counting down.
TTGGCGATTTCCTTTACTACTCGACCTACCGACACATTCAACCTCACACCGATAAGAAACAACATTCACTATGGCTCCCACTCCCACAAAGATTGTCGCCTACGTGGCCCAGGTGCCCGACTGCGTCAAGATTACCATTCTTCTGGAGGAGCTAGGGTACGTGCCTGTGCCTGAATCCAGTTGGCTGTTGGACTCTGCTTTCGTCTGTGTTCTTGCTTACCTAACCTGTCCCTCTTTGTTTTTGTCCCTTCTTTGTCCTTCAACAGACTCGACTACGAAATGCGTCTTGTCGATGTTTCAAAAGCAGAACAAAAGGAGCCGTGGTATCTGGAGATCAACCCAAATGGCCGCGTTCCTGCCCTGACAGACGTGCTCCCCGATGGCAAGGAGCTGAAGCTCTTCGAGTCGGGCAGCATCATGCAGTACCTCGTCGACCGCTACGACAAGGATCACAAGTGAGTTCTCCCTTCAACTTGGCCATTTCCTTCTGCTGACGTTCTCTCTTTCTCCCTCCCAGGATCTCCTACCCCGACGGCACGCTCGAACACTACCGCACCGCCAGCTGGCTCTACTTCCAGACCTCGGGCGTCGGACCCATGATGGGCCAGGCCATGCATTTCACGCGCTTCGCTCCCGCCACCTTCGAGTACCCTTTGTACCGCTACCGCACCGAAGTCAACCGCCTCTTCCGCACCCTCGACACGGCCCTGTCCACATCCTCCTCTGGCTACCTCGTCGGTGACCGCTGCACCATTGCCGACCTCGCCCTCTGGCCCTGGATCGTGTCCGACTTTTGGGCCGGCGCGAGCGTCGACGCTTACCCGCACCTGAAGCAGTGGGAGCAACGCATGGTCGCGCGCCCGGCCGTCAACAGCGGCCGCCACAGGCCCGGCCAGCATTTTATGAAGGAGCTCGCCCTGGACCCGGCACTGCAAAAGACAATCGAAAAGGCCGGCGGCGAATGGATCCGTGGGCTGCAGGACGCCAACGCAAAAAAGGTTCCGCAATCCGTCAAAGTCGGTGGAGGGCATCTATGATCAAAGATTGGAACAGATGTTACGTAGAGATTGAATACATCTAGCATACAAAGATAATATCGGTCACAGTGTACATTGCGTTATGTCCCGTCAAACATGTCCATCCATCAAAATCAAACCCTACATCGCCTATAAAAAAACATATTTCCTGCCCAATTCTTCCCGAGGGCCGGACCCATTGTCTACGAGCCCTCTATTGCTGTCTACGACAACTGTGCTCATCCGGTTCCTGAATTCCAAGGTTGAGGCGACGTCCTGCTTTAAGAATATGCTACCGGTGGCGTTTGCGCAGACTTACGCATTTGCTTGGACTCCAGCATGAAAACGATCTACGTGGTGGGGAACCGACACCTGTGAAGATCAACCACATCCTAGATGCGTGCGGTGCAGACATGAACGGCTGGTTCTGGCACCCCTTGTGTGCTGTTCTGTCCGGCGAGCGAGTCGTTCGTGGTCACTACCACCGCCACTGGCGTCCCCTCCGTCGACGATGATTGTCGCGCTGCGCCTGCTGGATCTGTTCTGTCGTACGCTCGCTGTCGACATGATGGGTAGTGACGAAGTGCCCGTTCAACCCCTAGAAAGACACGGTGATGTGCTCCGTTACGCCGCCGTCCGTCGAGTGAAATGTCGATCTGTACGTAGGTAGTGGTTAGAACACAACCTTATTGCTATGAGACATCGGGGGACGTACTGGAACTTAGCACGGACTGCACTGCGTGCTCGAAGATTCTGGCGCTCTACGTGTGCGCGGACGAGACGTTCTGCTTCTGGCCGTCGGCCATCGGTAAGGTGGTGCGTCGGGTGTTCGGACCAGTCCATTACGATCGAGTAACGGACTTCGTGCTGGTCTTGATAGTCTCGCGGGCGAGGCCGAGGGTGATACCGAGCCCGCTGCATCGTGTCAGTTTCTTTCAATGTGGCAAGTGTGGGAAGTAAAGATACTGGAGAATCGAAGAATGGTGGTGGCAAAATGGCAATGGACAAATAGAATGGACGCATGTAGAGAACAATGGTCGAAGAAGGGACGGGCACCAATGTTTATTTATTTCTCTTGGGCCGAAGTAAAAGCGGTGGGGGTCTGGCAGTATTGGCCATCTCGTCGACAAGTTGGGAAGGAATGACGTACTGGGTCGAGAAGCAAACGACAACGAAAACAAAGCTTTTGTTTTGCAGTCGTCCTTCAAGCTACGCACACAGCAATGCGCCAGAACTGACCACGTCTACATCTTCTATTTCTTTGTAAGATGCCTGAGTAGAAAACTGCAACGTATAGTTCTTTCTTGAACGAAGTATGACCTCAATTGTATGGTCGTTCCAGCACGTGGAGGCCGGCGATAAATCAATTTGATGTTGACATTCGAAAAGGGGCCCCACATGTACTGTGCATTTAGCCCAAACAGCCCACCTGCACACAATCGAAGGCCCGAAGCGAGGCGCCAACGCCATGCAGAACAAACCAAATGCCAATCGGCAAAGGAAATTGTCAATAATTTTTGCGTATTCGACGGTCATGGTCATCTATCTAGACAAAGAATTCACAAACATGTACATTTACACATGTCGTAGAGATCTAGCACCAGCTGGATGTCCAAAGTTGTTCATGTTTGAAGTACTCCAAATCACCGTGCTGGATCATGGGTCTTTTACCATCCCCGCGATGCTGGTATGAGAAGACTCATACCTGGCGCAGCTCGCTCTCTTGAGTGGGCGAGAGAGAAAATAAAAGGGAGACGCGCCAGACCGAGTGTATAGTATTTATTTTAATAGACGTGTATATGTTTGTACGACAAACGCGTTTGTCGGGCAGTCCCTCTTTTCGTCTAAGGTGAGGGCAATCTGAGAGGTTGACCTAGCAATGGGCAGGCCTCCCCCACCACCAGAGTCCAAACTTGAACAGCTGGAGCTTTCAGCGCAAAAGCTCGAAGAAAAACAACCGTGCATTGAGCTTTGCTTCGATCTTCTGCATTGTATTCACTCGACCGTCTGAATTTCGCTTTTGTTTGGTCTTTGCAATGCGATTTGCTTCGGTCTTGCGCATTTGTTGTCACACGGGATAGCCTAGGCGGTATTTTCTGCGAGTCCTATGAACAAAGACGTTGCGTATATTGTATATTTGCATCGGATTTCGCCCAGAATGCTGAAAAAGTCCAGCTTTATCGAGTACTGCACTCAATGAACAAAGACTGATGTTCCTCCATGTCCAGCTTTCTCCCAGTTCCGGGCCTCCCAGGTACCAGACGCGTCGACTATATATCACTTCCGCTCACGGAGACTGACGGAGTCACAACCCACCATCCGCCGCTCCCGAAACGATACCTATCAAAACCGAAATAGCCATTGCTGCCATTGCACGCGATGTTTCTGGTTGGTCACCCTGCAATGTCTGTGGCGGGAGGCGTTTGGATCAGTTGTCGAGATCGAAAAGAGATGCATGCTCGGTGCAGTCCGAGTTGGTGCTTCCGATAGCAAAATGGATGCTTCGCCGGTTTCTTCGTGTCTCATCTGCTTCCGTTCATCTCGCACTGTGCCTGATTTGCTCACTTACTATCGACATGCCGAGTAGATACATGATTGCCGAAGTGAGCAGATGCACCAAAGTCTATTTGTGTCCGGGAAGGTTTCCGAAGTATGTATTTCTTGAGGGCCTGGGGCTCGTTCGTTTCCAACAGTGGATACTTTGCTGAATCTGGGAAATGGTCATTTTGAGCAGGTCTGTAGCTGCCACTGTGTCGATCTTGTGGAAGTACTCGGTTTTCCACGTCCTCATGCGGACAGCTGGTGTCGGGAGGATTTGGTTCGGTGCTGTCGAGCATCACGATGCCAAGTGGACAGATGTGGTCGTTCTATTATACCATACTATTCGCAATGGTACATACATGTTGGATAAAAGTAAGAAGATGTCCTAAACAAATACAAAGGTAACAAGCAGATTGTACAGGAAATTCGCCAAAGGCTGTTCACTCCTCCCTCCACCCCGTCCATTGCCAATATCAAATCACCAGGCCAAGAAGATCAGTCCCTCCCGACTCCCGTCCATTCCCCACCATGCCAGATCTGTGTCCAGCTATACTCGTCTGTTGATCGAGTTGTCAGATTGTCCCGGTTCGGGCTCATCACGCAGTCGATCCTGCCCCAACGGCACCCGGTGCGTTATCCATGTCGAGCATTTCCTCGCGCTTGGCGAGTGCGAGGGCAAGAGGGACAAACACGTGCTCAGCAGTGATGTGGTCCGTCTCGTCGATCCCAAGGAAATCTACCGTAATGTGATAGTGAACATGGCGTCTGTACCGGAGTATCGTGGACCTGTTTGCGAGGAAATGTCAATGGCGGTCAGTCTCGAAGCAAGGCTATGGCTTTCTTCGACACATACCGAATTCGAGCTTTCTAAGCTCCTCGTTGCCACATCCTCTTCCGATAAAAGTAGTCACGGACCAGAGCCTCCAGGGCCGGTCGCTTGCCGTCTGCTGCGTGGTGCTCCTTGTGGCGCCATTCCAACGACTGCAGGCCATGCATCCTGGTCGTGATGGCGGCCATTGTGGCGGGACCGTACCCAGTCTGCCGCAGTAGCCAAATGGACTGTTGTTGGCTATGTGAATGTGTGGTATGGAATGGCGATTCTCGCACAAAATAATGATGCTGCGGCGTGGGTGTCGAAGGGGAAATAAAGCGATGGTGTGTGGGCAAGGTCAAAAAATTTGCATCGTCTGGCTTTTATTTCCTGGGTAGGAGAAGAGAGAGGCTGGGGACAACAGGCTGGCCTAGTGGCTTTTTGCCTTGGCCATTGGGTTTGTCGAGGCCATCTGAGAGGTCGCCCTTTCAGTGGACCCCCACCACCTAGGTTAAAGCTTTGGGGGGTCGAAGGGATAGAACTGTACATGGTGTTTTCGGTTGGTCTTCTGCATTTTCTAGAGCGAGATAGATCAGGCGGTATACGGTAATTTATAGCTTTCGTCCAGCAGCTTCTAGTAGGCACCTCTTTTCTGCTCGCCGCATCTCAGTGCTTCACTGCAAAAAGGCGAGTGACGGGCAGTCCTTGACGTATCCCTCGCTGGACGAACTGTAGACTGTGAACAAGATCCAGCCTATGACCTGTACGGGGTAAAATCCCCCGTCACGTCCTGTTGTCAGGCACATGATCTGTCGGCTATGTGCTGTTCCGTGTGAATCACTGCAAGGTCGAACGGGGTTGATGCAGAAACAGGACCCACAAACAATGGATGTCCCACTCTTGACGTTGCACACCTTACCCACAAACCCGCTTGCAAACGAACAAACAGACGAGCAAATGGACAGAAGGGCAGACAGGCAGACGTGATTCATCACATGTGGGTCTTGAAGCATGGTTGCTATCGCTGTGGCCTGGGGCTATGAGTTGTGGCCTGGTAGCACTGCATGATCCTGCATGATCCTTCGCCTTGCATATTTTTGCACACGCAGTCATCCCATCCCAATAGTAACAGTACGTGATTCACCCCCTCTAATCGATTTCCTTTTTTCATATTTACGGCCAGGGTATATTGTTGCATTGTTCACCGATACTAGATGAACAAGTCGACAATGAACTAGCTAGCCATCTTCGTGAACAACTCATCGCCTTCACCTCCACCATGACAAGACTTCGGCTTCCAACACAGCGGCAGACAATGCGCAGCATTCAGCTGTCCAAGCACGGCTATGCTGCTTCCAGCACGTCACCGTCTGCACACGGTGCAGCCGACGAGAGTCTCTCACTATACGCAGCTGTCGGTCACCATTCAGTCCGTATTGAGGACGCTTTCCATGACGGTAGAAGCAAGGTGTTTTGCAGGTCAGAGCTGTATTCCTACTCAACCGTGTGGCTGTTCCGCAGGAGGTGGTATGTTTGTTTTTGTTTTCCTTTTACTATTGTTGCGTCGATACTGACACACGCTCTTCATTTCAGCACAACGCAAGCCATCGCCAGACAGCTCAACTCAAAGGGCACTCCAATGCAGTGAAGCCTTGATGCACAATGCTCTTTGTTTACGCGGCTGCCCGAGTCATTTACTTCGCGAGATGCAAGACGCGACCCGCGCAACAAAGACGCGACTCGGTACGTTGGGACAAAGCATCGCGGTCTTTTCATTCACTGGAGTGCACTTACGACTTCATTTCTATTTTTTGTTGCATCTCATTCACTCACCGTGAAGTGGCGAGACAGCCGTCCCATGCTTTTAAATAGAAGCCATCCCCTGCACAGTCCATGTGTGCCCTTCCTCTTTCTTTCATCTCACTAACAGCTCAAGACAAAGCAAAACATGCCCACGCCAACAATGGCCTTTGTGGCCTCGACAGGGCTACGTTTCGGGCATTTTGTTGTCTGTACCAAGTCGACATGCTACACTGCGCAAACCAGGTCGTTCGTTTGCGGCCGTACCACGCCGTGGACGCGCTCTCTTCAGCACCACACCCGAGCCAGCATCTACCACCATTGCGGGCGAAGAAATCATCAAGCAGTACACCGCCAGGGGCTACCACCCGGTGCGCATTCGCAACACCTTTCACAACGGCAAATACAAGATCCTACGAAAAGCTTGGCTTCGGCAAGTACTCGACCGTTTGGCTGGCCGACAACACGGAGTATATGCCCCTCTTCCATCCGTGGCTCTAATGTACAGAGGCTAAGCATATTCTAGGACACACCAGCGTGTGGCCATCAAGATCCTGACGGCAGACACGTACGACGGAAAAAAGGACAGTTTTGAGGTGGCCATTCTGAGCCGCATCCGGACGAAAGCAGCCCAAAACAAAGAAACAAGCGAGCGCATTCTCGGCCTGCTGGACGACTTCACGCACGACGGCCCCAACGGCCAGCACGTCTGTCTTGTGTTCAAGCCCTTGGGGCCCGACCTCACAGTAATCCGAAGTCTGCATCCGCACGGTCGTCTGCCCCTTCCCATGGCCAAGAGGGTGACCAAAGATGCACCTGCCCCCCCGCACGACGAATGCGACATTATTCACACAGGTGGGGCACTACGGGAGTCTCGGGTGCTGCGGGCGCATCCGTTCAGGGCATCTACAGGGGTCACCCAAATTTCCTAAAACGGTTAGATCATCTTTCACTAACACGACGACACACCCAACAGACATCAAACCGTCCAACATCCTCATCGAGACGACCGGCATGGACAGCGTCTTCCAGAACTGCACACCCGAAGAGCTCCTCCAAGATGTGCCAACAGCCATGGATCCTCCCAATGACTACTACATAAGCTCAGGGCTGATACTTTCGTCGCCTGACGACCTAGCCACTGCGCCGTCGTTTCGTCTGACCGATTTTGGAACCTGACAGTGGAACGGCTCTTTCCAGTCGAATTTTTTTTCGTTGCTAACATCCCGTACAGCCTCTTGGGCCGACAAACACCTTACCGAGTGGATCCAGCCCGAAACTCTGCGCGCGCCCAAGGTCATTTTGCGCTGCCCCTGGGACTCCAAAGGCGATATCTGGAACCTCGGCGTCGTGCTCTGGGAGCTCGCCACGGGCCGGCTGCTGTTCGACGGCCAGGCCATGACCTACTCGCCATGTTCGCCCCAGGCCCATTTGGCCCAGGTGCAGGCCTTTTTCGGCCCCTTTTCCAAGACGCTGTTGGACCGCGTCAACGCCCAGCATGACACTTTGATGGGCGGCATCTATTTCGGACAATTTGTTCTCGCAGACGAATGTGTCCGTTGCGACGCATTTTCTGGCCGCAACGACATGCACGACTTTGTGGCCCTTTTGGAGAGCATACTCAAACTGGAGCCGAATGAACGTCTGAGTGCACGGGAACTGCTGCACTGCAAGTGGTTCAAGAATATGGATTGATTGGGACTCAGACTGAGCGCTATTGGCATGGTGCTATCTAGGTTGGTTTGATCTCATCGCTTTCACAGAAGGGATAGCAGCCACAAATGTCTCTGCAGCTCTCCTCCCCAAATAATAAACATTCTCCTCTGCATGCCGACTATGTCAATCACCACCCCTCGTCCTTCCCTAAATCTGCGCCAGACCACCGTCGGCCGCCACCTCGCTCGCCGTCATAAAGCTGCTGTCGTCCGACGCCAAAAAGGCCGCCACCGCGCCAATCTCGGCCGGCTCGGCCATGCGCTGCAGCGGGTTCTGGTCGGCAAAGGCCTTTTGCCCTTCCTCGCCCAGCGCCGCCTTGGCCAGCTCGGTGGCCGTGGGGCCGGGCGAGAGCACGTTGACGCGGATGCCCGTGCCCCGCAAATCCTCGGCCCACGTCCGTGCAAAGTTGCGCACGGCGGCCTTGCTAGCGGCGTACAGGCTGAACGCGGGTGAGCCGGTGGTGCCCGCGCTGGAGCCCGTCAGAATGATGGAGCCGCCACGCTTCATCAGGGGCAGGGCCTTTTGCACCGTGAAGAGGGTGCCCTTGATGTTGGTCTCATAAGCCTCATCGCAGTGCTCAACGGTAATGTCGCCGAGCTTGAGCGGGCCGCCCGTGCCGGCGTTAGCGAGGACAATGTCGAGGGTGCCGCGCTCCTTCTTGATTGCGGCGTAGAGGCGGTCGAGGTCGTCGAGGTTCGACACAGAACCCTGGACGGCGCGGGCCTGCGATCCAAGGACGGCCAAAGCCTTGTCCAGAGCATCCTGGCGGCGCCCAAATATGTAGACAAAGGCGCCCTCGTCGACAAAGCGCTGAGCGGCAGCGAGGCCGATGCCTGTAGCACCGCCCGTGACAACGGCTGTCTTTCCAGCAAGGCGAGACATCGTGATGATGATGGGTTGGTCGAGTTGTCTTGGAAGAAGAAGATGATATAGATGTAGATGTGGATGAAAAATGGAAGGTGGAAGGTGGATGGTGGAAGATGTTTGTGCTGTTGTGTCGGATGAGAAGAAACAGGAAAACGACAGCAGCCATCGACGTCTTTAATACTCAAAGTCTCGGACGAATCGTCCATTCACAGAAGTTGCCTCTTCCACTCCACCGCCGCGACTCTCAAAATATGCTCGAATGGTGCGATTGACTCGAGCAACGCTCCTGTCTTCTCGGCCGTGCTGCAATACTCAAATCGACCAGTCAGCTCTCTCTGCGGAATTCTCTTAGAAGCTCTTCGCTTCGCCAGAACAGAAGCCATTACAAATCATCACTCAAAAGAAGAAAGAAGCCAAAACTGGCAAGAAGCAAACAAACATTCAGCCATGAACGGATGTAAGTGCGGACGAGTGCGGACTACCCAACCGTCTGGCAACAGTAAAATGGTTTCGCCTGTCTTGCGTTTGTTAGTCCTCCGCCGATTTAGCGGCGGAGCGATCCACTACCAACTACCGCAACCCACAGCACACCACCCACTACACGCCACCCACTACACACGCCTTGGCGTTCTATTTGGTTCCCGCCCGATGCATTGACCAATGAGCCTCTCATTCCTGGCCCTTTATGTTTGGTCCGTCAAACGGCCGAGCTCGCGGCAGAACATCTGGCAGGGACAGCAGCCACCATTGTCACTTTATTGCATGCAATATGATGTAAGAATCTCATAATTCTACCTGTCTCTATCTTATCTGATCGATCTAACTACTTTGCTACTATAAGAGGAAACAAAAAGGCTCTCGTCAACACCGAACAATACACAGCACCCTCAACATATATGTAAAAACACACGTCTATGCCGCCACCTTCTCCGCCGGCTTCTCGGCCGGCTTCGTCAACAGACCCGCCAGCTCGCGCCACGCCTTGGCAATGTCCGCCTGCCGGTCCTGCCACGTCGTCGCCGTGCCCGCTGGCGGGAGGCCGAGCTGCTCGCCGTGCACGCAGGTGTTGAACACGTCCTTGCTCGGGTACGTCAGGTTGACCGTCTCGGCGAGCGCGGGCATCTTGAGGCCGCCGCCCAGTACCAGCTGCAGCGCCGCCGCCGCGTGCACGCCGCCGTGGCCGCCGTACGTCACCACCATGAACGGCTTGCCCTTCCACTCATTGTACAGGTAGTCAATGGCGTTCTTGAGGCCCGCGGGGATGCCCCAGTTGTGCTGCGCGGTGACAAAGACAAACGCGTCAATCCCAGAGATCTGGCGCGACCAGGCACGAGAGTGCTCGTGGGTGTAGCCGTCCGGGTTGGTGATATGGGCGGGGATGCCCGGCTCGTCGAACATGGGCAGGCCGAGGGCGCCAATGTCAATGGTCTCGAATTCGAGGGCCACGTCAGCAGGTGCCGGGTTCGTCTTGAGGTCCGTCTCGATGATCTGGCGAATGAAGGCGGTGATCTGGGGCCCGGCGCGGACGACACGCGTGGAGCCGGAGATGACGCCGACGCGGAAGGTTTTGGCAGACATGGTGTAAGTGATGGACGAGGCTGAGAAGAGACGAGCGTGAGACAGTCGGCGGCCAATGGCGTGTAAAAGACTGGTGAGTGAGACTGCGGATGACACAGTGGGTGAGACGGAGCGGGTCTGACTTTGAGAATGAGACAGAAGCTAAGAGCTAGGATGACTTGAGGGAAGAGACGAGACGAATGTGTATGATGTTGGAGAGGAGTCTTGTTGTTGTCTTCTCTCTGGTAATGAAAGACAGACTCATGACGCTTCTATATAGGCCGTCAACGGTGACTCAGGCGGTGATTCGAACGGTGACTTGGGAGAGTCCGTCAATGGTGAGGCTCGAGAAATGACCGCCGATTCGCCAAGCCGCGACAATCCGTTGAAAAAGCTTGGTGTTTTTGGCCGTTTTCGACCGCTGCAGCCTGGCGGCTTTTACACGACAGCGCCGGTTTGGCCCCTGGAAGTCCGCTGCAACATGCCAAAATTACCTAATCCAACAAGCCCACCCGTCAGTCGGCCGAAGAACAACCGCCCTAAATTCCGTAAAGTCCAGCGGGGCCTTTCGACCAATCACCAACGCCCACCAAACACCCAAACGGGCAATTGCATCGGACTTCTCAGGCCAGCCCAAAAGTCCGGCCCTCTTACACCCGGCTGCACAAGTATCACCATCGTCAACATCGTCAACACCGGCGTTAGGCAGCACTATATTGTCTTCATTTTGGACTTTTGGACAATTCCGTTCCAGCTTTTGCTAAATTCTTTGCTAAATTCGTCTTTTAAATACATACTTTGACACAGTTTTTTCGTCCCGCCCATGCCATTCATCTCAACACGGGCAGCACCAGCAGCCATTCATCATATTCAACTTCGGAACACCTTCAAGCCGTCTGACATGTTTGTTTATTCTCTAAGCTAATCTTTTCTTTTCTCATCGCCATCTCCTCGTGTCTGCCAGCTACGCACCGTGGCACCTAAGAGTGCCCCTGGATGGCCACCGGCTTGTAGGGCTCCTCGAGATACGACTCCTCCTCGGCCGTCAACACCTTGCCCTGCAGCTGCGTCGCCTCCTCCAGCCGCGCGATGCTACTCAGGCCCACGATCGGGCTTGCCACCCGCTGGTTGATCCACGCCAGCGCCACTTGCGACATGGTCCAGCCGCGCTTCTCGGCAATCTCCTGGACGCGCGTGATGATGGCCTTGTCGGCGTCGCTCAAGCCGGCGCTTTTCGATGCGTTGGCCTCGCCGCTCGAGCGCGTTGTCTGGCCGTACTTCTCGAGCGGGCGGGCCAGGTGGCCGCGCGCAATGGGGGCCCAGGGGATCAGGCCGACGCCCGTCTCCGTGCAGTACTTGTTCATCTCGCGCTCCTCCTCGCGGTACAACAAGCTATAATGGTTCTGCATCGACACGAACTTGGTCCAGCCGTGCTTCTCGGCAATGTGCTGCAGCCCCGCGAACTGGTACGTCCACATCGACGAGGCGCCAATGTACCGCACTTTGCCGCTCTTGACCAGATCGTGCAGCGCCTCCATGGTCTCCTCGCCCGGCGTGTTGGGGTCGAAGCGGTGGATTTGGAGCAGGTCGATGTAGTCCGTCTCCAGCCGCTTGAGGGAATTCTCGACCTGGTTGAAAATGGCCGCGCGCGACAGGCCGAACTGGTTGGTGTAGTCCTTGCTGGCGACAATGGCGTCGCGGTGGAAGACGGTGCGCAGCCCAACGTCCTCGGCGACCGTGCCGTGGAGCTTGGTGAAAATGAGCACCTTGTGGCGCGGGATGTCGTACTCCTTGAGCGCCTTGGCGAAGATGCGCTCCGACTCGCCGTTCGAGTACACGTTGGCCGTGTCCCACGTGTTGAGGCCGCGGTCGTACGCCGCCTTGAGGATGGGCAGCGCGTCTTTCTCGCCCAGCACCCACGGCGCCCAGTCGGGGCTGCCGTAGGACATGGCGCCGATGATCGGCACCGACACGCGGAGGCCACTCTTTCCGAGGCGCTGCAAGAAGGTGGGAGGTTAGTCTCTACCCTTGGGATCTTTGTTTTCGTTTTCGAGTCAGCCATCGCTCGCTCACCTTGTAGTCGACCTTGGTACTCTCGACCGAAGCGGCCAGCTTCTCAGCGGGGGTCGACATGATGGCGATTGAATGTGTTACCGAGGAGGTCAGTGCTACAACTGGGTGTTTAAGGAACGTGACAATGAGTATTGGGGAGCTTCTGTGGCACAATTGACGGGAAGGCAAAAAAGAGACAGGAATGGTCACGATCACAAAAGAGCTCTTTCGGAGCATCCAAAGAGGGGAAGCTACAACCACTCCTTTATATAAGGTAATAAGGTAACAAAACAACGCATTTGTCATCCGGACTTATCAACAAAAAAGGAATACAGACACTTCAGGGTATGCATCGAACATGACGCTCTGCCTTTCCGCTTTTGCTCTGTTTTTGCTCTGTTGTTGGACCCCACACTGCGCAGGAACATGCAAGCCGGTGCGGGGCAGCTGTCCCAGAGCAGAAGAACTATGTCATGGAAGACGACGGCGTTGGTGCTGGCGCTGGCTGGTGTTGCTACTTGGCGTGGTGGCAGCTCGGTTAGTTCGCGTGCCGTTTCGGAAGGATCGCTCGCGGAATGCTGGCTGAAAGGTTGTCATGTCAGTCAGGCTAAACAGTGGCAAGTGCCGTTGGAGACGGAACACTGCGTGGGAGCGCAGAGGGATTCGCCCAGCGGTGTAGCCAAGGCGGGGGACGCGGACGGCAACAAAAAGCGCAGAGCGAGGAGGGGGGCTGAAAGAGGGTGTGCAAGCGCAGAAAGTGGTGCAATTCGCGCGGGAAACGGCACAAGTCATTGTCGAGTGGTATGGTCAGAGCGCAGAAAGTTGAACAGTGCCGAGACAAAATAACCAAATAACAAAAAAGAGAGGGGCCGGCACCGACGCCGGGCGCCGTTTACAAAGGAGATAAGCTTAAAGGCCGAAGGTCGTGGAGATGAGCGGAATTTGCCATGAGACGGGGATTGAATAAAATAAACATAAGAAAATACGGACCACGAACAGCATGGCAAGAGGTCAGATTCAACATAAATAAACAAAAATCAAGGGGCAAGATAACGGTGGCATGTGTTGTAAGTGAAATACGAGGTGAGACAACCTACGGCCGAGAAAAGATTTGTCCAGAAATAAGGGTTTAGAAAGGGCAGGTACGACGTATATGCCGATGATATTATTGTATTGGTAGTAAAATATAATACAGAATAAATTACGACGTACATAAGGTAACACTGAAACAAGATTATGCCGTTTGTTAAGATAACACAGCTGCCAGCAAAAGAACAACTGTACGACCTTTGCCACGAGAAGTTGCAGTCAAGAGTTAGAGTAAGCCGAGTGAAAACAACGAAAATGCTAGGACGATATAATCAAAAACTTGTTAAAATCGGTTCTGTGGGAATTAGGCTTAAAGAACATGTGAAAACATGGTTTGTGTCGTTTTGTTACTGTTGTCTTCGGTCCGAAAGGCAAAGCTCAAAGTGCATTCATTTCCGATTAATGTTTTAATTTCTTGAATAAAAACAAAACTTTAAACATATTTCGCCTAATATTTGACATTCCGGTGCAGAACAAAAATGTATCAAATTGCATATAACACAAGCTAAAGAAAGCAATATTAATTATATTTTTACAGCAGCAGAAAATCAAAAGTAGACGAAGAATTGATGCTCGTCGTCGACTGAGGTTGCTGCCATCTACGCTTACATAATCAATGCAGATATCCGATTTGGAACCACTACCATTTATCCAAGCGCTAAAAGCTCGCCGTATCTTATCGCTGCAGCCTTCCATCATCACCAACTTTTCTCTGTACGACAACACAACAACACCGCCACGCGACAACCCAACCACAGTCGCACCACGATGGATCCCGGGCGAGCAGCGATGATTTCCGGCGGCGGCAGCCGACGGTCCCCCGAACGACGCGATCCCACGGGCCCACGACGCGACAACCGCAACCGCATCTCGAAGCCCTACTCCCCTGGTCCGTCAGGCTCGGGGTCAGGCCCAAGGCAGCAGTACAGCAGCGATTCGCGATCCCGACCAAACCAACCACGGCCCAACAATGGCGGTGGCGGCGGCAGCGGCCCCGGCGGCAACTACATGACGGAAGAACAACTGTCGGAGCGCTTCGTTGCCCAAGAAGACTCGTTTGTGCTCAAGCAGTCCAAGAGCAAGGCCGACATCCGCGTGCGCGAGCGGCGCGCCAAGCCCATCGACCTGCTCGCGTTCAACCTGCGGTTTGTCGACGAGGACCACGACACATTTGAGGACAAGGACACGGACGCGGACATTGAGTTCCCGCTGCCCGAGGCGGTGATCGCGTCGGCCGACGATCCGGACCTCAAAGAGCTGGAGGAGGACATCAAGTCGTTCCGCACACTGGAGAAGCGGCGGGCGAACCGGCAGTACTGGCAGGCGCTGCTGGTGCTGGTGCGGGCGGCGCGGGGCGAGCGGCGGGAGCGGCGGCACGGCGGGCAGCAACAGCAGCAAGCGTCGGAAGTGGTCCTGACGGACGTGGACAAGATTCTGCACACCAAGACGCTGGCGCAGCTGGAAGAGATGGAGAAGAAGATTGAGGCGAAGCTGCGGTCGGACGAGACGCTCGAGACGGACCACTGGGAGCAGATGCTGAAGCGGCTGCACGTGTGGAAGGCCAAGGCAGAGCTGGCCGTGGTCAACGACGCATCGCGCGCGAAGCGGTTGGCTCTAAGGAAGGAGGCGGCGGCGGCACGGAAAGCGGCAGGGGGTGACACCGAAAACAACGAAGATGCTGAGGAGGAGGACGATGTCGAGGGCGAGCCGTCGAGTGCCCTGGCTAAGAGCACAGCCATTGTTTCTGGTGACGCCCCTCCACCTGGCACCGAACGCTTCGCGGCCGTGCCCAACGAGGACTTCTCGCAGGCCACCAAGGCGCTGTACGAGCGCGAGGTCGCGCGCGGCGTCAGCGAGAACGAGGAGATCTTTGCGGCCGAAGAGGTCGTGCCCACGGCCGCGGCGCCCAAGTGGTCCGACAAGTACCGCCCGCGCAAGCCGCGCTACTTCAACCGCGTGCAAATGGGCTACGAGTGGAACAAGTACAACCAGACGCACTACGACCACGACAATCCGCCGCCCAAGGTCGTGCAGGGCTACAAGTTTAATATTTTCTACCCGGAGCTCATCGACAAGACCAAGGCGCCGACCTACCACATTACGCGCGAGGGCGGCCGCCGCAAGGGCGAGTCGTTTGCGGCGGCGGGCGAGGAGGACACGTGCCTGATCCGGTTCTCGGCAGGCCCGCCGTACGAGGACATTGCGTTCCGCATCGTCGACCGCGAGTGGGACTACAGCGCCAAGCGCGAGCGCGGGTTCCGGAGCGTCTTTGAGAAGGGCATCCTGCAGCTGCACTTTCAGTTCAAGAAGATTTACTACAGGAAGTGACCACGGTTGCGGTGGGAATACAAGTTGGGATGCCAAGGTTTTTTATTGTTTGTGTGTTTGTGTATTTTAGGTCGCCAGGAGTCGTCAGGTGCATTTCTATGATATCTAGCATGAATACAGCGTTGCTTTGTCTTACTTCGGACTCTCCTCCGCATCCAGCGTCACCCACGGCGGACGGCCCAGCTGCTTCGTCATGTTCACAATCGGCAGGAAGAAGCCGTCGGGCGCGTCGGGGCCTTTTTGCGCCAGCTCCGTCACAAACGACCAGTCCTTCCAGTACCAGCCCTCACACTTGGTCGGTTCAAGGTTCTGTCCGTCAGTCTGTGATAATGACAATAGGCCACATTTGGAACGTACCTCCGGCTCCTTCGTATCATCTTCCCTCAGACACAGCACGCAAAACGTAATGTAGTGCTTGTTGTCGGCCGTAAACACGTCGTTGGTCACCGACAGGATGCCCAGCGGCGTCACCGCCAGCCCCGTCTCTTCCAAGGTCTCGCGCTGCGCACACACCAGCGGGTCTTCGCCGAACTCGAGGTGGCCGCCCGGGAACTGCCACTTGCCGGCGCCGTGCGCGCCCTTGCGGCGGCCGACGACAAACTGGCCAGCGCGGTTCTTGACAATGGCGGCGACGCCGACGCGGGGGTGGGGTAAAGGATTGTCGGCCATGGGGAAAGTGCGTGGGAAATGAGTGTAGATGTGTTGGTGAAAAGGAAAAGAAACATGTGAGGTCGAGCTGATGACTCTTTTGGGAAGGCCCCTCTTCGTGCTATTGGCGCTGAAGACGGCGCTGTGGGGCCTGGAGCAGACGCCGAGATAAGCGCTGTCAGTGATCGTCTGCAGTCATGCTCGTATTTGATATGACTGGATGTGACGTTGTCTGTTCGTCTTCTTGATAAATTTACAATGTTTATTTGTGTTTATTCTATACTGTTCTCTCTTTTCCTTCCGCCCCCCTTTTCCCTAACATGAAACTTTGCTTTTGCACCGTTCAGCATGGCTAAAAAGTAGTACCGGATGTCCTCATCGGCCGGCATCGTCGCCTCGACGTCAAAGTTCCGCACGAGGGCCACCACGGCCTTGTACACGACCAGCTCGGCCAGGTACCGCCCGGGGCATGTTCTTGCGCCGCCGCCCCATGTCAAGTTTATGCGCTCCATCAGACGCCGCTGCAGAGGATCCTTTTCTTCTTCAAGCCACCGACCGGGCCGAAACTCGTCGGCATCTTGTCCAAAGACGTCGCGGTTGCGGTGTAGAGCAGGTGGACTGCACCCCACGACGGTGCCCGGCGGCAAAACATGCCCGTGCAGCTCGATTGGCGGACCGTCTGGGACCACGCGTGAGAGTGACATGCCGATGGCCGGGTGCAGGCGCTGTGCCTCCTTGATGCTGGCGGCTGTGAACGGGACTTTGGCCATAGCGTCGCGGGCAGAGGAAACGCTCTTATTGTTTCCTTTGAGAGCCCGCACTTCTTCAGCCACCGCCTTGAACACGTCCGGGTGCGAGCCGATCATGGCCATGGCCGCCGTCAGCGCCGAGCACATGGTCTCGTGGCCCGCGCCAAAGTTGGTAATGGCCATGCGACGCAGGTACGTCTCGTTGAAATCGGGCTTGGCGCGGTGCAGGTCGATGAGGTCGGCAATCAAGTCGCGGTTGGCGACCGTCTTTGATGGCGTGTCGACCGTTTTCTCGGCCGCCTTCTCAGCCGCCTCCCTCTCGGCCGCCGCCCGCTTTGCTTTGCGGACCCGCGCTGCGACACGCTGGCCCAAACCCGTAAAGAAGTTCCGGAAACCGTCCCGCGTCTCGTAGCCCAGCCGCCATACGGCCGTAAACGGCCGGATCACCCAGCCGCGCCCGCCACACAAGAACTCGGCCACGACCAGGCCCGGAAACAGCCCAAACACGCTCTTGCGGCGCCAGTTGTAGTAGCTGGCGCTGCTCGAGCCAAAATCCGAGTGCGCCGCCAGAAACTTGGGCGACCAGCCGAGCACGGCGGCGCCCAGGCACTCGACGACCACAATGTGCATCCACTCCTTGAGGTCGACCTCGTCGCCGTCGAGGGTGCGCAGCTCGGCGACGGCGCGGTCGAGCACGGCGTCCACGGCGCTGCCAAACTTGGCCACGTTGGTCTCGTGGTACACAGGGCCGATGAGTCGCCGCTGCTGGCGGTAGCGCTTCATGTCGCGCTCGGACAGCAGGTCCAGCGTGTCGGGGAAGTTTAGCTTGGACGGCTTCCGCCAGTCCATCTCGGGGTGAAACAAGACGGTGGATACTGCCAGGTGAGTGAGTATTCAAAAAAAGGTAAGCTGGGGTATGAACTTACAGTAAAAATCAGATTTGTCAAAGCCATGACTGGGGTCTTTTCAGTTAGCGGTAGTTTTGATCCAAATCAAATACACTGGGAACACTCACTGTAAATCATCCGAAAGGCTTCTTGCGAGTCAAACCACACCTCGTTCGGGCCCACGCGCACGGCCGGGCCATACTTTTTGTGCAGCGTCGTCGCCAGCTGCAGCAGCCGGCCGTTGCGCACTTGGTAGGCGTACCACAGGCGAGAGACAGCAGCGAAACGGGGCCCGGGGATGCGGGCGAGGGCGCCGGTGACGAGCCGGTGCATAGACGAGGCCACAACGACGAGAAAAATGCCCAGCAGCAATAGCAGCACGGTGGGCATCGTTTGGGCAGCCTGGGGCGCCGACGCAGTTCATGAGTTGGTGTAAGAGAGAGAGAGAGCCGTCGAAGCTGTAGATTTGATGTTTAGTGAGGATTTTGGAGCGTTCACGATATGCAACTAAACACCACCAACTACACAGTTATCCGTACAGTGCTCCCACCACTGTACTACTGTGGGTCCCCTGGAGCTTAACTCACAGCTATCGCGACACTTCAATCGGCCTCACCACCCTCCAACCACCAACACCCATGGCAGATACATAGCGGCGCACGCCATGGTCCCCTCAAGGCCGCTGCAGTACACCGCCAGACACCGCCACCGCGACCGCGATGCGCAAGCTCCTCAGCAAGCCGGCGGGCCTGTCGCACCAGCACCACCATGACGGCACGTCGACGTCGAACGCGACCGGCCACGACGACGACCACCCGCGGTCCCAGCACGCCTCCCAGCACGGCCAGCATTCGCATCTACACCAAGACCGCCCCTCGACGTCGCCCGTGCCGCTGCTCTACCGCCCGAGCGGGCCCCAGGAGGCCGCGTTCCAGGTGGGCGTGCCGATCGCGGCCCTCGACAAGTCCCCCGACGGCCGCGCGGCGGTGCTGGCGGGACGCCATGTGCTCAAGACGGTGCGCGTGGAGCGCGGCGACAGCGTCGACAGCCCTGTCTCGATACGCGAATCGTTTGACCTGCGTGCGCTGATCACGGCGCAGTCGTCGCCACGCGCCAATTCGACGGCGTCGATTGCCGAGCAGCTGTCGATCCGCGACGTCAAATGGGGCACCGGCCGCAACGACACGCTTATCTTTACGGCCTGCCTGCGCGGCAAGATCTTCCAGTACGACCTGTCGCACTTCGGAGGTAGTAATAACAACAACACCAACGCCAACATCTCCTTCATCCAAACCCAAGAAGACTCGCGCCAAATCAACGCCCTCGACATCAACCCCCACAAGGACGCCTATCTGCTGTCCGGCAGCCAGGATGGCATGGTGCGCTGCTTCGACACGCGCACGCTCGTGGCGTCGCGCCTGGGGCCGACGTTCCGCCCGATGCAGGCCTTCAAGTGCAACGCCGACGTGCGCGCCGTGCAGTGGTCCCCCAAGCAGGGCTTCTACTTTGCCTGCTGCACCGAGCAGGGCGCCGTCATGAAGTGGGACATCCGCAAGCCGACGGCGCCCGTGCTGCGCATCACGGCGCACGAAAAGGCCTGCTCGTCGCTGTCGTGGCACCCGGACGGCGAGCATCTGTTGAGTGGCGGCGTCGACAAGACGTGCCATGTCTGGGACTTTTCCAAGACGGCCGACAAGCGCCAGAAGCCCAAGTGGACACTGCACACGCCGGCTTTGGTCGCCGCCGTCGCCTGGCGCCCGGGCCAGTGGTCCGCCACCTGCCAGGGCCTGCGCGCCGCCCAGGTCGCCGTGTCCTACGACGTCAGCGGGCCTAAGCGGCCGGGCATCAACGCCGCGCACGTCTGGGACTTCGCGCGGCCCACCATCCCCTACAAGACCGTCGAGCGCTTCGAGTGCTCGCCGTCCGCCTTGCTGTGGAAAGACCAGGAGTTTCTGTGGACCGCCGGCGAGGACGGCCTGTTCTGCCAGAACGACATGGCCTTTGCGCCGCGCGTCATTGACCGCACCGCCGTGTCCACGCTCGCCTTTTCGTCCACCGGCGACGTGCTGACCTTTTTGGATGAGCGTCCGCCGCCGCCGCGGCCCCGCGTGCTCGCGTCCGTGCACAAGGACCTGCCGTCGGCTACGGCCGCTGCTGCTGCGGCTGCTGTGTCGTCGTCCTACGGGTCCGACCCGACAACGCCCGCGCCTGCTCTCAGTATCAGCCGCAGCGATTCGGAGGACGACGTGGTGCGTGGCTTTCTCATGCCGCGGCGACGCAACCTGGGCCGCAAACGGCGTGCCAGCTCCGTGCACCTCCTCAGCTCGACGCCACCGTCCACGGGCCACCCTGGCTCCGCCAACAGCAACAACAGCAACAACAGTGCGAGAGACAGCAGCAACAGCAATAACAACACGAGTAACACTGGCAACAACAGCCTCACCGTCTCGCTTGAGGATTCACTAAGGGCTACGGGCACCTTTCGGCCACAGCAGATCATGGCCATTGGTCACATTCCCTCGGCCGCACGAAAGGACACCTACGGCTACCTCGCCAAAATCTACTTGGAGACATTAGAAGAGCGGCTTCCCGCATACGTGCGCCACGGCGCCGTCGTGCCTCTACCAGACCGCGTTGCGTCCATCTTGGATACCTATGCACGCGCCGCCGAGAACGTCAGCCAGTTCCGCCTGGCGCAGGTGTGGCGCATCATCGCCTTTGCTATGGACCTGCTCTTCCGCAACCGCGCGCAATACCACAAGGAGCGGCGGCTTGAGGGTGCCACCTACCACACTACGTCATCCGAAGCACACCACCACAGCAGCAACGGCACCAACGGAAGCAAGATCCGCGGTGAGCGACTACCCTCGAGCGACCCCTCTGGCAGCACACTCGAGTCTGTGTCGTCCGACGACCACGGCACCTCGACGCTCGTGCCCAGCAACAGCAACAGCCGCACGCTGCCCGTGCGCTCGCTCCTTGCTGAAGAGATTGAGAGCACCTCCAACATGCCGACCCCACTCGCCCGCCCCGTGTCCGGCCTGGCCTACCTGGGTGAGCACTACCAATCGGGTGCCGACTACAGGCCGGCCGCCACCAGCAACAGCTACGACAGCACCAGCAACGGCCTACCCTCGGACATTGAGAGCTTCAACCTGCCGCCCGCCCGCTACCAGGACTACCTGGCCAGCCAGCCGCGCCGGCGCCACCTGGACTCGATGCCCATCTCGGAGATCAGCCACAGCACCGAGGCCTCGCACCTGTCGAGCGTCGAGGGCTACGACTTTTACGACACGGAAGCCATAGCCAGCGCCATTGACGTGCCCGGCGCTACGGCCCGCCCTCCACCAACCAGCCGCCCGACACTCACCGAGCACTCGCCGGTTCGGGCGCCGGACTTCCATCGGCAAGACTCGACCGACAGCGCGGCCGGGCGCATTTTTGAGATCTCGCAGGCGTCGGGACATGCACTCGACGACAGTGACTTGATGGGAGCCGGCGGCAGCAGCCTGACCACGACGACCACTAACACGTCAGAGGCCCGTGGGCGAGACCGGTTTATGTCAAGTGGCCGCGGCGCTGTCAGTGGCCGCCGCGAGAGCAACTCCTTGGTGGACGAGTCGCTGAGCCGCTCGCGCGGCCGGCAGCCCGAGAAGCCCAGGAAAGATACACTGGCGTCGTCCGTCGGCTCCTCGTCGCGACTTTTACGGCTCAACCGGGCCCTGCTGTCGATGGAGTTTGGCGGCAGCGGGTCAAATCCGACGCTCTCGACGCCCGGCGTCACGCAGGACACATACTACCGCACCAACTCACAAGACACGGAGAGCAGCAGCAATTCGTTCTCTGGGGCGCACGGCAACACATCCGCCACCGCCAAGCAGCCCATCACCAACTCGTTCACCAACAAGCGGCCGACGCTGCGGCGCAGTGCCTCGTCGCGGCAGGACACCATCAGCGTCGCAACGTCCGAGTTTCTGCCAATGGCCAGGGGAGGTGAAGAGGACGAAAAAGGCGAAAACGGCGACAGCCGGGATCCTTCTTCGGACCGTCTAACCGACCGCGACTACCTGCCCTGGCCGCACGACCCGCCGTTCCCCTTCCCCACCAAGGACGGCAAGGCCACCGGCTTCGACCGCAACGCCGCCCTCAACCCGTACGTCATTGTCGAGCGCGCGCTCTCGTTCGAAGTGCGCACGTCGCCGCTGCACGCGTCGGCCATGGTGTTGCTCTTGCAACCACTCGTGCCCGACGACGTCGTCGACCCGCTGCAGGCGCGCGCCATCCTGCGGCAGCACCACGCGCGGCTCATGGGCATGAAGCTGTTTTTGGAGGCGGCGCTGCTGCGCAACTTGTGCGTGCCGGGGTGGCCGGCGACCCGCGGTGGTGGACACGAAACGAGGAACAACATCGAGCTGTCCAAATGGGGCGCCAACGCCAACTTTACGTCCATTGTGGCCCCTGCCCAGAAGAACGTGTCGGCCAGCTACCTGTGCGTCACCTGCAAGAAGCCGCGCGAGATCGACCACAACAGCCCCGGCAGCGGCAGCGGGACCGAGTCGCTGTGGCGGTGCGACCGCTGCAAGAGCGTGATGGCGCCCTGTGCCGTGTGTGGGCACCGGGACGTGTCGGCGGGCGATGACCCGCATGGCACGGGCGGTTCGGGGGATGCTGTGTTGTCGACCTGGTGGTACTGTGTCGGCTGCAGCCACGGCGGCCATTTGTCGTGCCTGGAAGGCTGGCACGCCCAGGAGGGTGCCACAGCAGGCAGCCCGCGTATTGGCAGCTTTGCCCCCGACGCCACACCCGACACGCACATCCCCGACGCCGGCACCGGCACCGAGTTCTCCGACGGCTGCTGTCCGCTCGACGGCTGCGGCCATGCTTGTTTGCCGGGCCAATGGCGCACCGAGACGATTGCCCAGCGCAGCGACGAGGTGGCGTCGCGGGCGGCCCACCTCCTGCCGGCAAGTACTGCGAACCAGGCAGAACGAGACACCGACGACAGTGCACCCACGCCCGATTCGGTCCGCGTCCGCGCCGACGGGCACGAGTTCGGCCAGAGCCGGGCGGTCGACATGGTGCGGGAGTCGCTCGCCGGTGCGGGTAGTGGCGGTGGTGGCGGTGGTGGTCGCGGCGACATGGCTGCTGCGGGACGTACAATTCTCAGCTCGAGCCCCGGCCGCAGCTCGGTCTTCCCTGGTAGTGGCGGCAGTGGTAACGGCCATCACCACCCAGTCGTGGGCGAGCCGCGCGAAAGGGAGCGGCGCAAGAGTGTCAAGTTTGCCGGGACGGATGACCGGAGTGGCTGAGACTGTATGAGGCAATTGAGATGATGTGGTGAAGGAGAGCATCTGCATGTACGGTCATGGGGCATTATGATTTGTATTTTCTGTATTTGTATTTTGTAGTTCGCGATAGCATGCTTGAATCTGTACGATGACTTGAACATGATGACTTGATCAAAAGCATTGCCTGTTTGGGCGTGGGCGTCTGGCGGTGTGCCCACTCTTTTACAGGCGGTTTAAGAGCGTTCCAGGCCGTTAGCGCCAACAGACCAACTGTTTTGGAATCACAACGGCCGTTCTCTGGCGCATTCTGACGACATACCGAGCTACCCCGCCGAATTTGTCATTCGCGCAGGCAGGAGCTGCTGGGGGGCGAATGGCAAATGCGCTGCGTTTCGGCTTTTGCGCATCCGGCCTCGACTCGCTCTGACTTGACGTACGCTGCCTCTCGACGCATATATATTCGACCACGACTCTGTTCTTCGCGTCAATCTGTCAATTGGACGTCAAAGCCATCAATCGACCAGAAAGAACACTTTGCAAACACAAACAACCACAACAACACTTCTACCTCCAACTCTACATCCACCTCACATCCCATCATCACCAACTTCTCATTCATGGGCTTCTCGTTCTTCTCGTCGCTCGCCCGCCTCTCCGCCCCCTTCCGCGCCTCTGTCCGAATGTCGGCCGCCGAGTCCAGTGCGGCATCGGCCGCTGCCGCCGCGCTCGCGTCCAGCGCGCCCGTGGGCGCCCAAAAGGCGACTGTCGCCGCCGGCTGCTTCTGGGGTGTCGAGCACGAGTACCGCAAGCACTTTGAGGGCAAGGGGCTGTACGACGCGCGCGTCGGCTACATTGGCGGCGACGCGACCAGCCCGTCGTACCGCGCGGTCTGCAGCGGCAGCACGGGCCACGCCGAGGCGACGCAGATCACGTTCGACCCTTCGCAGATCAGCTACCGCCAGCTGCTCGAGTTTTTCTACAAGATGCACGACCCGACGACGAAGAACCAACAGGGCAACGACCGGGGCACGCAGTATCGGAGTGGCATCTTCTACCATGACGCCGAGCAGGAAAAGATTGCGCGCGAGGTGACGGCGCAGGCCAACGCGCAGTGGTGGAAGGGCAAGATTGTCACGGAAATCCTGCCGGCGAAGCAGTGGTGGGACGCCGAGGACTACCACCAGCTGTACCTGGTGAACAACCCGGACGGCTACGTGTGCGCGAGCCACTACGTGCGGTCGTTGCCTGATTTGAAGTAGCCATGCAGAGAGGCAGAGAAAGGTGAAGGCGGGGACATTCTCGGTTGAAGACGGGCACTTGGATTGCATGTACATAGCAAAAGAGATGGGTCACATTATTTATACAGAAAGGTGTTTGAATCAATATAAATTGAATTGAGATTGTTATACAATGTTGTCGAGTTTGCGCTAGAATTCTCGGGCAACTGGCTATGCAGGATGCCATTTATCTATTCCTCCCCGGCCGCTGTCTACTTCCTCCGGTTCTGCTGCATCATCAGGATCTGCACCATGCGGATGAAAATGTTCAAAAAGTCCAGCTCCAGCGAGATGCTCTCGTTGACCGGGTCGCGCTTGATGACGCCGCGCTCGGCCAGGCGCGCATGGTGCAGCACCTTTTGCACGTCGTAGAGCGTGAAGCCGCCAAAGACGGCCAGGCCGCCCCAGAGCCAAATGTTCTCCGTAAACGCCAGCGCGCGCACCGCCGTCGCCGGGATGATGAGCGGCGCCAGGCCCGAGGCCAGCACAATGGCGCAGCCGGCCAGCAGCGGGCCGCCCAGGTACAGGTACTTTTCCTGCTTGGCGGTGGCGCCGACGATGGAGATGGAGCCCATCATGGCCACCGTGTACAGCCCGGCGCGGGCCAGCAGGGCACCGGGCGCAAAGGCCAGCAGCGGCGCCACGAACGCGGCCTGCGTGGCGTTGAATGCCGTCCACAGCGCGTACTTGGGCACGTAGTTGTCCGGGTCGATGGACCGCGTGCCGATCATGGTGCCAAACGACAGCGCCAGGCCGCCGATGGCGACGGCCCAGGGGTTGGCCGTCATGATGCGGAACACGAAGCCGGACTGGATCATCTGGCGCGCCGTGATGGCGATGATGCCAATGCCCAGGCCGGTGTGCAGGAACGTGTTGTTGAGGTACTCGCGCTCGTACAGCGGCATGCCGCCGTCGTCGCGCGTCTCGCGGTTGAAGACCATATTCACAGCCATCAGCGTGCCGCCAAAGATGGCGCCGCCCACCAGCAGCTTGCGCAGCGGCGACGTCTGGGCGACCGTCTGCTGCGTCTGCTGGTAGTACGACCGCGAGGCGCCGGCGAGGCGGGCAAGGAGGGAGGAGGCGGGGGTTGAGGACGTCGTCGTCGTGGTCTTCTTGGCGGCGTTCGTGATGGTCGTCCGCGAGGTGAAAAAGCTGTTTTTGGCCGCCGACTGGTGGAAGGCGCGCACCGCCAGCGCCGACGGTGATGCCTTGGCGACTTGGGGCGCCAGGCGCCGGAGCGTGGCCGGGCCCATGGCGGGTGGTAAGACGATCATGGTGGTTGTGATGGATGTGGTGATGGATGTGGTGGTGATGGGTTGAGAGGCGACGTGGAAGCGAAGCGTCGAAAGCGTTTTTATCCCGGCGGCAAGAGCAAAGTGGAGAGGCAAACACCGCAATGACGTGCAGTCCGGCCCACGACAGCAGAAAGCGGGACATGGCCCAAAGTGCCTGCCTCGCCTGCTTAACTCATCAATTCCGGCTCACGTGCCATTGGCCTGCGGGGTTAAAGCCCGGAATTAGTGCTGGGTGCAGTGGAAAACAGCGAGAATCAGCAGAATACAGGGCACTTGCCCGGGAAAGAACGGGTTTTCAGTGCATTCCGAGCTTGGAAAGCTGTCGCCAGCAAAGCTTCTCTCGCTTCTCTCCGCTTCCATGTGGTGCCGCTTCCAGAACTGTCCAAGCAGCCGCCGGGTGGTTTCGGCGAGATACCGTCGCCCTTTCCACAGCAAAGCTCCGCGACGATGAGGTAACGGGCAGACAGGTAGACGGGTAGACAGAGGGTGGTTTTGAAAAGAAAGACAGGAGAAGTTTAAATACTGTGAAGAACACGAAAATAATGAAAGTGCAGATATATTACAGAGAACTCTTCAGTTAAAATACGTGATGTTTCTTCGGAGGGTTTTTATTTTATTTTTAAAAAAAATGAAGAAAATATGAAAAATAATCACAAGGCTGCAAATAAATCGAAAACAAATTAATAAAATTGAAATAAAAAGTGAATTAAAATCGTAGAGAAACCAGAGCCTCCTAATGAAGAGAGGTGATGAATACTTCAATAGCTGAATACGAATTATGACAGACGGCGCACACACAACAAACCACATGGTCCAAAATGAGGCTGACGACAGTTGAACAGTGAGAACGGGACCGGCGGGCCAGAAAGAAACCCCACGGCATCCTTCGCCTCGATCCTATTCGTAACCCGTCAAGGCTGCATTTCGTCCTCTTCTCTGCCCGCAAGGCACAAGGCACCGGCAGCTGACTACAGGATCCCGCAGTCGACGGAGAACATGCTCTTCTCGGTGAACACAGAAATCCTTCGAGCCAAGTGAGCAAAGTCAGTAAAATCGATCGGCAAGACCCTGGGAGAAATCCTAAAAGACGGCCTGTGAAGATGGCTGTGAAAATGAAATGTGAAAACTCTGAAATCCTGTTGGGTGGACGCATGAGGCAGACAAATTAAATGGACAAATCCAATGAATGCGACAGTCGCTGTCGACCGCCTTTCTTCAGGTGGCTCGTAGGATTTCCAGCCATCCGAACTTTCACTTCCATCCTCCATTGTGCATCCTCTGGCAGGATGTGCATTTCATTTCGCTTTTTGTGCGAGAGAAAGGATCAGGTACAAAGTGTCGTAGAAAACGATCGCATCGATTGAGATGTGCATCGTCCCTGTCAGACATTTATTTCATACATTTTGGCACGTTTGCATATTTCATTTTAATGAAAGCTGTTATGTCCCTTTTTTTAAGAGAAGGAAAAGAGAGAGAAAAAAGGGGGAAAAAAGAAGAGGACCATTTCTACTACTCAAGGTTATTTTTATTCACAGACTTTCTTAACCACATCTCGGCTTTTCCGATGGTATCATTTAAACTGGGAAACTCTGGAATCACGAGCGATTGTGGCTGAAGGAAAAGTGAGAGAAAAGAAAAGGCGGAGAGACAAAAGGCGCACACCAAAGTGGCAAGGCCCTGCTGACGTCGGCCACGACCAATGACCAGCACGCGGCCCACCACGCGGGTGTGATGCGGAGGATGCAGGATGGAGGATGCACAAAGTGGGCGAGAAGGGACGTGAGGATGTACGACGGACCTTACGGCGTACCTTGTGGTGGGTGAGGATGGGACCGAGGATGGCGGAGGATGGCGGAGAAAGGCCCACCCAAGAGGTTCACCACAGAAACGGAGGAGGAAAGGCAGACAGGACGGGCCATAGACTTGTTCGTGGCTGGCTCGTCGTACAACAGGAGTACAACGTCGATGAGAAGGAGACCGTCAGACAGAACAGACGGAATACTCCGCGTAAGGCAGCCTGGACGGCAGGTCGACCGGGGGTTGGCCATTCGTGGACCAGGCTGACGTCTGTTGTCCATTGTCTTTGTCTGGTTGGCCGTCTTGGCCGCCTTCCTGGGCCCTCTACTTGTACAGGTCTTGGAGCGGCGGCCGCGGAGGATTTTATTGTCCTGCTTGTCTTGTCTTTCTCGGTCTCTGATGAAAACATTGCGTTTTACTTTGTCTCTCCTGTGAGGTAGTTGCTTGCGCGGCTTTGTGCCATTGTTGAAAGGACGTTGGTGAACGACGAGGCGTTGATGACCAGAAGATCAGACGACCGCATGGCCAACGTTCATCGCCAAACGGATTTCAAACCGGCCCTCACCGAATGAGACATTTCCATACCGGAGCAAGGTCTAGGTCGTCATCGACTACCAAACGGGCACATGATGGAGAACATGGCCGTTGATTTGGTAAACATCGGCTTTCTTGCCTCTCATCTGTCACTATGACTTCCATTTTCGCTTCTCATTCTTGATTCTAGCTTCACTTTAAGCGTATGTTAACAAGTCGATTCGTTCATCGCTCATCTTACTTGTGTCGCTTATTCTTGTGTTTTTCTTGTGTTTTTCTTGTCCTTTTCTTGTCTCTATTTAAACCACCTATCACGGAAAAACAAGGCCATCGAAACCATCTCGACGTGAAAAACACATGCCGCTGCCAGCTGGTTTCCATGTGTTCGGCTTCGTCCGAAAGAATTACGTTTTCCGTCCAAGGACAGGTAGCACGTCGTACGTCGTACTTGGAGGCTCAAAAGAGCACGTCGTATTACTCTCAGCCTCTTCTTTTTTTTTTTTCTTTCTTTTTTTTTTCTTTCTTTTTTTCTTTTCTTTTCTTCTTTTCCTCTCTTTTCCTTTTCTTCTTTTATGTCTTTACTGCTCATTTCGGGTGTCTCTCCTCGGCTGCCTCTTCAGCTGCAGTCTGCAGCGTTGAAGTACCTTTCGGCCTAGTGCTCGGGTCAATGTCACTCGCACAGCCTCGAGCAGACCGAACGGGAAAGAGGACAAGACAAAAGAGGAGAAGCCCGAAAAGAATACGGAAAGTCGATTTTGGTGGCGTTGGTGGGCTGGAGGCGGTGATGCTGCGTTGCATTCGCGATGCTGCGTCGTGTTGGGGGTGAGATAAATATGAGAGAAATATGAGAGAAAAAGGGGAGCGAAAGGAAGACCCAGAGGGATGCAACCCAATATTGGCCAGACGCAGGCCACACCAGGCCTGACCGGGCTAAACCACGGTGGGGAGCACTGACACCAACAAGGCTAGCGAGGCATTGCAAAGGAAGCAGGGAATCACAGGAAGAGGAACAGAGGAATCCGAGGCGACCCAGGGGAATCCAGAAATACGACTTGCTCGTCCGAATCTGGCGTGCAGACGCACCCACTGCCACACAAAATGCAACCCTTCTCCCCCCCACTGGGGGCCGTCAGCCAATATGGGCAAGGCGAGGTCAGGCCGGGCCAGGGGTGGTTTTGTCCCTTCTGCGTGTCTTTCCCTCTCTTGTGTCTTTCCCTGTCTTGTGTCTTTCCCTGTCTTGTGTCTTTCGGGTGTCTTTTGCAGGTCTTCTGCATGTCTCCTGTATGGCTATGCCCCTATTTGGCTAGCGTTCGCATGGCTCGCTCGCTGAAGAATGGGCTGATGCTGGACCTTTTGTTTAGACCTCCCTTTTCTCTCTTTTCCCTCCCCAATTTTCCTTATTTTCCTCCCTTGCAGAACCCGCAGAGGCTCTCCTACCCACGCGAACCGTTCGTGTACAGCCCCCTGTAAATATTGCATGTCATCCCGTCCCAATCGAGACGATGAGGGTTAAGCATTCTAGAGGCTGGGGACTTCGTAGGGCAGGATGACAGGTGGCAGGGGCAGGGGACCCTGGACGCCATTGGGCTGTCAATTGTCAACGGCAAGCCAGGCCAGGCCGTCGTTGGGGAATCAGGGACCTGGTCTTTTGACTTACACCGAACATCGTGAGTTTGGCCACCAGCTGTGTGCACTTATTTGATTTTCTCTCTCCGAAAATATTGCGCGTCAGCTCTGGAAGAAAAGTCAAGGAGCAAGTGTGTCTACAGGATGACTCGCGATTGGCTGTGCCATGTCTTTGTTTTGGCTCCTTTCCCACATTCCCTCGTTCTCTGTCTCGTCTGTTTGGTTATCTTCACGTGTGGCTTCATCGTGGCTTTCTTTTCTTTTTCACAGTTCATATCCTTTTCTTTTTCCTCTTTTCTTTTTCCATCATCAAGTAGCTCGTCCTGGACACGTTCCTCTCCCGCTCTCATCTCCCCTCTCCCTCTTCCCTCCCTGTGGTGACCGCCGGTCTCTGCCAAGGACTGTCGCCCTATCGCCATGTCGTCAGCGGCCTTGCGACTCCACTGTCCGTGGTCCTCGTCTGTGGCTTTTTCCCACGGTCTGTGGTTAGCCATCCAGCCATCGTCTGCGGCCTGACCGTTTCCTGGCCCGCTCTCCATCTTGGCCGCTGTCTGTGTGTCTGTGTGTCTTTTTTATTTTTATTTTTGTGCCGTATCCCACGCTCTGCTGCCACCCTCTCTGGTGACTTCCCCTCTTTACGGTTACGTTGTGCGGGCTTTTCACCGTTCTTTTCTCTTTCTTTTGCTTCCATTCCCATTCTGTCACTCTTCTCTGTGTGGCTTGGGGCTGCGAAATCAATACTGCCCAAAACGAAGCACAACGAACAGCTTTGTCGTCGTCTCCGAGCTATTTGTTCAGCTGTGCTTCTCTCGTTCACACTGTGGCTTTGCCTTTTATCCTATGAGCTTCTCATATTGACGTAACTATGAACCGTATCGTTTCTTTTTTCCTGCGTATTCGCCCAAAACGAGCAGAAAGAGGCTTTGCCTGCAGGCTGCACTTTCTGCATGTTGCTTCCTCGCCTGGACGGACTTGCCGCTATCGGATGTGGACGACAGAGACTAACACGCATTGAGGAGGAAGACGAGGTAAAGGGCATGCGTCCACTGCATCCACTGCGTCCACTGCGGCCCACTGCAACCGTCCCCTTTTGCATGGTCACATCCCCCTGGCCACTCATAAGCGAGCAGTCTGTCTCTGGGGACAGACCAGGACATGCCGTCGGTGTCCTGTCCAACGCCTTTTTGGCCCCATCGGTACTTTGTGTGGAGCAGCTGTGGAGGTACCTGGTCTCGTAAGTGACTCGCACGTCGTGCTCAGCAGGAAGACGACAGTCGCACTCCTACGGGATGTTGACGTCGTTCCTGCAAGAAGGAGAGCTAGGCTAGCCCACAGCGAAGAGGGCTGACCCAAGTGGCCCAGACCAGGCCCAGCCGAGCGAGGGCTACTCGAACGAATGGAGCCATGGAGCCCATCCCATGGGTCGGCCTCCGTGACGGGCTCTCTCTGTCTTAAGCCTCGCTCACTGCTTTCCTTTTTTGGTGTTCCTGAACTAGTTGGTTTGCTAGCCTGTTTTTATTTTATTTTTATTTTCCTCCGTAGTTTCTTTTTATTGATTTTCTATTATTGCGGCTTGCTTGCGGCTTCCTGTCAGCAGAGCGGCTCCTCCGCCGCCCCAGCTTCTCAGCTTGGGAGGGGAGCATGGGACCTGTTCCTCGACCGACAACATGCTCGTCAGGGGCCATGCTTCGCTGCTCCGCCCTGGATGATGGATGATGAATATGTGTCTCTCGTTCTTGGAGGAACGAGCTCTTCCAGACGAGCTCGTCTAGCTTCGTGAGCTACCGCCTCCCTTCTCGTCATGTATAAATCAAACGTTCTCGCCGTCTCTCGTCTGTTGATTTTTCCATTCCTCTCTTCATTCCCATTTTCATCTCCCTCCTTATATCATACAATATATCTTCTTCTCCTTGAAGTTTTTCCATCCGCAGCTCTCTCATAAATCAAACATCCCAACTTCCCCATCCTCAACAACCATTTTCTCTCAACCTCTCTTACTTCTTTCTCTTCTCTCTCCTCCTCCTCCTCCCACACATTCACAATGAAGTTCTCTGCAGCAGTCCTTGCATTCACCGCGTCCCTGGTGTCGGCCTCGCCCATTTCCAACGAGATCACCCGCGTTCTCAACGCCCGGGCCGCCGCGGTCTCGGTCATCAGTGCACCCACAGACTACCCCACCGTGGCCATCAACGCCCACAACCTCCACCGCCTCAACCACTCCGCGCCCCCCGTGTCCTGGAACACCAACCTAGCCAGCTACGCCGCGACGGTGGCGGCCACCTGTGTGTTTACCCACGACCAGACCGTCGGCGGCGGCGGCTACGGCCAGAACATTGCCTCGTCCGGCTCGTCCGCCAACCTGGCGAACGCGAATCCCGACACCTTTGTGAACAAGGCCATCACCGACCAGTGGTACAACGCCGAGGAGCCCTTCTACCCGGTGTCTGGGTACGGCCAGTCGACACCCGACCTCTCCAGCTTTTCCAAGTGGGGCCACTTCTCGCAGGTCGTCTGGGTCGCCTCCACGCAGATCGGCTGCGCGTCGCACTACTGCGCGGCGGGCACCATCTTCCCGACCCTCAACTCGTGGTTCACCGTCTGCAACTACCAGGCGACGGGCAACATCGACACCCAGTACGGCAAGAACGTGCTGCCGCCCTTGGGCATGGTGACCGTGACCGTGTAAGATGGCCTGCCGAGCTGTCTTCCGTGTCGAGGTGTTTTGCTCGCTTTTTCTTTTTTTTTC
The DNA here is from genome assembly GCA_021396225.1 of Sporothrix inflata. Classification (NCBI taxonomy): domain Eukaryota; kingdom Fungi; phylum Ascomycota; class Sordariomycetes; order Ophiostomatales; family Ophiostomataceae; genus Sporothrix; species Sporothrix inflata. Next base: position 201,720 of record WNYF01000034.1, on the reverse strand, counting down.
TTCTCTTATTTTGGGTTACATGACGGCGCCGGGTATGGCCATGACTGGACGGGATCGCATACGTAATGATTTAGACAAATTCACGATCAATGGAATAAAACAATTTCAAAAACAATATGAGCATAAAAGTGAAATGAGTGTGAATTCATCGTAGATGGTATGTGCTATAAACGACAAACAGACGTAGTGCTAGAGCAGCTTGCTTGCAGCACGAGTGAGCGATGAAGAAGACAGCGATCGTAAAGTAGACGGAGCGTAGAATGTGAAATGCCCAATCTGGGTAGGAAGGAAACGGATAGCCAAAAAAAGTATGAAAATGAAGCGGGCACAGTCGATGCGCCACAGAGCCGATGTGTACAGTACAGTACACAGTATGATTGGTTGCTGCTTCGTGAACGAGTAGAATAGAGAATAGGAGAAAACGCCTCATAACATCCTAACAAAACCAGGTAGACCTAGGAAACATAAAAACAAACAAAAGCAGACCCATTATCAGAAAACAGAAACAAATATGTAGAGGCTGTACTTGGGACAGTCGTAGTAGACTAGAGGCTGATGCCCGTTCAAGCCATTGAGAGTATCGGGTTGTCGTACGTAATCATGGCGGTGTTGCTGCCGCCCTTGGCATTGCCACCGACATTGATGACGAGCTTGCCGGAACCGCCGCCGTTGTTGAGCTTTGTGTTGGCCGCATTGTCCGACGTGGCCGTCCACCCGTTCTTGGGGCCCCACGCAATGCGCTTGCCGTGCTCGCGCACCGTCTGCTGCAGCGCCTCCATGATCGGGCAGTTCTTGCGCACGCTCTCGTATGCGTCAAACTCAACCACCTCGACGCTCGGCGCCTCCTGCAGAATGTCGTGCAGCAGGTCACGCGAGAAGGTCTCGTAGAAGCCGGCCTTGCGGAACCCGTCCAGCCAGCTGACGCTCGGGTCCAGCTGCACAAACACGTTGAGCTTGCGCACGTTGACACAGTCCTTGAGGCCCAGCTTGCGGTTGACCACCCAGCACTTGGGCGGCTTGTTGAACCCGGGGCCCAGGCGCAGCTCGAGGCTCGTCATGGTGTTGCGCTGCTCCTTTTTGAGGCGCGCCAGCAGCGGGCGGCGCGTCTTGAAGAAGCGGCCCGGGTAGGTCGGGAAGATGCGGAAGGTGTACATGCTGTAGTAGTAGTGCGACGCCTCGCGGTAGATGGCGCGGCAGGTGCGCAGCAGGATTAGCTTTCTGTGCACCTTCTTGTAGTTGTCGGGTGTCAGATCGGCCACGGCGTCGACGCCCTCAAAGTGGCAGCCGTAAATCTTGACACGCAGCTCCGAGGGCAGGTCAAGAAAGCGGAACGGCTGGATGGGCTTCTCAGGCTCTTTGCCCTTTTCGGAATCCTCAGCGGACACCTCGCCGGGTCCGGCAGGTGCAGAACCGGCGGCAGTGCTGTTTGCGTCGGGCGTCTCAGACACTGTCTCCGCGATGCTTAGTTTGTGGAGCGGGATGGTGCTGATGTCGAACTTGGCCGGCTGCGCGTCTTCCTCGTCTTCCGACGCATAGGCTGACGGCAGGGCCGAGCTGGACGGCGTCGTCAGGCTGGAGAACACCGGCGTGGGCGTGGACGAGGCCGCGTTGGGCCGGGACAACCGCGGCCGCACCGCCTGTGCCTTCTTGGTCGTTTTCTGGACCATTTCGGGCGATGTGTGAGTAATGGGGTCTTCGGTCGTTATCTGCCAAAAGGAAGGCTGTCGGTGTCGAAGAGGAGTAGGATAGACCGCTATCGCGGCGGGTTGTTGGTATCGACAGTGGTCGGATGAGTGTGTATTATTAGTTGCAGCCGCAAAGATGCCGATGCTTAGATAAACCAACGCTTGGTCTCCGTCCGGTGTTCCGTTAGATGTTCCGTCTGGTCTCCGTCAAAATCTCCGTCTTGCTCGTTAGAATGAGGAATGCTCTAGAGAGTGGCCCCATCGTGAGTGCAACACGCAAGTCGACGAACGGACGGCCACCCTCTAGAATGCCGCATGCGCGCCCGCCATTGTGAAAGATTGAGATGATGAAGCTTAAAGGGTAGGTATTGGCAGGCGTTGTATCGACGGAGCAGATCGTCAGGGTTGGCGAGTCGGAGATGTCCTCGTGACCGGGAAAAAGGAGGGCGGAGAAGAGACGCTGTGAGAGAGAGGAGAGAGGATGACGGAGGAAGAGATTTCGAGGCTGGCGCTGTCGAATGATTCAGTCGGCGTTAAGACGCTGATACGGATGACGCGAGATGGCGTTGGCGGTTGTGAAGAGGGCGAGGAGTAGAAACCAGGAGGGTGCAGTGAAGCCCGAAAAGAGCACGAGAGCGGTAGAAATGGGGAATGAGAGGAGAAAGAGGGGATCTTGCGAATGGGGTGTTATGTAGATTAAACCGATGCCGGGAGGGTGGGAAGGAACGAGGCGTTGCGGAGGCAAGGAAGGCTTGAAGGCGTGCAGGCGTGCAGGCGTGGAAGGCGCTCAGTACAGCGCCTCTGACGAGCTGCTATTAGTGATGGCAAAAGCGGGGAAGGCGCGGCCGGGACTTCGTTCAGTGACCGGTGACTTCCTCAGCGGTGGCAAGGCTCGGAGGCGGAGGAACCAAAATCCGAGCTATGACGCTCCTCCCCTCACTCAGCTGTTGGACCTTGCTTGGCCCCAGCGCCCAACAGCGGGACAGACAGGGGCCAATACCGGGCAGACCAGGGCCAAGAACTGATTTTTCTGCGGCCTCTCTATAAGGCTGCACGGGCTGCAAAAGTAGAGAGGCACATCCCACCTTGAATTTTGAGGTGATCGCATCGCGTGTTCTGCGAAGCACCTTTTGCGACATCCACACAGCACCCAGACCATTGCGGCGCACCATTGACTGTGCACGACTGCATGAGCGCTTTCGACCTCGGCGTCTTCCCCTCTCTTCTCTCTCTTCCACCATCCTCACTCCCTTGACATCTTCATCACATTCCCCTCACAATGCTCCTCAGAGCGGCTGCCCAGCGGCTCCGGTCGCCGGCCATGGCACCGGCCGTTCGACGATCCACGGCCGCCATGGCGAGAACGGCTGTCGCCAACACAGCATCCGCTTCCTCGGCCCTCCGCCCGGCCCTCTTCTCGACGACTGCCTTCCTCGCCCAGGACCGCTTCACCCCGCCAAGCAGCCACAAGAAACCCGCACAGCCGCAGCAGCCGGCACAACAAAAACCGGCCAGCCCACAAGAGACCAAGCCGTCCTCACAACAGCCCGAGCCCAAGACCGAAGCCGAAGCTGAAGAGCAGCCACAGAAGATCGACCTGTCTCAGCTCCCCGACCTGACCCAGGGCATCCCTTCGACGCTTGACCACGAGACCGCCGGCGCCATGAACAAGGCCGCCCTCGCACCGTTCGAAGACGAGGCGGCTGCCGGTGCTGCTGCTGGTGCCGGTGGCCCGGGTGGCCCTGGTGGCCGTGAGAAGGGCGAGCTGCCGGCGTCGGCGTACGTCTCGTCGTCGGAGAAGCGCCGTCAAAAGGTGGCCAACTACATGTTTGCGGGCGCGCTGGGCCTCGGTGTTCTGGGCACCATCTACGCCGGCCGCGACTGGGACGAGGAGGACGCACGGCGGCACCCGGACATCCCCAACGGCTGGGGCATTGGTCTGTGGTGGAACCGCGTGTCGACGCGGACAAAGGAGCTGATGTCGTACTACCACGAGCCCGCCTTTGAGAAGCTGCTGCCGGACCCGGACCCGGTCTACGGCCGCCCCTACACGCTGTGCATCAGCCTCGAGGACATGCTGATCCACAGCGAGTGGACGCGCGAGCACGGCTGGCGCATCGCCAAGCGCCCGGGCGCCGACTACTTTTTGCACTACCTGAGCCAGTACTATGAGCTGGTGCTGTTCACGACGCTGCCGTTTGCCATTGCCGAGCCCATGGTGCGCAAGCTCGACCCCTACCGCTTTATCGTCTACCCGCTGTTCCGCGAGGCCACCAGGTACAAGGATGGCGAGATCATCAAGGACCTGTCGTACCTGAACCGCGACCTGTCCAAGGTGGTCATCATCGACAGCAACGCCAGTCACGTGCGCGCGCAACCTGAAAACGCCATTGTGCTGCCCAAGTGGGAGGGCAACCCCAAGGACACGGACCTCGTGGCGCTGATCCCCTTTTTGGAGTACGTCTACACGATGCAGTACGGCGACGTGCGCAAGGTGCTCAAGTCCTTTGAGGGCAAGGACATCCCGACCGAGTTTGCACGCCGCGAGGCCATTGCGCGCGCCGAGTTCGAGAAGCAGCTGGCCACGCAGCGCCGCGGCCGGCCGAAGCAGGGCGGTGGCGGCATTGGCGGCCTGGGCTCGCTGCTCGGTCTCAAATCGAGCAACATGAGCGTCATGGTGCCGGCGGACGGCGAGCTCAACGTGGCCGAGCAGCTGGCGCAGGGCAAGATGCTGCAGGACATTGCGCGCGAGCGCGGCCAGAAGACGTACGAGATGATGGAGAAGGAGATCCGCGAGAACGGCGAGAACTGGCTCAAGGAGGAGGCGGCCATGCAGGAGAAGATGCAGCAGGAGGCCATGCAGAACATGAAGCAGTCGTTTACTGGTTGGTTTGTGACCCCCGAGCAGCAGGCCCAGCAGGCGGCACAACAGGCAGCGCAGCAGAAGGCGGCCAACGAGGCGGGCAAGCAGTAGACAGAGGCAGCCCATGTTTCTCTCCATTCCATCACCCGTTCCCACCATCCTCTTTTATTTTCGCTCACATGCATTCACGTGCGACTTTGTATATTCCACTCTCTTCTCATCTTGGGGGCTTTCTTCTGATTTTCTGCGTTCTGCTTTTCTTCCTTTTGTCATGGAGTCAAGGGGAGGCCGCAGGCATGCATCTGGTGATAAAAAAAATGGGAGGCAACGCAAGACGAATGACGGACGACAGCAAAGGGGACGACCATTACACAATAAAAGAACAAAAGAACAAAAGAACAATCATATATCTACTTACTCGTATCTTGTCGCGCATGCCACCGGTCCAATCTAAAAAAGCCAGAATAATATACAGTATTCCAATGCCAATGCAAACTCCGAAACAAAGCTGCCCTGTCTTCATATATATTAACATGTCCGGGTCATGCTTCGTGGTACCTTCCTATACTCCTCCTCTATGTGGTGGGTGACACACTGGGTCATCGTTTTGCAGTGCCATTCACAGAAGGGACTTTCTCTGGGCTCGTCACGGTTGTCTTGGTCGCCACCACCGGTTTTGGCGACTTGGGCGACGTCTCCTTTGATGCCTCCTTCTTTTGTACTTTGTTGCTGCTCGGCCAGCCAACAGTCTTCCCTGTGACCGCCTCAAACGCCCGCACACCGTAAAACACCAGGAGCACAATCGCGGTAATCAGGTCCACAACATGCACCGCCCACCACAGGTGCTGCCGGCCCAGCGCGCACGTCGCGTACTCGAAGCGCCACTCCCACGCGTCCTCGTCGAACCACGCGCTCAGCAGGCCCGCGTTGCCGCCAAACTCGCCCATCATGCTGCGCACCGTGATCTCGCGCACGCCCGGCAGCTCGTCGCGCTCTTGGCCCAGGAGGCCGTCCGCCCGCGCGGCCGCCCACGTTGCTGCCTCCCAGTGGCGGTCCTCGTCAGCAATCTTGTGCGACTGGTTGATGTAGTGGAAGGTGTCGCAGCCCTCGTGGTCGTGTCCGTTCAATATGACGCCGCGCCGGCCCTGCCCGCCGCCGGGCGCGTTGCGGTCGCCGTGCATGCCAAAGATGCCCTGCAGGAACCCCTCGCTGGCGTCCTCGCTCAGCAAGTTCTGCTCGCGCAGCGTGCCGTCGTCGTCGTGAAAGGCAAAGTGCGGCGCATCCACACAGACGCCCTCGGGCTTGTAGAGCGGGATGTGCGTGAGGACAATGGTAAAGTGGCCCTTGAACTCGACGGCGGACGCGGTGTTGATGACGGCATTGATGAAATTGTAGGTCTGGTCCTGGATGTCGGCGCTGTAGGCGGGGGTGTCCAAATTCATGTCGTTGAGGTTGATGATGCGCAGCTCGGGCACGAGTAGGTGCGAGTCCGGGTTGGTCTCCTCGTCAAAGACGGCGGTGCGCGCGTCGGCACTCAGGCGGTCGACGGGCAGCTCGAAGCGCAGCTCGTAGTTGGCCTTGCCGAATTGGCGCTCGAAGCGCTCCAGGCGCTCCGCGGTGATGTCACCGGCGTAGCCAATGTCGTGGTTGCCGGCGACGTTCATGATGCGGCGCGTCCAGGAGGCCGCGATGTCCGCCTCGGTTTGGTTGACGGGTGCGCTCGTGTTGGCAGATACGCCCAGGTAGCCCGACAGGTCGTACTCGTCGCCCGGGAACATGGCCACCTCGTCGGGGATGCGCTCGCCGTCCTTGAGCACGCGGTTCCAGAAACGGGAGGCGCGGCGCTCAAACTCGTCGTCGTCCACCCACTGGCTGCCCAGCAAGTCGCCCAGAACAGAGATATGGGTCGGCACCGTCCACCAGCGCATCAGGCGAGCAATGTGTGCGAGGTAAAAGTCGTTGCCGACCAGGTCGATGCGCTTGCGGCCGGACTCGAGGGTGTTGGGGATGTCGAGGAACCAGAAATCGACGAGATCGTGCAGCGTCTGCCGAATACGCTCGCGGAGGATCATGGAGGAGGAATCATCGTTGTCGTTGTCGTTGTCGTCGTCATCGTCGGAGGGGATCTTCTGGAACGTGACCAGCTTGTAGGCGTGCACGAGGTTCGGGAAGGACGTGTCGCTGTATGCGTTCGGGATCGATGTGTCACCCTCGAGCTGCGGATCGCCGAGCGCGAGCATCCGGAACGGCGCAAACGGACGGCTCGCCAAGCTGTTGCGGCCTGCTAGTAAGCCATCGAGACTCGGCGGGAGGTGCAGGCCGAGCGTCTTGAGGAAAGCGGACGATGCGCTGTCAGAGTTCGCAGAGCTCTCTGAGATCTGTCCTGGCGGCAAGGGAAAGGCGCATTGGCCAAAGACCGGGTAGAGGTAGAGGTACACTGTCAGCAGCAGCGACACCGGGATGAGGACGCGCAACGCATTGCGGAGGAGGGCCGCGGGGGACGGAGCGAACATGTGAGAGGAGGAGGGAGGAGACGAGAGGCCGAGGATGGCCAAGGAGAACGACAAACGAAGGAAACAAAAACGAGAAAAGAAAAGGAGAGAAAAAAAGAATGAATTGTCACGCAGAGGCAGACATGGGTACGCTCGAAAGACGTCGAAATAAGGACACGGAAAGAAAGAGGAACAAGAAAGGCAAAGAACGAAAAAGACAACAGACGAAACCGAAAAAAGACAAGATCTGGTTGTTGAATGCGGTTAGAGCTTCGATGCAGCCCCTTTCTGCGTTCTGTAGTTTATTTCCCATTTTTATTTTCAAACAATTTAAACAATTTAAATGCAAGACGCGCCTGGACTTTGGCAGGGCGTCGGGCCCACTTTTTGCGCGGGGCAGGGGTAGCTAATCTGTGCTATTTGTAGCCTGAAGGCTGGCCCGTGGCTGCTCTTCCACAGCGGACTCGGGGACGCTGTGGCACCCCTGACGCACTGTTTTGCATGTGTCTCTCGTAGAGTGCGTGTTTGAGTGCACCACTGCACATCGTCCTTGAAGATCGCCAACGTGCAGTGTGTGTCGCCAGTCTGGCCAGTGTGTTGATGATCTCTTCCGTCCCATGCCGTGCACATGCTTCTTTTTCTTCTTTTTCCAAATCTGCTTTTCGTCTTCCTGCTCTCCGCTCTCACTCTTCCTCGTCCTCGAAAGACGGAATCTCGACGTGGAACGAGGCCGCTTCCCCGACCTCGTCGCCCGTCTGGATGACAAAGGCGAGCGCCGAGTTCTCTCTCAGACGCAGCGACGATGGGGTCTCGCCGTTGTCGGTGCTCAACGGCTTCCAGCCAGCCGCCAGGTCGCGCGGGTTCTTGGGCACGGCGAAGGCCACGCGGGTCTCCTCCTCGGCGGCCGGAACGGGGGTCGTGTCGGGGAGCATGGCAGCCTTAGGCAGGCCCCGGGGGTAGCGTTCGCGCAGGGCCTCGAGCAGCTGGCTGGCGATCGTCGCAAAGGTCGCGGAGCGGTCGACAAAGAGGAAGACCGTCTGTGGGCCGTACTTGAAGCGCAGCGAAATGCCGTCGTTGGGAATGTCGATCGCCTAGTGGTGGGTGTAGGTTAATGGGGAGTCGTACGTCGTACATATGGACGAATAGTCGTAGCCGTAGGGGGATCTTACCATTATTGCGGTTGTCTGCGGAGTGAGGTTGAAGACGACGGCATCACAGACGGCTCGAAACGGAAGAAACGCGACGCCAAATGGAACTTGCCTTGCGCCTGTTGGCATCACTAAAGCCGATATTCACTACGACGTATTACTCCGTCTGGTCACGCTTCTTCAGGCGGCTGTCTCCACCAAGGCTGGCCAATCACAGGCCGCCCCATCGCCGCCAGTGCCTGTCCCTGGCCGCCAAGGTTCATCATCAATTTTTGCTCTAGCTTAAGCTATCAAGAGTTGCGATGCCTGCGACGCCTACGATGTCGACCCGGCCTGTCGTGCTTATTTTGGAGCTTCACCCCGTCTATCGTCCCCCTCGGCCATAGTCCGAGACTCCGGACAGACACACAGACAACAATGGCGACAACACCGACGAGTGGGGGCGCAGTGCCCATCCACGCCATGGACCATCTGGCCTCGGAAACGCCCTCCGCGGGCACGAGCACGAGCACCAGCACGAATACCCCGACCACTCCTCTCCCGCCCACAAGCACACGAGGCGCCACTCCGTCATCGGCGGAACTGGAAGAGATCAACGAATACTGGCGCCAGTCGCGCCTCTCCTTACCCGACGTCGTCCGCATCCCGCTGGCCGCCATGGCCTCCTTCACCGTCGGCATGGGCTTGGGCATCGCGCACGGCAGCACCATGGCCGGCATGCGGTTCCGCGCCGAGCACGCGCACAAGCTGCCGACGTCGACGACCGGCTGGTACCTGTACCACAAATCGAAAAACTACCATGTTGCGTACGGCGGCATCCGCGAGGGCCTGCGCATGGGCGCCAAGGTGTCCGTGTGGACGACGGCCATGTTTGGCATCGAGACGCTGTTTGACCACTACCGGGGCACCAAGGACGTGGCCAACACGGTGCTGGCCTGCGTCACGGTTGCCGGCGGCTTTAGCCTGTGGAGTAAGTGAGGGGGGAGGGGGAGAGAACCAGAGGGCAGGGAAGAAACGGAGACAGCATCGAGAACTCAGCTAACAGACAGACCGTTTTCCCCTCGCGACGGCAGCACGGACAACCAAGACGGCCATCCTGGTGGGCTTTGCCTATGGCAGCCTGCAGGACCTGGCGGGCATCGCGCGGGGACGCCGGGTCAGCTACGTGGACTACCTGCAGCGGAAGTTCAGAAGCGGCGCCAGTGGAAACAAGACGCCGGCAGCGTTGCAGCAGGAGGCATAACCACGAATATACCCAAGAGCTACTCTGTAGACACGAAATAACGAAAAGACGAAAACAAAGAGAATACCCCAAGTGGCCCCAGCGTGGGCATGGCCATGTATGCCCAGTGTCAGCACGGTGCCAGTGAGGCTGATAGCCTATGTATATCGATAGCCAATGCACTGTGGAATCCGAGGACAAACGAGGGCAGCGGGAAGAACAGGGGCAGCCAGGGTCAAGGACAACACAACCGACAACCTGACAACCTTCGCGGCCACTATGGCAGACGTGGCATGGCTTGCGTCTCGTTGCGGCTTAACAGAGTCCGAAAGGGCCCAGAAGCAGAGACAAAACGAGGACTTGCAGACTTGCAGGAATGCAATGGCGGCACCGTCGTCCGCTAGCTCATCCGAGACACTGGCACATGTTGATTGCGATGCCACAACATGCTATCCGTGCTACCCACCCAAGCCACTCTCAATGTGCCACGCTGATAGTCTGCCACTTTGTGTTTATCCGACGCGCCTCGACTGGCCGAAATGGACGGCTTTTCCCGCTTCAATTCTTGCTTCTTTTTTTCTGTTCCCTTTTCCCTCTTGTTTCTTCCCTTCTTCCACAGCTTCTCTTCGGCTTAGTTTGCGCCTATTTTGCGGGGATTGGGGGCCACTCGAACGGGCATTCAAGGCATTATGAGAATGGGGACAATTGCGCAAAAGGGACTGAGGATTGTGGGCGCTGATGGCGATGGCGGCGGCCTACAGATCTTAGCGCATGCCAAAAACCCGAGACCAGACGCCCGTTGCGAACGACTGATCGCTGGCTCGCTGCTGGCCACTCGGCTACTTGCGGCATTCAACCGCGCCCCCGCCCCCCACACGTGATCGCTAACACTGCCATTTGGGGGTACGTTTGGTGCACGTTTGGTGCATTGGCACCTTAGCAACGTCCTTCTCAATTGGGCCGCCCGCGCGTGTGATAAGGTTCGCCGTCTTGACTGCGGCATACCGGCCTCGAGATGCTGACGAAACGGGCAAGTGCTCGAGGCCACAATGCGCGTTTGCACTGCCGTTGCAGTCGACCGGTTGCTCTTGCCTCCTTTGCGATAGTCGGAGTTTTTGGGGCGATCCATGCAACGGACAGCCGCTCCTTCCTTCCCCTCCGTTAACTTGCTGTCTTCTTTATTTATACGGGCTCTTTCCATTTCTGTTGACTTGTGACTTGTGACTGCTCGTAGTCTCTCCTCTCTTTTCTCCTGCCTCTTTTGACACTTTCTAATATCACTTGTTCTCTCCTGGTTATCTATCTCTTCTTCTCCTCACTTTCCGATCGACATCTTGTCCAACGTCACTGAGACTTACATCAGCACACCCTCAGCATATCTCCATCCTCCCTTAATACCCTACATCTGCCTTCTTCTCTCCCCTTTTCTCTTTAAACCTTACTTGACCTGTCAACTCTCCTTTCTAACTATCATATTTCTCTTCCTTACCTCAATTTTGTCACATCTGTCGACATATTTACTGCAATGCTGCCGACCTTGACGCCGTCGGCGCGTCAAGCCCTGCCACGGTGCAGTGTCGCCGCTATCTCCGTGACATCATCGTCTACCACCTCCTCGTTCTCCTCACTTGCAGCCAGTGCCGCCCCCCATGGTCGTGCTATTCACACGTCCAAGCAGCGGCCGAGTCCACCCATCCCGGCCAACCACCTCGCTCTCGACAATGGCCCGGCCGTTTTTGACGCAACAACAACAGCAGCAGTCGATCAGCCAGCACGGCCAGCACCTGCCAGAAAACCGTCGGCACTCTCTGTTCTGCCCTTGTCGTCCGTCCTGCGCTCGCTAATGACCACGACCGTGTCCTCGTCACCACTCCTCCTGGGCCCGTCCATGGCCATCATGACGGCGCTGGCCCATAGCACCAACCCGCTGCTGAACCCGGACCGGAATTTCCTGCTGCGCTACGTGCTAAAAAAGACGTTTTACGCACAGTTTTGTGCCGGCGAGAACGAGCGCGAGGTGCGGCAGACCATTGACGGCCTCAAGAGCGTTGGCTTCCGGGGCGTGATCCTGGGCTACGCCAAGGAGGTGGTGCTCAAGGACGAGGAGAAGAAGAATCTCGCGACCTTTGACGGCACCTCTAGAAAAGAGGCCACGGCCAGCGAGATCCGCGCGTGGGCCGAGGGCACGCTCGAGACGGTGCGGCTGACGGTCGCCGGCGACTTTGTGGCCCTGAAATTTTCCGGCGCTGGCATCCAGGCGCTGCACGACCTGTCGAAACAGCTGCCGCCGTCGCCCGCGCTCGCCGACGCCATCGACCGCATCTGCCAGCTGGCCGTCGAGCGCAAGGTGCGTCTGCTCTTTGACGCTGAGCAGCAGGCCGTGCAGGCGGGCATCGACGACTGGACCATGGCATACATGCTCAAGTACAACACGCGCGAGCAGGCCTTTATCTATGGGACGTACCAGGGCTACCTCAAGGCCACGAGCGCCATTTTGTCGAAGCACCTGCGCATGGCGCGCGAGGGCGGGTTTGCTCTAGGCGTCAAGCTAGTGCGCGGCGCGTACCTGGGCTCGGACCCGCGCCAGCTGATCCACGGCACCAAGGAGGACACCGACCGGGCGTACGACGGCATGGCAGAGGGCCTGCTGCGGCGGGAGTGGACGGCGCCGCTCGTGGCCGAAAAGGCCGGCGAGGCGTTCCCGAACGTGGGCTTCGTGGTGGCGTCGCACAACGCGGCGAGCGTGGAGCGGGCGCAGGCGCTGCTGGCGTCGGGCGCGGCCAAGACGACGGACGTGGCCTTTGGGCAGCTGCAGGGCATGGCGGACGAGATCAGCTGCAAGCTGGTGCTGGACGATAAGATTGCGCAGCAGCAGGAGGGCACAAAGATTCCGCCGGTGCAGGCGTACAAGTACCTGGTGTGGGGCTCGACGGGCGAGTGCATGAAGTACCTGCTGCGGCGGGCGCACGAGAACCGCGACGCGGTGCAGCGGACCAAGAGCAGCCGGGACGCGATGCTGGCGGAGCTGACGCGGCGGTTCAAGGCCGTGTTCGTCCGGGCAGCATAAGGTGGTGGGGATAATATGGTGGGATGAGTATCCCACGTTGATTTCTTGCCATTACATTTGCATATGCATGGACGCCGCACAGGTGTCCACCAGCGTTGATTTAGCAAAGCCGTCTAGCTTTTATTTGCATTTATTTTCGTTGAATTAAAGCAGTTAACCATTTACCAAAACGCCATCCGTAACCAACGCCGTGAGCAGACCTAGAAAGTAGTAAAATGACACATCCGCCCGCAAACGGGCTATAACCCCCTTAATGCCATGGCGCCCAAGACCAGCACTTCGGCCTCGTGTCGCTTGGCCGGCGTGTCCTCGTTGCCGGCTAGCGACGGCACGCCGTTCAGCTTGTAGTACTTGCGGACGCGCGCCAGGTCCGTGCATTTCGCCAGCGCCGCGGCGTCCGACAGCGGCACCGCCGTACCCTGGACGTGCTCGGCCAGGTGTGCCCACACAGGGGCCGGGTCGGCGCCGTCGAGCAGCACCTTGACAACGAGCACATTGTGCGTGTCGGCCGTGATGCCATACCGGCGGTATGCTTCGGCGATCTACCAACGTCAGTGGGGGAAAAGAAGGACACCGTGGAGAGGGAGGGGGGCCTACATTCAACGACGGACTCAGCGACAGCACGGTCTCCGAGTGCACATTGGGCGTCTTGAGCGTGCCCGCACGGTGGGCCAGCACGGCCTTGTAGACGGCGGCGAGCAGGTGGGTGCGCGACACGACGGCGGCGGCGTCGACGAGGGCGAACTCAAAGTCGGCGTTGCGCGCGATGAGCTGCGCCTGCAGGAAAGCAGCGTTGGCGACGTCGGTGAACAGCGCCGCGTAGACGGCATAGCCCGGCGGGAGGTGCTCAATGGCGACGGCAAAGTCGGCCAGATCCATGGTGGCGACGTTGTGGGTGAGTGATGGTGACAATGGTGACAATAGTGAAGGTGGTGAAGATGACAGAGTGGGTGGGGTGAAAATTTAAAGGTCGATGTCACCCACAGGTGCAGCCCCACCACAACCCGCGACGCCCATTTGGCAGCGTGTTAGTGCCAGCCTTGCACTGCAAGTTTGGTTCACCTAACAACATCAACATCCATTTGCTGCATCTGCCGTTTTGCCGGGTTCTGCATGTTTCGTATAGCCATACGGGGCGGTGCTGGTGCACTTTTGTATTGTATCTTGAGATGTTGTGCTTTATATATAAAACGGTTTTGGTATTATGGATATGGATATGGATTTTTATTTTTATTTTTATTATTCTATTTATTTATTTATTTATTTTTCAGCACAATTATTTCATTTATTTCCAAAAAGAAGCAGTTTTTTTTTTAAGAAAAACATAAGGCACTTCTAATCTCTTCTTCATTTTTTTTTTAAAGAAAAATACAGGGACCGAAGAAAAGAAATCTGACTTATCAGTATCTTTTAAAAGCACCGGACTCTCCTTACAATGACCAAACCCACCGTCCTCGCGATCGGCCCCATCTTCCAGACGGATGTCTGGCAAGCACTGGGCGACCACGCCGAGCTCGTCCGCTACGCAAAGGGCACACGAGCCGAATTCATCGAGAAGCTCCGGCGCGGCGACTTTGGCGCCAACCTGTTTGCCATCTTCCGCAGCATCGCCAGCACAGAGATCACGGGAGTCTTTGACGGCGAAATCGTACCCCTGCTGCCCCCCTCGCTCAAGTTCATCACACAGAACGGCGTCGGGTATGACAATGTCGACGTGGCGGCCTGCACGGCCCGCGGCATTCGCGTGTCGTACACACCGCATGCCAACGACAACGCCGTGGCGGACGCGGCCATCTTTCTGATGATTGGCGCACTGCGGCGCATCCACAACACCTACACGAACCTGCGCGCTGGTCTCTGGCGCGGCACAAACACCGAGTACGGCTACGACCCGGAGGGCAAGCTGCTGGGGATTGTCGGCATGGGCAGCATCGGGCGGGCGACGGCCAAGCGGGCGCGGGCCTTTGGCATGCGCACCAGTACCACAACCGTCACCAAGTTGAGGGGTGGATGAGGACATAGCGTATGTGGACCTGGACACGCTGCTGGCGACGTCGGACGTGATCAGTCTGAGCCTGGCGTACACGCCGGCGACGCACCACTTTTTGGGCCCGCAGGCGTTCGCCAAGATGAAACGCGGCGTCACGCTGGTCAACACGGCGCGCGGCCCACTGGTGGACGAGGCGGCACTGCTGGACGCGCTGGACGCGGGCATCGTGTGGAGCGCGGGGCTGGACGCGTTTGAGCAGGAGCCGAGCACAAACGTACGGCTGCTGCAGGACTCGCGGGTGTTTTTGCTGCCGCACATGGCCGCCGGCACGCGTGACACGTACGCCGTGATGGAGGGTCGGGCGTTGGACAACCTGCGGTCGGTGTTGACGGGCGGTGGTCTGTTGACGTCGGTTCCTGAGCAGGTCGACATGTGACTACACTGTGGTGATTACGTTGACCATCTTTGTCATGTTGAAACCGTTGATTTGAATTGATAACTGTTTGCTTGCATCTTTCATTCGAACTCTGGACCTTTCTTGTGACTTTTCCTCAAGCGGATCCACCCACGCTTACAGCTTGTCCTTCCCTGCGCCCTCGGTGTCGTCAATGCGGAACACGTACTTGATGCCGTGGGCCTTGCCGGCGCGCAGGTTGGCTAGGCCCGTCTGCACGCCGCCCAGGCCACCGGGCACGACCTCGTAGGGGTGGCCCTTGAAGGTGCCCTCGGCCAGGGCGCGGCCAAAGTAGCGCGAGTAGACAAAGCCCAGGTCCTTGAGGTCGCGGTGCACGCGGCCGACGCTGGTCAGCACCGAATCGACTTTGCCCTTGATGCGCTCGTCGTCCTTCCACGGCAGCACCAGCGTAACACGGCCGTCGGGCTGCAGCACCTGGCTGACAATGTAGTTGCTGCTGCCCTCGCTGATGGCGTTGACGGCGTGGCGCACCTTGCGGTCGCCCACGGCCTTTTGCAGGGCGGCCACGGCGGCGTCGTCGCCGCCGCGGTAGTCGACGACAACATCGCCCTTGCTCTTGTCCAGCAGCGTCTCGACAAAGGTGGTCGACTGGCCGGCGACGGCGATGATGGGGTGGATGTTGCTGAGGCGGGCCAGCTGCACGGCGGCGGCGCCGACGCCCGAGGACGCGCCATACACAACAAGCGGCGTTTCGTGAGGGGCGCCACCGTCGCTGCTGTCCTTCAGGCTCTTCCACGGGTCCGGCTTGTCGTTGGCCGCGGGCGTGCTCCACGGGTCCGGCAGGCCCAGGTCGTTGTACAGCGCGACGACGGCGGTCAGGGCCACGAGCGGGATGGTCGACGCCTCTTCAAAGGACGTGCTGGCAGGAATGTGGAAGGTGGTGTACGCCCAGGCCAGCGCGTACTCGGCAAAGCTGCCACCGGGCTCGCGCATCTCGTGGAAGGCGGCGACGCGGTCACCTTCCTTGAACTCGGTGACGCCGTCGCCGACGCGCACGACGGTGCCGGCAATGTCGTCGCCCGAGTTCTGGGTCTGGTCGAGCCACTCGGGCAGCTTCCAATCCTTGGGGTTGGAGCCGGAGACGACGACCTTGATGAGCACCTGGCCGGCGGCCGGCGTCGGGACGGGGATGTCGACGATCTTGACCACGGTGCCTGCAGGAGGAGAGGAGGGGTTAGCTGAGGGAGTGGAGGATGCAGATGCAGGGTAGAGTCGCTTCGGAGAACATACCCTTGGAGACCTGAGCTTCCTTCATGATGGCGGTGATGTTGGTGATGTTGGTGATGTTTGTGGTCGAAGAGGTTCAATGGGGTTCAGAGGGAGAGGGAGAGTTGGTACGCCGTTGTTTGTTTGTTGTTGACGTTGTTGACGTTGTTGACAATGCTGGACAGTGCCAGACGGCCGACCCCTCTTGAGCAGCGCACGCCATCACTTATGTGCCGAGCCGTGCGGTGCCTGGGAAAAGCGGAAAAGCATGATCGAAGCTGAAGCTGTGTCTGGCGTGTTGGTGGCACCTGCCCCGGGAACTGTTTAAGCGTTCCGCGGCGTTAGTAGGCCGTGTTTTAGCGCATCGCTGTACATTCGGCTAAATGCACAGCTTGAGAAGTCGTCGCCAACACTGGGAGATCAATTGACCGTGAAGAGCACGATTGAAAAGCCATTGCGCATTAGAAAGCAGCTCGGGGTCTCGGTCTATTCTCAAATGCTTGAAGAGTTCTTTGCTTAGCAAAGTCTTCGGTTTTAGTCTCGTCGAAAGGCGTGGAGACTCCACCGACAACGGCCGCCGTTGGCTGGATTTATCAGACAGGCTGAGGCCGTACTGTGCCTTTACCGTGCCTATGGCCTATCGCCGCGGCAGTGGCCCAGATCGAGGTTGTCTCGCTGTGTCTCTTGTCGCACGTCATTGCTGTCGCCAAAGCGGGGCAGCTTCACTTGACCGTTCATGTATGATGTCCCCTCCTCAACGGCTCGTTGTCGTAGTTCTCTGTGCTGTTGTGATTTGGTAAGCATACATTATTAAATATGTTTGACGCCCATTGACACTCATTCATCTGTCTGCGGAGCGTGGTTCGAATTCCGAATTCGAGGCCATGTCGCATCGCGATAGGCGGGTAGTGTGGGAAGATAGCGGGAGAGTAGGCGCTGTTGTGCCCTGTGCGCTCGATGGCTGCAACTGAGGCCTAGGCGTGCCCCTGACAGAGAATACTGGACGCTGATTGGTCGGAACGAGCACCTCAACAAACACCTCAAACAAACATCAACACACCAAAAACCACGGTTATCACGACATCCTCAACAGACACAACAAAACGTCAATTCACTTCTTCTATGTACAGCATGTCGACCACTTTCGTCTCCTTCGTCGACGGCCCCTACAGCTTCGGCGTCGACAGCGCGCGCGCCACCTCTTCGGCACCCCGGATGCCCGACCGCAGCGCGCCGTCCATGTAGCCCTTCCACTCGAACGCGGTCTCGGTGCCGACAAAGTGCACCTTGCCGTGGGCGGTGCGCAGGGCGTGCTCGTACTGGGTCATGGCACCGGGCGGCGCGGCCGGGCACGGGCAGCCCTGGGCCCACTGGTCGCGCGACCACTCGTGCTCCTCGAAGCCCACGGGCTCGGGCACGCTTCCCGCCGGCAGATGGGCGCCCAGCGAGGCCTTGACTTGGTCGACGACCGCCTTGAAACGGTTGGCCTGAGGTAGTTTGGAATACGCCTTGCCGGCATCGCCCGCACAGAAGCACGTCAGCGAGAACTGGCCCTTGGTGTCGACGCTCGAGTCGCGCGTCACCGACACGGGCCCCGCCTGGACAAACGACTGCAGCATGCCGCACAGCCCGCTCTCGCGCCACCAGGGCCGGGCGTAGCGCACAATGACCTTGTTGATGAAGCCGAGCTTGTTGAGGCTGGCGAGGGCGGCCTTGGCGGGCGGCAGCGGCGGGTCGAACTGGATCTCCTTGTAGAGGGGCGTGGGCACGGACACGACGACGCGTTTGCAGACGAAATCGCCGCGGGCGGACACGACGCGGACGCTCCCCGCATCGGTCTGCACGATGGAGCGGACGGGCGACGACAGCAGGAGGGTGTCCGCCTTCAAGAGGGCCGCCAGGCCAATCGACAAACTCTGCGTGCCGCGCTCGAAGCGCAGGTACTGGCCGCCGTGCTTCTGGTCGGAACGCATTTGGAGGAGGCCGCCGCCGCTCTTGCAGTAGTTGAGGAAGAAGAGCGCGCTGCAGTCGCGCGGCTCCATGCCCAGCATGGCGCGCGTCCAAACGGTGGCCGAGGCCAGCGCCGTCGCGCCGCCGCCGACCGACGTGATCCACTGCTCAAAGGTCATGGTGTCGAGGTGGCCGCCCGTGCGCACGGGGTCGTGGATGTCGAGGGCCTGGCACGCCGTCTCGGCTGCATCCCGCAAAGCCACCATGTCGTCCACGCCGCCGACCGTCGCCAACCCCGCCGGCACCGACCCGTACGGGAACTGTGACACGCTGGCGTCGCGGTCTTGTTGCACGACGTTGCCCGTCGTGTTCTGCACGACCAGCTTGAGGCCCAGCGCTTGGGAGAGGGCATGCACCTCGCTCTGGTTCGTGTCGTTGATCCACGCCGCGCCGCGGTCCACAAACTTCTCGTCGCCCGCCGTCTGCTCGACCGACCACGTCTTGCCGCCCACGCGGTCGCGCGCCTCGACGACCGCCACCGAGAAGCCGGCTTTCTGCAGGTCGTACGCCGTCTTGAGGCCGCTCAGCCCGGCACCCACGACGACCACGTCCACCTCCCGGAGAGGCTGCTGCGGGATCGCCACGTACGCCTCGACCTCGAACTTGAACGCCGGCCGCGCCAGGCACGGCACCGGCACCAGCGTCGTCGCCGGCCGGTGGCCCTTGAGGAAGGCGACGAGCGGCTCGACGTGCATGCGGTTGTTGGGGTCGTAGTCGACAATGTAGTACACCAGCTTGATGATGTCCTGGACGGTCGCGCCCGCCGCCTCGAGGCACCGCTGCAGGCCCGCAAACGCCACCGCCATCTGCTCCCGCGGGTCCGAGGGCACATGGCCGTGCTCGTCGACGCCCACCTGGCCGGCCGTCATGACGACGCGCGACGGGCCCAGCACGCTGGCCACGTGCGAGAACGTCGGCCGGCTGTCGAACAGCTTGTGCGGGTCGCTGGTGACGACGACAGGCTTCATGGTGAGGTGTGTGTGGTGGTAGGCGATGTGGTTGTTTGTGTGAAGAGTGTGAGTGTCGTCTATCTCGGTTGTTTCCTCTTTCTTCTCTCTTCTAGCTTTTATGAGCAAGGCGGCTTCCAAGACGACTTCCTTTGGCTGGGCATGCTGACTCCCATGTCACGCCACGCGCGATCGCCCTGTCGCATCACCACGCAGTTCGTGGCCGAATGCCGTTGTTGGTCTGCGAGATGCGCCGCCGATGTTGGTTCCCATGCACACACTGGCACAAGCGTGTAAGTCGTGACGCTCGGAACTCGACGGGATGCGAGTCTGAGTTCCGAGATGCGGACAGGGGCTGAGGTCTGGTCGAGGTCTGCTGGCGTGCACTGGGTGCGCTAGTGCACCGCTAAAAGTGCGGAGGCGACCCCCTGACAGGTCCTTATCGTGTAGTGCGTTTAGTGCGCATGTGGACTCTATTTGGAGGCATTGTTTTGTCATATCTCACGCAGCCGTTGAGCCGCCGATCGCAGAAAGCAGACATCCGGCTTTATCGTCAGCGGGGATGCTTATCAGGCCGTCTTGCAAGAAAGTTTGTGCAGATTGCGAGGACGGGAGAGAGTTCGTCGCGTCCGACGGCGATGTAAACAGGATTTCTGTCTCGGAGTTCTTCAGCGCACAGTCTTCAGCACCCTACAGCATCCCCACCACGCATCACCACCCTTCACGCAATCCCCACCTCCACCATGGCCTACAGTACACCGCCACCCAGCGCCCACTCCCACTCGCACGCCAGCATGCGCACATCCTCTGCCTTGCGTCGCCAGCAGATGCACTCGTGCGACGTGTGCCGCCGCCGCAAGGTCCGCTGCGACTCGGTCAACGAGGCGCCCTGCAGCGCCTGCAAGAAGGCCACCGTCGAGTGCCGCTTCACCGTCGGCTGGCGGCGGCAGCGACGGCCCCGGCCCCGGCGCTTCTCCACGCCGTCGTCGCCGTCCATGTTGTCGTCCCATGTTGGTGACACTGTCGACATCGCCAACGGCAACCAGAAGTCGGACAGCGCCAGCCCCGCCCGCACGGCCGTATCCTGCTCTTGCTCACACCCGCAGAACAGACGCCGCGACAGCACTGACACCCACACCAGCCTCGCCGTCGAGCCGCCCGAGGCCGTGGCACCGCCCGAGTCCGAGGTCGCCCTCTCCATCAACATCGCCGAGAACGGCCTGCTGCGCTTCTTCCGCGAAGGCCTCTCGTCCTCGTCGTGGGGCGTCTTCGACATGCCCGACAACGTGCGCGTCACCTACATGGGCACCCACATCTCCAACATGACGCACCTCGTCAAGCTGGACCGCCCGCGCCCGCAGTACCTGGTCTACCCCTACCCGCAGATCCGGCCGCCGCTGTCGTGCCAGCAGGCGCAGCTCCAACTGCGCGACCGCGAGGGAGACGAGCAGCCGCCCGCCAAAGAAGCGAACGCGGCCTCGTCCGCCTCGTCCTCCTCTATGCCCAACGCCTACCCCATGGCCGTCGTGCGCGACATCAACTCGTTCCCCGAAAAGGAGATCCGCGACGACTTTATCGATGCCTACTTTGACAAGGTCAACCCCTACTTTCCCGTCGTCGACGAGTCCGACTTCCGCGCGCGCTACGCCGACCCGGACAACCAGCCCGCGCTCGTGCTGCTGCACTCCGTCCTGCTCGTCGGCGCCCACGTCTCGTCGCACGCCAAGGCCGTGCACGCGCGCCACATTGTCAAGGCTGTGCTGTTTCGGCGGGCCAAGTGCGTCTTTGACATGCGCCACGAGCACGACCGTCTGCACCTCGTGCAGGCCGCCCTGTTGTTTACGTGGCACCTACAAAACGGCGACACCGCTAGCTCCAACAGCTTCTACTGGCTCGGCGTCGCCTGCCGCATCGCCTATGGTATCGGCATGCACCGCGACCTCATGAAGGACCCCTTGGAACCGGGCCGCATGCCCGTCCAGGACCGCCGCCTGTGGCGCCGCATCTGGTGGACGCTCTTCCAGGCCGAAGTGCTGTCGGCCCTCGAGCATGGCCGGCCCTCGGCCATCCGCCGCGAGGACTTTGACCAGGACCCGTTGTGCATTGAGGACTTCCGGGAGGTCTCGGGCCACATCAACCCCAAGGTGCAATTTGCCTTTTGTCTGCGCCAGACCGAGCTGTGCCAGATTGCCCTGGACGTCATCAACTTGAGCGCGCCGGGTGTAGCGCGGGTGCTGCGCGGCGGCGATCTGCGGAGGCGCACGGACGAACTGAATGCCCAGCTGGTCCGGTGGATGTTGACATTGTCGTCGTCGTCGTTATCGTCGTCGTCATCGACCGTGGGCAAGACCGACGCCTTTGGCGACGTCTACCTGCGCCTCAACTACCACACCCTCGTCATCCACCTGTACAGGCTGTCCCTATCTGATGATTCGGCCGACTCCTCCGACGACAACGCCCGCCGCGTCGGCAGCAGCGCCAGCGGCGACATCGTTTCGTGCTTTGAGACCCTGTACGAAAAGAACATGCTCGCCCAGTGCCCTTGCAACGCCGTCACCGCCCTGACCGCCGCCGCCATCCAGATCGGCAAAGACGTGCAACACTCGCTGGGTGTACTCGGCGGGGATGGGAACGGCACCTGCAACACCATGCTGGCCGTCAACGGGCTGTGTCTGCTGGACCGCGTCTGCGTCGCCGCCGAGCACCTGTCCGTCTTCTGGCCCAACGTCGAGGGTGTGCGCAAGGTGTTTCGCAGCCTCTTTGAGCGCTTCACGACGGCTCTGCACGGCATCCAGATGCAACAAGAGCAGCAACAAGCCTTGCAAGGACACGGTGATGAGCACATGAGCAGTGGTGTCAGCGTCCCCCCCTCGGCTGCCGCTGCTGCCTCAACGGTCTCCATGCTGGACGACAGTTTTGGGGGTGTTGATTGGACAGACATTCTGGGGCTGACATGGCAGGTCGGCCATGGTCATCATCTCCAAGATGCCAGCCAGACCTGGGATGCGTCTTTGTTTGGTCTGGACTAGGCTACGATGTATTATGAATAATGAAAATAAAAATCTAATTGAAACTGATGTACATTCCGTCGTCCTTCGTCTATCTATTCTGTGCTTATGCTTTCACCCCGTTCACAACCTCGTCCACCACCTCGGTCACCGACAACAGGTCCTCGTCCTGGTACGGCTGCTTGACAATCTGCACGCACACCGGCTGGTTCTTCCACAGTTCAGGGTCGTCTGCAGGCGAGTTAGCATACTTTTGTTTATTTTAACTGAACGTGGGGGAACACTCACAAATCTCATGGTTCATCTTGTCAAACGGCGTGTTCGTCCGCGGCGTGTAGTCGGCGTCCTTGGGATCCTTGGCGGCGTCCACCTTGAAGCCCTTGAGCGGCAGGATCGTCGACGGATAGTCCAAAATGTTCCACAGCGAGAAATAGCCCCACCACACGGGGAACTCGTGCGGGAACCCGGCCGACGGCGCACACGGCGAGAGCAGCGCGTCAATGGGCCGGCCGGTGCCGGTGCGCTCTTTGGTGGCGATCCACGCCTGGTTGAACTGTTTGCGAATGGCTCCTTGGCGTGTGTTGAGCTTGTACACCTCGGCCGTGGTCAGCTCCTTGATGTCGTAGAGGTCCGTGTAAAAGACAAAGTTCTCGGTCAGCGGCTCGTTTCCAGAAGCCACCAGCGCCCGCGACTCCTTGGCGCCCGTCTGGAAATAGAGTTTCCACTGAAGATGTTAGTAACGGGACAATGATGCTAAATAGAGAGAGGGGGAGGGGGGCTCACCGTCGTCTGGGCCACCTCCCATAGGTCCATGGGCGGCTCAAACTCAATCACCTCGTGACCGGCCGCTTTGAGCGCCTGCGCCGTCTCGTCGAGCGACCGCCGGATCGGTGGCTGCGGCCGCACCACGCCGTCGTCCCGCAGCACGCCAAAGCACAGCTTCGGCGGCAAGAACACAGCCTCCTTCCAGGGAAACGGCACACACGTCGGGTCGTAGCCAATGTACTCGTAGTGCTGCAGCAAAATCTTGGTCACCAGCCGCAGGTCCGCCGCGCTGTGGCACGTAGGACCGCACGACACCTTGATCGACACCTGGCCGGGCGCTGATGTCGTCAACCCACCCTTGGGGATCCGCTCGGACGACGGCCGGATGGCGTACAGCCCGTTGAACGTCGCCGGCGCACGGATGCTGCCGCCAATGTCGGTGGACGGACAGAACGGCGAGCCGTGCATCCCCACCAGTGCACCGTCACCGCCGGACGAACCGCCGGCCGAGAAGCCGCGGTGGAACGGGTTGAGGGTGCGGCCCCACAGGTTGCTGACCGTCTGCAGCATCATGCCGGTCTGGGGCATGGTCGTGCGCGCAAACGGCACGGCTCCCGCGGCGTACAGCACCTGGAAGAGGGATGCGTCCATGTCGGCCACATTGTCGTGCCAGGCAACGGCGGCAAACGTGGCCCTCTTGCCCTTCATCATGAGCTGGTCCTTGATGGCAATGGGCAGGCCGTGTAGCGGGCCAACAGGTTTGCCGGTGGTTTTGAGAATGTCGTCGAGCTCGGCCGCGCGCTGCAGCGCCTCTTCCGAGAAGTAGTCGGTCAAGCAGTTGACCTGGAGTGAGGGTCAGCATATCATACGCGTACACTCTGTTCGCATAAAGCACGCTTGATCTTATCTTACGCATTGATGTGCGACGGCCGCTCTGGCACAAAAGGCCTCGGTCAGCTCAACCGACGTAAGCTCGCCACTCTGAAGCTGCTTTACCAGAGCATCGGCCGTCTGCTCGGTCAGGGCCAGCTGCCGGTCGGTAAGCAAGCCGCACGACCGGGGCACGCCGGTCACGTCGGTGACAGAGGCATCCGGTGGTGACGGCAGGTGCCACTTTTCCGGGATGGCCTTCAGGACACGGGCCTGGCACGTCGAGGCAATGCTTTCCCAATCCATGTTCACGTGTGTTCCCTTTGTGGCTTTGGTTTCTTGATATTTTTTTTTTTGGATCTTTCCTTTTTTGAATTTCCTACCTGCAATACTTGCGCATCGATGGTCAAAGCTCCCAGCTCAACGGCACAAACACCCAAGCTATGATATTGGATAGTTATAAGGCGCACATCACTTCTGCAACCGGGTGCTGACCGGGTGTTGACCGGGTTTGGCTGGGCCCTGAACGGAGTCCTTGGCGCTGGTCGGAACTCGGAACTGGTGCGATAGCAAGCAACGGACCCCCCACTCGCTAACAGCACCGAAAACAACGGCGTTACAGCAAGTGCGCCCCGTAGCTTCCGCCCTAAGATGGAGCTTGATCGGATGTCTGTCAATGATAGAGGGGCCCTGATAGAGCAGAGGACAGCGACTAGGATGCTCGGTATTGCACAGCATTTTGTTTACATGAGTTGCGGAGTCGTTGAGCTGCCTGCAGAATGAGGGGATCCGAGAGGAGGCGAGGAGGCACAACAAACAAGAAATGCGGTCCCCGAAACAAATGGCAAGCTATTACCAAATAATATGCACGACGTCTCCAGCGGAAGACTGACTCGAATGCAGTCCGTGCAGGCACCATGGCATATGACGTGTCCGGGGAAAGCTCGAAACCAGGCAAGGGCAAGAATTGGATGCCAAAAAAGGAAATAAAACAAAACCCCTCCGAGCCCTCCTTTACGTACAAATAAGCTCAACTCCACCTACACCACCTCGGAACGCAGCTGGTCAAGTCCGTGTAAGTGACCAGAACGGCCAAGCATATCGGTACCGTCCATCAGTTCCGGATGCCGAGTACGACGTACAACGGTACAACACAACAACCCCTGTTACTGACTCGTTAAAGGTTGGACAACAACCAACTGCACATCCTGGACAGCTGCCAGTACGGAGAGATTTACAGTATCATTAAGATAAATATCGGCATGTCAGACCCAGAAGCCGACATCATAAACAGTGCACATATGAGCTCCGAAGTAATTAATTAAAGTTAACAAAAAGAAAAACAACACACAAGACGACCCACCCCCATGTCTTCAGTCCAGGATCCGACGTCTCTCCCCTGGGACCCGCACAATAGCGTCTTCCCCGCGCGCCATGAGCTGCCTCGCCTCACCAACAAAGCTGCCCCCGAGGGTGCCGCGTGGGTCTGGGGCGAAGACGACCAGCTGGGCCGCCTCAACCTGTTGACACCCGAGCGCGTGGCCGCGGCAGCACGCGAGCAGATCGTCTCTGGGGCCTCCACGCGTGTCGACCTGCCGCTGGACGTGCCCAAGCACCCCAGCTGGCAGCGCGAGCCGTTTGTGCACCACGTCAAGGTGATCCTGGGCGAGGGAGGCATCGGCCACGACGATACGTACTCGCTCAACACACAGTCGGGCACGCAATGGGACGGCTTCCGGCACGTGTCGTACGGTGACACCGGGCTCTTCTACAACGGAACCACGGCCGACGACATTCAAAAGTCGACGTCGCCCGGCGGCATCCACCACTGGAGCACGCGTGCCCTGGCCGGGCGCGGTATCTTGTTGGACTACCGGGCCTTTGCCGACAGCCAGGGTGTCACGTACGACTCGGCGTCGTCGCATGCCATCTCGTACGACGACCTGGTCGCCTGCGGGAAACACCAGGGCGTCGACATCCGGCCAGCTCATCAGGGGGGTGACATCCGACCCGGTGACTTCCTGTTTATTCGCTCTGGCTTCAAAGAAGACTACTACAAGAGGAGTGATGAAGAAAACGAAGCCATTGGCACGCGCGCATCGCCGCAGTGGACCGGCGTGTCCCAGGAACCGGCCATGATCGACTGGCTGCACGACTGCTACTTTGCCGCCGTGGCCGGTGATGCGCCCGCCTTCGAGGTCTGGCCCACGCGGGAGGCGTACAAGCTGCACGAGTACGTGCTGCCGCTCTGGGGCTGCCCCATTGGCGAGATGGTCGACCTCGAGGGCGTGGCCCAACTGGCGAGGGAGCACGGCCGCTGGACGTTCTTCTTTTGCACGGCGCCGGCGAACTGCCCGGGCGGCGTCGGCAGTCATGTCAACGGGACGGCCATATTTTGAAGGAAGGCGACAGACTGAGATAGGAAGTGTGTAACTGTCTATGCAATCCATGTCTGTACAAGCATCGATTGAATTATCTTGTCGTTGGTCCGTGATATCGATGCAAGTGATACTTTGTATGCTACGTTATATGGCTGCGTGTTGATTGGCCATTGTCTCCGAGAGGTAAATACCGGCCGTCAGACCGTGCCGATCGTGTTGTCTCCTCTCTGTATATTGTCGTATTTTGTTTATCAACATCTTGGTGGTCTTGTTGCTCTCGATGTGGACTGCATGTCGTGCAGCTGCACTCTGTCCAAGTAAGCTGAGGCTGTATTACCCTAGTGCCGTCACCACCTACGATAAGGTTGCTTGAACCAGTCGACGAGGCGCTAGCAGTGCACTAACACCTCCCTAAGACCCCCGAACAGGCCCGCTACGACTTCCCGCTACATGCTGACGTCGACTGCCTAAACGGGCGTATCGGCCGCTGGAACCCCTCCTTTTCGGAACTCGTCCAGTGCCGAAGGGTGGTGTCAGAGTGTAAGAACGGTATCGAGCGTATCTACCCCGTCGTGGTATCCGACGTCGTATCCCACCAGTGCCCACCTGTATCCTAGCAGTATCTCAGGTATCGTACACAGGTATCCCAAGCATCCATGTCAGATATCAGCGGTATCTTGCAGATCCGAGTCCCCGCTGGAGAGCAGATCCGTTGGCCACTGCTTGTTGTCCTGTTGTCCTGTTTCTCCCCCGCAGACTCGTGATACTCGCAACCAACTGTTGTGTTGCTGCAGGGAGTTGTCTGTGGTGGTACTGGTACTCTGTGACAGGGTTGATCACAAGACGGACCAACTTATCTTGGTAGTTCCAGTTGTGCAGCTCCAGGTCCGTCGAGACAACCCACGGCCAACGCATGCAAGTTATAAACCGCGTGGCATCACGGTCTCTTTCTCACCGCTCACCTTCTCGACTGTCTCCATCTTCTCCATTGTCTCCATTGTCTCCATCGTCCCCATTGTCCCCATCGTCCCGTCTGTCTCCATTCTTTTTATAAGTTGG
This sequence comes from Sporothrix inflata, assembly GCA_021396225.1. Classification (NCBI taxonomy): domain Eukaryota; kingdom Fungi; phylum Ascomycota; class Sordariomycetes; order Ophiostomatales; family Ophiostomataceae; genus Sporothrix; species Sporothrix inflata. Next base: position 174,532 of record WNYF01000034.1, on the reverse strand, counting down.
CCAGTCGCCGGCCTCTCCCTATTCACTCGCACAACTATACGCCACCCACCTCCCACAGCACGCGACTACCGACACCATGGATCAAGAGTCCAGAGTCGTCAAGCTGCCGTTCCTTCGGCTGAACAAGTGAGTCTCCTTTGTGCCCACCACTCTTGATGAACATCACCGCTAACCACCCTCCGCAGCCCCTTCATCCAGAACCTCATCTCTGCGGCATGCCTCTTCTGCAACCCCGGCCTCTACCTGGCCGTGTCGCTGCTCGGCGCCGGTGGCGGCCGGGCCACGTCCACCACCATGGCCAACATTAGCAACGGCACCCTCTACGGCGTCTTTGTCTTCTCCGCCCTCATGGCCGGCACCGTGCTCAACACCCTCGGCCCGCGGTACACCATGATGTTTGGCATCACCGGCTACCCTGTCTACATTGGCTCCATGTGGTACTTTGACGCCCAGGGCCACCTGTGGTACCCCGTCTTTGCGGGCGCCTACCTGGGCTTGTGTGCCGGCTGCTTGTGGACGACGGCTGCGTACATGTCCAATGCCTATGCCGAAGAAAAAGACAAGGGCCTCTGGCGTGCCATCCAGTGGACGGGCAACATCTGCGGCGCGGCCGTCGGTGCGTCCGTGGCGCTGGGCATCAGCTGGAACTCGAAGGCGGCGAGCGTCCCGCACTCGGTGTACATTGTCTTCATCGTCATCCAGGTCGCGTCCGTCGGTTTTGCCAGTTTGCTGCTGCCGTCGAACACGCTGCGGCGCGCCGACGGCACAGCCCTGGCCGCGTTTGAGCACCTCACTGCATGGGAGTCGCTCAAGATCACGGGCTCGCTGTTCAAGGACTGGCGCATCCTCATCATGATTCCGACGTTCTTTGCTGCCGAGATGTTCTTCCCGCTCCAGGCCTCCATGAACGCCTACGCCTTCAATCTGCGCACGCGCACGCTCAACTCGCTGCTCAACAACCTGATCCAGATTCCCGTCACGATGGGTGTGGGTTTGCTCCTGGACACGGAGCGCCTCGGCAGCCGCCAGCGCCGTGCCTTCTACGGCATCACCTTTGACGCCGTCTGGATCACGGGCGCTTACATTGCCCAGACCGCCTGGCTCGCCAGCTGGAAGTTCGACCGCTCTATCCCCGGCCCCTCCATCGACTGTACCGACCCGGCCTACGCCGGCGCCGTCGTCATCTACATGGTCTACGCCGCCCAGTACGGCGTCTTCCAGAATGTCGTGCTGTACGTGCTCGGCTCGCTGACCAACGAACCCCGCAAGCTCGCGGCCATGGGCGGCTTCTTTGTCGCTTGGTTGAGCGCCGGCACCGCCGTCTCCTTTGGCGTCGATGCCACCGTCCAGCCCTACGAGAACGAAAACGCCGCCTACTTTGCCTTGACCACCATCTGCTGGCCCATCCTCTACTTTGTCGCCTGGAAGTGCATCAAGCCCACCAACTACGACAAGGAGGACAATGTCATTGTGCCCATCCACGTGCGCCAGGAGCTGCACCTCGACAGCGACCACGAAAAGGCGGGCCCCCTCGAGGGCGTCGAGGTGCCGTCCGAGCCGGCCCAGACCATCAGCGAGAAGGTGGAGTAGGCGGGGCAGTATGTCGTATGTTCGGTACATTGGCGCACTGGGCGTATTTTCCATAGCACTGTTGTTCGTCTTATCTGATTTTGGATCAACAATACGGACACCAGGTCGCCCAGATAGTCAAAATAAGTAGATAGCAATGCAGTCGAGCACATTTATTCAAACACTAGCTTCAGCATCTATGATTATTCTATTCTATGTTTTTCCGATCTATGTCTTCTTCACCAAGTCGCCTGTCCGCAGACATAACTCATCACTCAGACGACACACATCACCAACTAGGCCCTGCTCATGTAGTGCGTCCCATGTCGCGTAGCTGCGCTTTGTGTTGTCCGCCTTGCCTTTGAGGGAGGAGCCATCTTTGTCTCCATCGACATCAAACACCATCCACTTAGGGGTAGATGCCGAGAAAGACGGCCATGGTGCATCTCCGTTGGCAAAGGCGACCCATGCGGCCACCATCCGGTCCGACACGGCCTGTTGTGCTGGAGGCAGTGTGTGCCGCAACGCACCCCAGAGTAGGACGTTGTCGTGCGAGTGGTGGCCGAGGCCACCCCAGGCGTTGTCGTAGGGCGAGGGCACATTGAAATGGTAGGCGTACAGAGCGGTCTTGTCACTGCTAGGAACAGCCGCTTCCGCAAAGTAGATGGGAAGCGAGAAGATGCCGTCGGTGGTGAGCCGCTCGAGTGCCCAGAACAGGTCCTTGGGTGGCATATCGCCTGTGATGCCGTAGGCAGAGGCTACCTTGTCGGCCTTGTCCTTGCCCAAAAACGACTGCATCTTGGCCACAACGAGTGACGAATCCGGTGTTGACAGATCCTGGCCGGCCACCATGAGCGTTGTGCACAGGTTCTCCCACGACTTGTTCCAGATAATGCACTCGTTCTTGGCGTCGCCCATCATCAACCGGGGGCACCATTCGGGTGCCACAAACGGCTTCGTGTAGTCGTCGTACGTCGGCATGGGCCCGCCCACGAGCACACCGTCGTCGCACAGAGGCATCGTCACGACGGCAATCAGGAACACCGTCTGCATCGCTGCCGTCAGCTTGTCCACCGGCACGGCTGCCAGCCGCTGCACACGTTCCGCCGAGGACAGGCCTTTAACAGGGATGCCGACTTCCTTCAGCATCTTCTCGAACAAGACCTGGAACTCGTCCACCGACAAGATGCCGCACGTCCGCAGCAGACCCGACTGCAAGATGGCGCTCGAAAACAGTGGCTCGCCCCGCAGCAGGTGCGCGTGCGTCGACACCCCGCCCGCGCTCTGCCCAAACAGCGTCACCCGCTGCGCGTCGCCCCCAAACGCCCCGATGTGCTGCTGCACCCACCGCAGCGCCAGCACCTGGTCCCACACGCCGTAGTTGCCGACGCCTTCCTCGCCGTACTCTGCTGCGTTTGCGTCCCGCAAGTCCGTGCCCGCCAGAAAGCCTAACACGCCCAGCCGGTAGTTGACCGTCACCACAATCGTGGGCTTATCCAGCTGCGCCGAAGACGACGCCAGCAGCCGGCCGTCGTATACGGGTGCGTTGGCCGTGGCGTAGGTGAAAGCGCCGCCGTGCATAAAGATCATCACGGGCAGCTTGGTCGTCGCATCGGTTGCAGATGGCAGGCGGGGCACGCTGATGTTCAGGTTCAGGCACCGGAGCTCGTCCGTCTCGGGCACATCGAGCCACGGCCGGGCTGGACTTGGCACCGGATAAAAGTCGCGTGGTGGCTGCGGGCAGTATGGTCCCAGCTTGGTGCCGTCGTGCTGGCCGCCCTCCCACGACGTCGTCAGTACGGACCGCCGGAACCGGCCCGGCACGCTGGCGTAGGGAATGCCCAGGTACTGGCACGTCTCGTCGTTGAGAGACAGGCCGGTCACTGCGCCGAGGCCGGGCACGTCGAGCTGGACCTCTCCGAGGCGGGGTGTCTCATCTGATTTCATAGTGTGTTGGCGAAGGAGGTTTGTGGTTGGAGAGAGTGGTTGTGTTGCGATCGTCGTGTTTACTCGAAAGAGGCTATTCCAATTTCGAGCTCATCGTTCCAGGGTCATCTTATCGGTTGCTTCTTATTCACTCGATATAAGAGTCCAAGTTATCGCAGCTACGACGTACTTTGTCGAGAAACATTGCCGGCCGGCGTCAGTAGTGTGCTTAGGAAAACATCGGGTTTGAATTCAAAGCCGATGGTGCTAGCGCTGGAGGGAGGACCCCCTGCTATCTTTCCCCTCCTTTTTGTTTTGTATTCATTCCCGAGCCTAATTGCCGCCATACATTTTCCACCATAGCTTTTTTACCCCGACCTGCCTTATCTCAGTGATTTGAGATAGGGTTTGCATAGATATGAAAGGCAAATCCGCTGAAGAAGTACGCGACTCGGCAACGACGAGATAGAGAAACACGACAGCGAAACAACGGTATACGGAAACAGTCGACCTCACCGAGAACTTACATCACGGACTGGAACGAATAAGACAACTTTAGCTCATATCTAGAGTCAATACACCCCACCGGCTTTGCATCCGTCTGGACCCGCTGCACGTTTACCGCCACCATGGTTCGTATGACGATTGCCTGTGCGCGATGCCGGTAAGTCAAGAGTGGATGTCGAAACAACGTGGAAACATGGGCGACACACGGGCGACTAGGGACTGACATTATTGCTAGCAAACTCAAAATCAAATGCGTGCACACGGGTGTGTCGCCGTGCCGTAACTGCGCCAAAAAGGGCGCTGCCGAGGTCGATGTGTGCACGCTCAGCGAGCCCGAGCTGAAGCAGCGGGTCACGAAGCGCAGCAGCGTCGCTGTCGACCGGCCGGCACGCAGACTGACAGCCCCGTCCGAGACACCACGACGACATCAAAATTCCATACGCGACGTGCTGGCGAGCCAGAGTCCGGGGGACCATACAGAACTCGTCCAAACGAACCATGATAGGGATGATGTCTTCTCAAGCACCGACGTCAATTCCGTCATCTCGGTTCTGGCCATCTTCCACCAGAAATTCCCCGAGCTGCGGTTTCTCCACCTGCCCAGCCTCACGCGGCACCTCCGACAGGTTTGGGCTAGCAGCGATAGCCATGATGACCGTCACGCCGCCCGCCACGGTGCCCGTGAGAAGCTCCGTCTACTGTGTGCGTCCGTGATGGCTCTGTGCTCCGGCGGCGACAAGAGCGACAAGTACGCCGACTACGTGCGTGACCGTGTTGCCGTGTCCCTCTTTGCCACACCCGACTTGCTTACGGTCCAGACACTGCTGGTGCTCACCATGTATGAGTGGGGCATGGGCCAGGGCTATCGTGCGTGGATGTATGCCGGCACCGCTGCGCGCATGATGCAGTCTCTCCTGGTACTTTGGCGGCTCTCCCCTTCCACATGCAGTAGCATCGAGCAAGAAGAACGCAACCGCACGTTCTGGGGCTGCTTCATCATGGACCGGATGGTATTTTGTGGCCAGCCCCAGCCGTTCGTTCTGTCCATGTACTCGAGCAACGTGCGATGGCCGGCCGGGGAGCAGGACTTTATTTTTGGCGAGACCAAGGCGGTTGCAGAGAGAGACAGCAATGGTAACCGAGAAGACGACCTACCACCAAGCAACATTGACCACTACTACGGCCTGCTCGTCCGCGGCTTCGATATCTGGGCCCGCGTTCTGCAGTTTGTCGTCAACGGTGGCCGGCGTCAACCAGGCCTATGCCGTCCCGAGAATCATCCGTGGGTGGCTGGCTCTCCCTGGCGTCTACCCTACGATGAACTACAGATGTGGCGGAAGAACACCGACAAGCGCCTCCGCTATCCCGAGACCGCAGTGGCCGGTCATGCTGCCCTTGGAAATGGCAACGCTGAGCAGTTTGCGTACATCAACTTGATCTACTACATCAGCATCTTGTTTCTTGGCCGTGAGTACATTCCCTTTCTGCCGACACCCGACGCTGGACCCGTTGGTCCCGTCGACCCTCCTCTGCTCTCTCTTCCCCCACCACCCACCTGGTGGGCCGACCGTGCGGCAGAACTCTTTCTGGCCTGTGTCCGCATTGTCACTCTTCTGCGCGAGATCGATGATGCCGGTGCAGCTCTGGACAGTCCCTTTGCGGGCTTCTGCAGCTTCTCTGCTGCCACCATGAATTTATATGTGCTTCACTTCCCCAACATGAATTTGGGAAGAAGTACCGACATGCCCGCCATTGTTGCCGACAACCTGCGTTTCCTTGAAACATTCCAAGCTCGTCGACCCATGGGTCGTGGCTGGTGGGTCACCATCCAGCATTGCCAAACCCTTTATGCCTACGCCAGCCAGGACCGCACACTGTTTGCCGGCCGCACCCGCGCCGACTTTGAGGCCCTCGAATACTCCATCCACGACGTGCGTGGACAGCCTCCGAAGGAAGGAGCTTCTCTGTCACCAGCGTCGGTCATCACTCCAGTCGTGTCTCGTCCGGTACTTCTTCCACAGGCACATGGCGAGATGATTCTGCCCTCGTTCCAAGCCGGCTTTGTCCAGGGTCTGCGGCCAGCCAGTCCGGCCGACACGACGACGACCCACGGGCCTAGCGAAGTGCATGAGCTGAGCCACAACCAGGTCTGGCCGCTCTGGGGTGAACAGCAGACACTACCCTTTGCACTTGAGGGACTTCCGCTGGACTACAACTTAGATATGATGGACATCTACCAGACATGATCCGACCTCTTATATTTTTAGACGTCTTCGGTAAAAGTTAACCGGCGATTTATGGATGGTATTTATCGGAAATACAGAATGTTTATGTCGGTAGATTAGGGAACAGTGACCAAATAGAATGGATCGTTAGATCGCGTAGGTGATGTCTTGTTTTGAGACAGAGTGACGGTGACGTCACAGTGAATATGATGATGAGCCGACGAGACAAGTCTATGTTTTTTATTTGATTATTGTAATGGTACTTATCCTTCTCCTTCCTAAATTAAGAGCTGAAAGTGAAAACCAATTAAGATTACATTTAAATGAAATGAATAAAGAAAAATATTGGGTGTGTTTCTCCACCGAAGGACGATACAGAATCTTGATGATGGGATCCACCTGATATAGATAGACTGGCACAGCTGGTGTACAATGGCCTGTTCTGAGAAATGTGGTCATTGTCGCAGTTCAATATGTTGTTAGCATTTGGCAAAGAGGATGCGAGACCAAGGACGCCAATCACGCGCCTCGAAGCGGTGTCATCCTCTGCGTCGTCTGGACTTGAGTCGACAACGAAATAAATTTCAAATATATGAGTGTATCTTTCTATTTGGACGCTCCTTGTGATCTGAGAACGCGCTTATATACTCGTTGCACGTTCATCATGTCTTTGCTGATCTGTTTTATTGTAGAAAAAAATCACAGGCGCAAAAGCAAACAAAAAACCAACTCCAGAAACGTTTTTATTTCTAAGAAAATAGATGAAAGCCAAAAGGAAACTTCTGGGGGATAATCGAAAATCAAGCGTCTTCTTTCTTGGGGTTTCCCATGTTTCGTGTAGGACGGTCTTATCCAGGTGACAAAAATACAACTTGCTCTTTCTGCTGCTTATTCAAAATACGGCACACTATTTTAACATGCCATCTTGACAAGGGTTGGTTCTTTTTATCACATTTTCCACGGATAATGAATGACTTATGGCCGATATAGCAAAACAATCCATGGATGCAAAAATACGTATTGGGGCAAGCTGGATAATCTTCAGTTTGAGACCCAATACCAAGGACGCGGCCAAGAACCGGGCCAAGAACGGGCCAAGCAAAGCGAGCTTCAATTATTGGAACTTTGTTCCTGCAAACACTCATCGGGACGATCTAGGTTCCTTGTAGGAGGAGGGTGGCACGGGGAGACGGCGAGGTGGCACGGGGAGATGGCGAGACGACCTTATATGAGTGGCTTGCAAGGCTAAGCGGCGTGACCCAGGGGAAAAAAAAGAAAGAGAATTAGAAAGAAGAGATTCTCAGCCTAGTAAATTCCGGCATGGTATTTTCTATTATTCTATCTCCAAGACGCTTCACCACTTCCTTATGCTTTCATGACGTCTTACGAAACCTTGATGCCCTTGCCTTTGCGATTATTCGATACCGCCGCCTAGTATCTCGAACTAGCCGTGGTGTGCCAACGCGCAACAGGACCTATCTCGTAAACTATGTAAATAATAATAAAGAGAGAAGAGAGAGGCGCGAAAATGTCTTGTTAATCGTTGACGATAACCGCTAAGGTTTTAAGCCTTCATGCTAACGTCCGCGTCATGCAAATTGACCCTTCTCTTGGTCTGCTGGGTAAACACCGTCTTAAAGCGCCCGTGGCACAAGTTGGAGACATTCTCCTTAATACCAGCCCAGTTCTCTTGAACAATGCTCCAAGTTGGGCGTTCGAAGACCTCGTCGATCTCTTCAAGTGTCTTGTCTTTCGTCTCGGGCATAAAGAAAAGTTGGTAAATTTCGCCCAGGACGGCAATGCCACCGTAAAAGCCGAGGACAAGTCCGGTTTTGCCCATGGCGTTCTGCATTGCCGAAAAATTGTACGTCACAATAAAGGACATCAAAAACAACATAGCATCAGACGTTGTCATGCCATAACTCCGTAGGTATGTCGGGTAGACCTCAGATGGGACGACTAGAAGCAACGAACGCGGTTAGTCTGTGAAGCCGGCATATATTAAACAAGATAGGATGAGTAGCAGTCTTACCCCAGGTTAAACAAGCGTAGGATCCGAAAAAGGCCATATACAGGATGAGACCAGTGAAATAAAGTCCCTCAACCGCCATTAGGTTTGTATCGAGCGGGATTTGGTAGCTGACGCCGATGAGAACCAAACCAATAAAAAAGCCTGGCAGCGTGACGATAGCCCAGAAGCGACGACCGAATGTCTCCATGAGGAAAATTGCAGGAATCGTGCCCAAAAGAAGGGCTCCGCCACCGACGAGGGACATATAATTCGCCTTTTCAGCGTCGAAGCCGATCTGGTTCAGTAGCACAGACATGTAATACATAATCGCATTGACGCCAGTCAGCTGGCCCAAGAGAATCATAGTGTTGGCGTAGATGAGTGCCCGGCGTGCTCGTGGATTGCTAGCAAGAAAAGTACTTTGTTAGCAATTGCCAATTCTGGACAGTCATACAACATTTGCCCAGGTGGAAAGAAACCATGCGCAACATACGTGAAAAAATCCATCCAAGGGAATCGCTTATTCTTGGCTCCTTCCTGTACCGCGGTCTGTTCCTCGCGCACGGCAGCGGTCATGACATAAAACTCTTCTCTGGATTCGCTCGACTCGATACCGCGGATGCGTTTCCACACTTTGTAGGAGTCAAGCATCCGACCTTTGTGGATCAGGTACCGTGGGCTTTCGGGCAGGAAGAGCATGCTGTGGAGAGAAAAAGAAAGTTAGCATGAACTGAATGTGTACATCGTGTTGTGGGATCATCTTTGGACTCTTACCCAAAAAACATAATGGTGGAAAACAGAAGCGAAGAACCCAGGATATACCGCCAGTTGCCAGGCACCCGAAGGAAAATGGCTGCGACGGCATACCCGAGAACCTCACCAAGGGCAATGTTGAACTGGTAGAGGGACACGAGGTTGCCTCGAAGGCGGCGTTCGACAGTTTCGGCAACGTAGATTGGAACAGTGCCACCTTCTAAGCCGACGCCAACACCGAGGATAACACGGGCGGCGATAATCATGCCTAGCCAAAAAAAAAAAGGCGAGTTAATGTACTTATTCAAAAAAACATAGTTGATAAAAGGAAAACGGAAAATCATACCAAAGTTCATTGAACCAGCTTCGAGAGCGGCACCGATGGTGTAGAGGATCACGGAAAGGATGATAGCGTTCTTTCGGCCAAGATATTCGTTGGCTGGCGACAAGAGAAGGGCACCGCCAACAGCGCCTAGGGGCATGCCGGAGTTGACCAGGCTGTTTTGATGTGTATCGAGGCCAAGGTCACCGGGCAGGTAAAGGTTCGCTCCGGAGATCAGGCTCTGGTCGAGTCCGGAAAGAAGTCCACCCATGCTGGCGAAAGCAACGAGCAGCCATGTGAAGCGTTTAGGGTCTTTGAACTGGACATGGAAAAATCCCGTCTCCAGGCCGCCGGACTCCTCTAGAAGACGCTCCATGTCTTCAATCATCTCATCGACTTGCGATCCACCGCCGCGAACGACCTCCAAGGCCTCGGCCCTGGTCTTCTCGTGCTCCATGGTGTAAAAAAGTGAGGCAAAAGTTGAACTTGTGAAGAAGAGAGTAGAATGGGAAGGCTGTGAGTGCCAAGCAACTTGCGGAGAGTAAATCGAAGAGGTGAGGAATTTGCTCTCTTTATAAACCTCTCCGTGTTAACGGCCATCACTCAACTGTCCACACTCTCCTCACTCCTCACTCCTCACTCCTCACTCCTCACTCGCCACTCTTCACTCTTCACTCCCAGTCTTTACTCCTCACTCCTCATTCCACACTCCGCACTCCGCACTCCAATCTACATATGTTCTTAGAGTTGATGTGGATCTGTGGAGGTCGATGAAGTTACCCCAAAACGTATGTACTCGAAAGAACAAGCATTCCTTGTTTTCGGGGAAACCCAGTCACCCTGTGGCGTCTCCTCTTGCTCCCTGATTGGCTGTTTTTCCCATTGCTCGTGTAGGTTTTGCCTGGTTCGTTTCAAAAGAGGACTGGATTTCCGAACAAAGGCGACTTTCTACCGTTGTAATGTAAAAAGTCGATGGGATGAGGCTTTTTCTAGCACCAATAGTATGGCTGTAGACAAGTAGTCCACACTACGAAAAGGACCGAGTGCTGCGTGCAAGTATGTACGTGGGGAAAATGGGAATGGGAAAGGGAGACAGATCGCACGCTGTGGACCAGCTCTACCTCGTCAGAAGACTAAATTGTGGCTAAATATTTACCCACTGTTGGCGCTGTATCCCATGCGCAAGGTTTAAGGCGGCGAGGGCGGGCGGCACTTGTTTGCCGCCACTAAAAACAAATGTCGCCACCAACAAACAACCCGAACGTTAGTTTAAGGGGCTGAAAGCCAGCGAAAAAAAAAACGAGCAGACACACTAAGGCGGTTCAAGCGATGCCCAGGATTCTAGAAGGCTTCCAACCTTCCAACGAATCAAGTCCGGGGAATCCGGGGTGAACCGCGTCGCGACGGAGTTCACCGTCAGACCGTGTACACATCATGTTCTAGCGTGGCCAATGTGGCCAATTTCTACGGTCATTTTTATATTTACATCTCGGGCCTTTGTGGCACGTAACTCACCATCCCCAACGAAATAATACGGCGACAAAAAAGGTTGTGATGTGCCATGAATGACTGGTTGCACCCCTCGTACAAAGTAGGTATATACTTTAGATTGCCCGTCTACGTACTCGCGGACCTGACCCTGAGACGTCACTAATATTTTCTTTCAGTACTCTGTAGTCTGCAAAGAGCGGCACTTGCAAGTTGCCTTCAAGGGCTGGCCTTGCGGAAGCAGGCACGGTTGCAAAGTGGAACCTTTTCAGTGGCGGCCAACCAATCGAAATCATTTGGCTCGTTGGAAAGTACGCAAACTGTGGAGTCTGTCTATCGTTTTAATCAACTTCCCAAACAGGCCAGGGGATCTAGTCTCGCCGAGTGATACAGCGAGTGGTGCTGCGACGCAGCGAGTACATAGCGCTGCGCCTAAAGCTGCTGCAATCCTGTCTTGATTCCCGAATATGTTCAAAATCGGTAGTCACACCCGTCGTTGCAACCGGATGTACCAAACAAAGAAGTTGATTTTCCACAACGTCGTACTTGTTGGGGCGAAATGAGGAGAAGATCGCGTGCGAAAGACTGCGGAGCCGACAGCTACCACCCCTGCACCCTTAGGGGGGATATCTGAAATCGGGTGATCATTCACATGGCGATTTGGGGGACATGACCTGACTACATACGTCGGGCGGCGGGAACGTAAAGTTGATACACAGCAACCAGCATTTAATTTCTCACCATAGCAGTTGGTTCTACGCACCTCCTGGAACAAAAACAGGAAGCCGAGACGGCCGGTGACGCTTCCGTACGGATACTTTGCCGTTTGAGCGATAATTAAAGCGAGCGTCTTCTAATCATATTCCAAAAATGAATTCGCCGTCGCCAACTACATCGAAATGCTTTGTCGCAAACAGCTTTGCACAGCCGTATGGGGAACCCCATGGGGCTTGGATCATGATCTGGACCAGTCTTTTTAGGAAGCTTATCTGGCGAGAGTTAAAGCGAGCGGCAGGGTTTAGACGCTTCTCTCACCAAAATAAAAGAACCCTTCTGTAGTAGATGCTTTATCCCGGATACGGTCAATGGGTGCGCTGTGGAAAGGGATCTAATAGATAAGGTGCCCGGCGTGCTGAAATAGTATGATGAAAAGATTCATACTCCATCGAGTTGGACGAGTGGGTTAAGTCTATCTCCTTACCGGGACAGTACTGAAATCGTCCTCTCTTGTAGAGATTGCTTACTGTCTGAACAGAGACGGCCGTGAAGAGCTATAAGAACCTCAAACAATAGACCGTGGATGCTTTGGACCATACAGCGTACTGCCCCTTCGTCGAGCTGCATTCGTTGTGCCCCGGTACTCGATGTAAGGCTCCGGCGCGGTGCGGAAATAATCCGCGCAAGTACTGATGTGTATAGGTTTCGCGGATGTCAGATGATGAATTACTTTTACAACTATTAAGAAATGGCGGATAAGTGTGTGCCAGTTTTAAAGGAGTAAAGGGACAATAAGGTAGTGATATACAGCAGCCATCTTCACAAGTACTATCGCGGCACAATAGGGCTCCCGTAGGACTTCCATAATAAATCAACCCTACCTCTGCGGGTAGCAGGCGGGGCTTGCGTGGCTTCGTGACGGTGCATTCGTAGCCATACTCGACGCAATGGTAGCAGCGGTAGGACTCGGCGCCCGGCATGCGGCGGCACTTGTGCTTGTGCGTCTTGCAGCGGTCGCAGTTATTCTCAGTACGCTGCCGCAGCTCGGCTAGCACGCGCCGGCTGTTGCTGTTGGTCGAGGTTGAGCTACCGTTTGCACTCGAAGAACTTCTCATGGGCTACAACCTCGATACGATCGATATTTACTAGGCGTGACACGCTTGTGTTGAGACACGTACGAAAGATAGAGAATGAGCGATAAGTTTTATCGAGGCCCGTATCCTATTAGATGTTGAAAAAGCGTTAGCAGCCGGATAGGAACTTGACTGCGCAACGAATTAAAGCGCAGAGTTCTTCTTTCTAGCACCCTGGTAGTTAATATCCGCACCGAAGTTGATCAGCTTTTGAGCTACCTCCATGGAGAAGTTGCATGTCGATACCAAGAATAGAATCTTGCCTGGTTCGTTTTGACTTAAATCAGGCGCCAAGTTGTCGAGTAATCCAAAGAAGCGCCCGTGAAATGGATGTGTCGTCCGTGCCGCTGTCCACTTTACGGATGCTGGATTCCCACTAGCTATAGCATCAAGTATACAGTCTGAGTCCAAGCCCTCGGTTGATCCCTTGATTGTATCCAGCTTGGAAGCCATCAGTGGCAAGGCCCATATCCGAGGAACCAGCTCCTGAAGACCCAATATGTGCAAGCCCCTGTATTTTCGCGACGCCCATGATGGAAGCGAGCACAATTGCTGGACGCGGCTGAGCGTGTCAGCATCGTCGACGGTACGGCTCGGTAGTGTTTGTTTCACGAGAGAGTGAATCTCGTAGAACGAGAGCGTTTCGAGGCCCGCTGCGTCTTGCATTCCAGTATTGATGCAACACAGTGTCACAACGGCCTCTAAGTGGTGCTCAGACATGGCCTCTGTGTGCTCCTTCAGCATGCCTTCTGTTAGAAATTGGGTGCCGTAGAATGGGTAAGCCGGAGCCGAGCATTCTCATTCGCATTAGTGACTGCGTTCGTGGTCCCGAAGATCGCTTTCCGTCTCAAGTCCACGCAAACTTCTTGTACATCAGAGATACGCGAATTTGAAGAGGCGCGACCCGTGATGCGCTCGGAGCTTAGTGGTATTGGCGGTATTGTCGGTAATGGAAGCAAGAGCCGCAAGGCGGAGCTGCACGCGGACCAGGACTCGAGATGTTCGAAGCGGATCTTGATCGACTCATGTCGCTCGGTTTGAAATCGTCCGATCCCATTGGCGGTCACCCATCTGGAAACGGTATGCAGCACACAGCTTTCGAAATCCGGGTCGGGGTGTGTCTTCAAAGTGCTTCTGGTGGAAAGGGATACGCTCGTCGTTTCGTGCTGCCACCGAGTCGCCCAATCCAACGTCGTTTCCCTCGATAGGCTCGAATTGTATATTGTTTCCGAATTTTACCAGCCGGATAAGGAATTTTCGAATGCACCTTGGAACGTGGCGCTGTTGGTAGATTGGCAGCAAAACTGATGGCCAGCGCAAGGCGGTATATTAACAGCCGGTAGTCACCCGCAAAGATTTTTTCGTCCATCCGTGCATCATCGTCGTCATTGTCTGCCGCTTCAAGAACGCGGGAAGCGAGGTACGCTAAGAGACATGCGGCTGCAAGGTCCTCACCGGCCGGGGCGTACTTGCAGATGCGAGCCGCAAGTCAATGAACGGGATTGTGTAACACATAAACGACTAACCATTGCCAGGACATGGGTCTCGGCAAAACGCTGTCCAGCTTGGCTCTGATATGCCACTGGCTCAACCAAATCGACAACGAAGGGCATGCCAAAGATCGTCCCAAAGTAACACTTGTTGTGGCTCCCATGTCAGGTACGTGCCGTTTTTTCTATCCGTATCATTAGTGTATATCCAACATTATGCAGTCTTGTACTAACAATAATCACCAACAATTTACGGTTAGGAGAGCCAAATCAGAACGTAAGTGATCAGGAGCTTCTGCAAAGTCTATTTCTCCTCAATTTTGTCAGATTCTAGACATATAAAGACTGGGGCTGTTCAATATGTCGTCTATCTCGGTTCGAAACGCCACGACATATCCGACATTTCCTCAAACGATATTGTCCTGACCACGTATGCGACACTGCAATCCGAAATGTCGAACAAGGGCCATCTGGCTGAGTAGGAGTGGGCAAGAATTATTCTCGACGAGGGTGACTGGCATTATCTATGGTCGCTTACGAACAACAAAAAGCTTCATCATGACACCAGAACATTAAAGCTCACGCTCACTTCAGCTCACAGGATTCGAAACACAAAGTCCAACATCCTCGCGCACGTCTGTGCACGGCGCGCTAGCAATCGCTGGTGTCTGACTGGAACACCAATACAGCACCATCTCGACGACTTTGACGCGCTGTTTTCATTTCTTCGCATACCGGCCTTCCAGAAGACGCACGCTTTTGCCAACTACGTTCTTCGATCAATGGAGAGCCATCGTCTGGTTGGCAGTCGCAGAAACGGCTACAGAACAGAAGATTTGAAGTTGCTTCGAAGCGTTGTGGCGGCCACGTGCCTGCGGCGCACCAAGAAAATGCATGCGTCTGAGCTCTTCTTGACACAAAAACGGGAGCATATGGAGGTGATCGACATGAACAGCACAGACCGCGTGATATACACTTTTTTCAAGCGCTTTTCCTACATAGCCGCCACATCAACCGATGCCAGCCTTGGCATGGCTTCCACTGGCAACAAGCCTCATAAATCTCGACGCAGAGCAGGTGCAAAATCGACACACTCAAAACCGGGCGCTGTTGTAACCCTCATCTCCACGCTGCGTCTTATCTGCGACCACGGCGATGCCCTACTGTCCATTGACGCGCAAAACGCGTGGCAGAACCGAGATCGTGGTATGTTGACACTGCAGGATCTCACGGTGGTGGGCTTGCTCCGGTGTGTTGGCTGTGAGCGTGACATTGAGGAACTGGATGCAACCGACGCGGTTCTCGAGGAGTTTTCATGTGGTCATGTTCTGTGCCAAGTCTGCAGGACAGATACAGGTGCAAAAAAGGCACATGGACATCGCAACGGTAAAATCAAGGAGCGGGCCACTGCGGAGGATTCCGAAAGACTCTGCCTCCGGCGCGGTGCCGGGTTAGCTGGCGTGGGGAGTCTCGACACGCCGTGGCCTCATCGGCGTCTCCAAAAATGTGGCATCCTCCTTCGACCAAAGTACGAGCTATCCTCGACAACATCAGGAATAAACAAGGATCTCCCACCAAGAAGTAAGTGTTCAAATTGTGTCTGGTCGACAAGAGTGGCATCAGAGTCGAAATTCTAACAAAAACAGTGTCATCTTCAGCTATTGGACGAAGATGCTCGACCTCGTTGGGGCAGCTCTAGCTAGGAAGGCATTGCCTTCTGCCGTATCGATGGTCAATCCTCGCTTACGCAGCATTGGCATGGTCTTGAGCTCTTTGGGAGCCCGGACGTCCTGTATCGTGTCATGCTGGCTTCCATCGGCGCGGCCGGCGTGGGAATCGACCTCACGGCGGCTAGCCCCATTCACCTGGTTGAGCCGCACTGGAATCCCATGGCCGAGGCGCAGGCAATCGACCGCATTCACCGCATCGGACGGACTCGCGATGTGGAGGTCATCCGCTACGTTGTCAAAGGGCTCGGTCGAGACGGTAGGACATTGTTGTGCCCACATTAACCGCTCATATTTATGCTAACCATCTTATACATCTTAGTATGTCCAGTGGGTGCAGAACGAGAAGTCGAGGACGATCAAGGAGACACTGTCCCCGTCCGAGAATGACCCAGCCAAGGCTGCCGATGCACGCTTTGAGGGTCGATATGTCGCCAGGTTTTGAGATAAAGACTGCCACATATGCTAACAGACTTTAACTTCCAGAAACTCCTCACATATCTCAAAAATGAACGTGGCGTTGGGAAGCGATATCAAATATCTCATTATGTTCAAGTTTGTTCATTTATGAAATTAAAATTTGTATCTGGCTTTACTTTTTCGGTATAATTTAATCCATTTTGATTTAAGAATTCTCTTCCAACCTATTTTATACAAAGTTTTGCTTTCATTATTTTATTTTTGAAAAAAAAATTGTGCAGAACTTCTTGGTTTACGAAATAAACGAATAAACAAACAAAAAGTGAAATTAAAATCACAAATCAGCACGACGACTGTCAAATGCCTATCTCTATCATGTTGTCACAGCATTGCCTTTCCTCCCGTGTTAAGTCAAAAGGCTGGCCTGTGCTCATGCTCAACAACAAGAAGAGCCGCTCGATGCGATCACGCGACGAATGCCGGGACAGCCGGGCACGGCCCCGCCCCCGCACTTCACATGGGCCTGAGCCCTGTCGTCTCCAGTTTCTGGCCCCCATTTCGTTTGCCCTTTTTTCCCGTTGTCTGTTTCTATTTCTTCTTCCGTCTCGATCTCGCTCGTCTACTTAGCGTTCAGGGCTAACATGTACACGAATTGACTGGGGATGCCTGCCGTCCTGTGGCTCACATGCCAATTCCTCATTTTTCTAGCTCCCAATTCGCTCACTAATTCATGCAGGATCACAAGGAAGCAAGCATTGACTTGAGTGGTAGCGTTCATTTTCCAGGGCGCTTGCACTGGGAATGCCCGGCCGCCATGCCAAATCGGGACCGAGTGCGGAGAAGAGACCACACCCTCTCTGGAGCCGCTGGGGGCCGTTTTTGATCTCATCGCTCAGTCATCGTCACGATCCCATCCCGCTCGATTCATTGGCATTACTAGCTAAAGCGTTGAGGATCAGGCAGAAAAAGCTTCTTTTCACGGCGAGCACTGGTATTGATTGTGAGAAGAAAAAATTGAAGACCATCACGAGCCGGCGTTTTACTCCTGCATGCCGAGGTTTCTATGTGGGCAATGTTGGGGCTTCGTAGCATTTTGGCGCACCCCTGCCCAATATCAAAATGCCATAGCCCGCGCGCCATTCACTTTTCTTTTTTGTTTCCTTTCGTCTGCTTCCCCTCCCCCGCTATTCCTCCACGCCATCCACGCCCTCCACACACCATCACCACCACCACCCCGTGGGGAAGTGGATTAGACATGTGAAGACGAGCTGTCAAAGAGCTGCCAACAAAAGGGACCATCTGCCACCTGCCAGCCAACCTTAAAAACAAAGCAACGCCAGCGAAACGACGGGCAAACCACACACATGCACACACACATACAAAAGCGACTACAACACGCGTCCAACGGCAGCAGCCCGCCGGAGCGACAGGGGTCCTCAGGGACTAGATGGCGAACGGATCGCGGGGCGCTTTGACGAATCGAGTAACATCTCCACGCCGGCGTCCATTGTTAAGAGGAAAAATAAGAAAGCATAGGGCGTGAATTAGAAAAAAGAAAGAAAAAAAAAGGCACGAAGAAAAAAATAGCTAAGCGTAGATCGCCAGCTACTGCAACTTCACCGCTACAAAAAGCGACCCTATTGACTCCACGTGCCTGACAATTTCCGCCGGCGTCTAAGGGAAGAAAAGAAAAAAGGAAAAATAAACGACATTGGAAAATAAGTGATCATGAGGCTCGTGGGATTGTTCCGGTCTTCCAGACAATACGAATACGGAGGCATGTAGACAATTACTATTTAAGAGGCGCTGCTGCGCCGCTCGTGATATCGTCAGTTGTTGTATATACAGTCTCATCCCAGCAAGCATTGACAAGTTGTACCCCCTGTGCCCATCATCAAGTTGATTTCTACTCCCCAACTGCACCATGACTGGCTTTTCAGCCCGTCTCGCCCTCGTGGCACTTGCCGTGGCTGGCTCCGTGTCTGCTGCTCCGGCGCCCATGCCGGCCCTCCAGGAGCGTGCCACGTCCGTCACCATGGTGCTGCCCCTGGGCACAGTGATCGGCACGTCGTCGGGCGGTGTTGAGTCCTACAACTCGATTCCCTTCGCCCAGCCGCCCACCGGCGCGCTTCGACTCAAGCCGCCCGTCAAGTTGACCACGTCCTATGGCGTGCTCGACGGCACGGGCCCTGCCGCGGCCTGCCCGCAGTTTGTGGAGAGCACCAGTGGTTCGTTTCTGGCTGAGGTGTTGGGAACACTGGCAGACAGTCCGTTTGTGCAGACGGTGACTGGTCAAACCGAAGACTGTCTTACCATTGATGTCTACCGTCCCGCCGGCACGACTGCTGCAGACAAGCTTCCCGTTCTGTTCTGGATCTTTGGCGGTGGCTTTGAGGTGGGTTCCCTTGTTCACAAAAATCAAACACTTCCTTCTTTTGCTTTTTACTAATATGTTCTCTCCTTAGCTCGGCTGGACCTCCATGTACGACGGTGCAGGCCTTGTCTCCAATAGCATTACGCTCGGTAAGCCCATGGTCTTTGTCGCAGTCAACTATCGTGTTGGTGGCTTCGGCTTCCTCCCGGGTGCCGAGATCCTTGCCGACGGCTCCTCGAATCTTGGTCTGCTCGACCAGCGCCTGGGTCTTGAGTGGACGGCTGACAACATTGGCTACTTTGGCGGTGATTCGACCAAGGTCACCATCTGGGGCGAATCCGCCGGTGCCATCTCCGTGCTCGACCAGATGGTCCTCTACAACGGCAACATCACATACAATGGCAAGCCTCTGTTCCGCGGTGCAATCATGGACTCGGGCTCGATTGTGCCGGCGGACCCTGTCGACTGCCCCAAGGGTCAGGCCGTCTACAACCAGGTCGTCTCCAAGGCCGGGTGCTCGAGTTCCGCTGATACTCTGGCTTGTCTGCGCGCTGCTCCCTACACAACGTTTCTGAACGCTGTCAACTCGGTACCGGGTATTCTGTCGTACAGCTCGGTTGCACTCTCATACCTGCCGCGTCCCGATGGTGTTGTCCTGGTCGATAGCCCTGAAGTTCTGGTGACGAGCAACAAGTATGCCGCAGTGCCCATGATTATTGGCGATCAGGAGGACGAGGGCACGTTGTTCTCGCTCTTCCAGAGTAACATCACCAACACGGCTCAGCTCGTGACCTACCTGTCGGACTACTTTTTCCACGACGCCACCACCGCCCAGCTGCAGGCCCTCGTCGCCACCTACCCAGACAACGCCAGCTCCGGATCGCCCTTTAACACGCTGATTCTCAACGAGATTTACCCCGAGTTCAAGCGTTTGGCCGCCATCCTAGGCGATCTCGTATTCACGCTGACTCGCCGTTCCTTTTTGACCGCCACCTACAAGCTCAACCCATCCGTGCCCAGCTGGTCCTACCTTGCCAGCTACGACTACGGCACCCCCATCCTCGGCACCTTCCACGGCAGTGATCTGTTGCAGGTGTTCTACGGCATCCTGCCCAATGCCGCCAGCAAGAACATCCACAGCTACTACTTTAATTTCCTGTACAACCAGGACCCCAACAACGCTGCTGGCGGCACCAGCAGCACCGCCAGCAAGGTCAGCCTCAACTGGCCGCAGTGGGGCGTCGGCAACCAGCTGGTGCAGTTCTGGGCCCTGACGTCGAACCTGCTGGCCGACACCTTCCGCAGCTCCAGCTTCGCCTGGATCGAGGCGAACATTGCGTCACTGCACATTTAGGGGATGTGGGCGAAGGATTGATGATCGTAATGAGTGATGAACCGTGTGTGTGAATGCATGGCTTCTTTGTACATATTTATGCTGACGTAGTATATTTTCAGCAGTTTTTTTTTTGTTTGATCTATGCTCTGTGATAATTGTTTTTATTTACAGTCAAAAGCGTATATGATTTTCTAAGCCGTCTATATTTATTTACATTCTAAATTGCTTTTTTCCATCATTCGTTGCTTTCCAGTAAGAGGACCGCCTCATCGTAGGCTACTCTCAAAGTTGACACGGCCGTCTGCATTTCCTCCAGCGTGGCGTTGTACGCTGGTGCAAGAGTCACATGGTCACCCAGAACGCCATCCACTGTTCCTGCACCTGGGTACACGGCCACACCCTTCTCAAAGGCTAGGCGTTGTATGTTACCACCAAAGTGCACTCCGCGACCAAACGGTCGTCTTGTTGCCTTCTCCTCAACAAACTCGATGCTCCAGAAAAAGCCACGACCGCGGATATCACCCACATATTCACAGCTAGCAAACGCAGTCTTGACCATATCACCGAGTGTCTCGCCAAGACTGGCCACCCGCTGGACGAGGCCGTCTCTCTTGACAATCTTTTGTACGGCCAGACCAGCCGCGCAGGACACCGGGTGGGCCTGGTACGTTTGGCCGTGGTTGAAAGCGGACGTGCCCTGGCGCAGGCTCTGGACAATCTTGTCGTTGATGAGCATGCCGGCAATGGGTGCATAGCCGCTGCCAAGACCCTTGCCGAGAGTCACAATATCGGGCTTGACGGTCGCACCTTCCTGCTCAAAGGCAAAGTACGTGCCGACACGGCCTGTCCCGCACATGACCTCGTCTAAGTGCAGCAGGATTCCGTACTTGTCGCATAATGCGCGGATGGCCGACCAGTACCCCTTGGGTGCGGGCATGGACCCGAGCGCGGCGCCACTGAGGGTCTCACCACTGTGAAAGAGTTAAAACCAGCCAAATATAATTAAAGGTGCACAGGTTCAGACTCACATGAAAGAGATAATGTTCTCGGGTCCTAGACGTAAAAACTCCTCCTCCGTTTCTGCAATCAATCGTTGAACAAATTGTGCCTCGTCTTCGTCGGCTTGTTGATGGTGGAAGGCGTCCGCAGCACCCACAAATGCCACCGACGGTAGCAGGATACCCTCATAAGGCACCTTGCGGCCGGCCATGCCTGAAACCGACATAGCTCCAATGGTGTTGCCGTGGTATGCTTGCCGCCGTGCCACATAGATGGTGCGCTGTGTCTCGCCCTTTTCGAACCAGTACTGCCGGGCGCACTTCATTGCGGCATCGTTGGCCTCGCTGCCGCTGCCGACAAAGAAGGCTTTGACAAGACCATGAACGAAGTCGCCTTCACCCCTCTCTAAGATGCAGCGTGCTAGATCCTCTGATGAGTTCGTGCCATATGACAGCGTGTGGACATAGCTCACTTTGGCCATCTGGTCGGCGACAGCAGCGGCAACTTCGGTGTTGCCGTGGCCTAGGATGGCGACAGCCGCACCACCACAGGCGTCTAGGATTTTGCGACCATCTTCAAGTGTAAGGTAGCTGCCTGATGCCGACGCGACAATGTGAGGACGCTCGTTCAGGGAGCGATGCAGAAGGTAGGGCTGGTCGGGATCTGTTGGGGTGAGACTGTGTGTGCCGTTGGTCGCCTTGTCTTTGACCGTGATGGCGCCAATTGGCGGAGACTGTGCTTCGAGGGTAGCTGAAGGGGCCATGACTGATGGCTGTGTGTATGAAGGAAGTGGGTGTAACCGGCGAGTTCGAAAAAGATGTGTTATCTGATATCGCCAAAATCGCAACGCAGTTGATACGGACCGCATATCGAAAGGGCCGTGACTTGATAAAGTAGTACGGTTCGTATGAGGACAGGAACCATTATTTGCAATATTTTCAACTTGCGCAACTTGGACAGCCACCTCGGCACACGCAGTCGACATTTGCCGTCATTTTCGTGTGAGCGATGGTCGTCGCCCCGGAGAAGCCAACCCGACGAGTTGAAACCCGATGGTTCAAAGCCGAAAGCCGTCAATCTGTCTCCGCTGCCACTAAGGCGGCACTGGGCCATGTGCTCGCCGTCGCCAGGCTAAAACGGGCAATTAACAGATAAGAAACCGCCAGAGACCGCCGTGACCCTTGTCGTTGACATCGTTAGCTTTATCGGCCCCTCACCGGGTTTAAACTGGCCGCATGCAGTATTACGACGTCGGCGAGCCTATGATAGGGCGACAGCAAAGCCGTGACCCGATGTAGGAGATAGGAAACCAAATCGCCAGTTCACAGTCTTTTGAGAGTCTCGACAATCTGGACCAGCACGATGGACACACGACAAGACAATCGTGGACGCGTGCAACCCATGCACCCCATGCCGCGTGCCCGGTCTACATAAGAATTCTGTCTGCCGTCGGTAACCATCGGACCACGGACGGAGCACTCCACATCACGACAACCTCGCCTCGTTTCTCAAGCCCCTGACTCCATCTCACTGCAGTCAAGTCATATTGCATTTGCAAAACACAACAACAACACTGCTCGCAATGGCGTCC
The DNA here is from genome assembly GCA_021396225.1 of Sporothrix inflata. Classification (NCBI taxonomy): domain Eukaryota; kingdom Fungi; phylum Ascomycota; class Sordariomycetes; order Ophiostomatales; family Ophiostomataceae; genus Sporothrix; species Sporothrix inflata. The sequence continues at coordinate 151,944 of WNYF01000034.1, read as the reverse complement.
CTCGTCGCCAAGGTCAAAGACATGCCGCTGTGGCGCGACATGACGGCCAAGTCGGCGTACGTCGCCATGGTGTCTTGCACCGGCGCCGCCGTTTACGGCTACGACGTGTCCTGGTGGTCGTCTGTGCTGGGCATGCCGGCCTTTACGAAGCGCTACGGCAAGTACAACGCCGCCACGGACACCTACGCCATCTCGGCGCCGCTGCAGTCGGCCGGCAGTGCCGTCCCCACCGCCGGTCTGGTGATTGGTGCAATGCTGTGTTTCGCCATCAGCGATCGTATCGGCCGTCGCGGCGCCATGATCGCCACGTCCATCATGTACCTGATCGCCATCATCATCGAAGTCACGGCGAACTCCTACGCCCAGATTGTCGTCGGTCGCTTCCTCAACTCCATCCCACAAGGCATGTCCGCCAGTCTGCTTCCCGCCTACCAGGCCGAGTGTGCGCCGGCCTCATGCCGTGGTGCCCTTGTCGGCCTGTACACATGGGTACTCGACGTCGGTGCCGTCACGGCAGTGGGCATCGTCTACCACACCTATGCGCGCACCGACGCCGGCGCTTACAAGATCGTGATGGGCGTTCAGGGTATCTTTCCAATCTTGATTCTGCTGTTCGTCTACTGGCTGCCGGAGAGTCCCCGCTACCTGGTCATGAAGGGCCGCGAGACCGAAGCGCTGGCCGTGCTCGAGTCGCTGCGCGTCAACAAGGCGACGGCCGCTCAGGAGCTCGAGGACATCAAGGCGTCGAGCCTGGTGCACAAGGACGACTCATCGTGGCTGGACCTCGTGCGTGGTGCCAACCGCCGGCGTACGGCCATTACTGTCTTCACGGCGGGTGTGGAGTCCTGGCAAGGCCTGTCGTTCATTGGCAACTACCTGGTCGTCTTCTTCATCAGCCTCGGCACCACCGACACCTACTACCTGGTCCTGCTCATCAACTCCACGCTGCTCATTACTCTCACCGTCTTCTTCTGGATTCCTGATTATGTCGGCCGCCGCCGCTTGCTGATGTTCGGCTCTGCCGTCATGTTCAGCTGTTTCTTCATCATGGCCGGTGTCGCCGGCAAGGACGTCTCCGCCATCTCGTTTACGCGCCAGCGCGTCGCCGTCGCTATGCTTTTCATTTGGGCCATTGTCTACAGCTCCACCTGGGCCAACGGCACCTGGGTCACCATTGGCGAGATGCCTCAGACGCGCCTGCGCGCCAAGACGTCCGGTCTTGCCTACGCTGTGCAGTCCATTTCCGGTCTCATCATTACACTCTTCAGCCCCTATGTCCAGAGCGACGACTATGTCAACTGGGGTGCCTACATTGGCTTCTTCTTCGGCTCATTTTCCTTTATCTCGTTTTGTTTTATCTACCTGTTTTACCCCGAGGTCAAGGGCCTGTCTATTGAGAAGATGGATCAGTTGTTCGACCAGGGCGCCTCCATCAAAGAGTTTGCCCAGGCCCACCGTGGCGAGAGTGTCACCATCGCCGGCGTCATTACTAGTGATAGCAGTGCTGTCGACGTCGAGCATGGTGCCGTGGATGTTGAGAAGACGGCCGCTCTTGATGTAAAGACTGCTGTTGATGTTTAAGCGAAGCCTCTCAATATGCCACCACCATGTCCCCAATAAGAAAGGAATACTATTTGTCATCATAATCAGTACATAAAGTACATTTTTCATGCAATTTATTCAAGTGCCGTGTATTCAGGATTTCAGTACTCGACCAAGTCCACCAGCGCGGCCGCTCGTTTGGATCTTTGTCCATGCAACGCAGGTAATTCCGCTGAGCCCTGTGACACATTAGTGCCGTCTCTGTATGTCGATCGTATCGTTCCATTAGCATGGCGGTTTATACAAGGCGGTAGAGGCTTCGTGCCGTACGAGTTCCACTACTAGGCTTGGACTCGCAGAAGCCGACGCCGCAAAACGTTGACAACGAACGCCACGGCCCATTTCTAGTTCAGCTGGCAGACGTGCTCGCGAGGCATGACCTGCTAGATGTGTTCGGTCTCTGTGCTCTGGGTTACACATCTATTGATGCCCCAAGCACCGTTGAGATCATGTCAGGGCGGGCCAACATCACCCTCGATGTTGATATTTCCGCTGCTGGATATCTCCAGGACAGCAGCTCGATTGACACGATATGGTAATTTGGTCAAAATAAGTATAACTACAGAGGGCTCATACACAATCCATATCCATCACACGCACAGAGACGTCTCGTTCAAACACCATGCACGATTCCTCCGAATTTCTAAGCTCAACATGATTAAATTATATTTGCCAAAAAAAAAAATGGCCCACCAAGAACGAGAGGAAAACATTGCACAAACGACAACAGAAGACGAAGAATAGCAGCAGATACAATATTAAAATATAAAATTAATGACCGTCGGAAGCAGGTAGAGCATGTCGACGAGGCCACAGAGAGCAAAGATATGTAATATTACACGACATTTTGCACGGAGCGAGCAAATCATATCCTGTCACTTTCTGAGTCCGAGTCCCTTGGCTACTGTTCCTCTGCCCATGTTATATTTATTTCCTGATAAAGGCGCGACATACTGCTGGATGACGCTTTGTGGCTCTTGGAACGTGCCAAGCGGTTTGTACGGCAGGTCGTAGCCGTAGCCGCGCGGACCGCCAATCTCGATGCCGCGGGCCGAGTCCGTCCATCGCGGCGAGCACGCCATGCCCAGCACCACCACATGGCAGCCGTACCGATATTCAGGAATCCCCACTGGTTTGCCGGTGTCGCGGTCCAGGAGCGCAATCAAGTCCGGCACGGTGGCAATCACCGACGTAGTAGTGCCGTCACCGTCGTCACAAACATGCTCGGCAAGGATGTTTTCGTTGACAAAGGGGATGCGGAGCGTCCCACCCGTGGCGACGGCCACCATTCTCCCGCTGTTGTCGTCGTCGCCGTCGTCGTGGGTCTCCGTAATGTGCAGCACACCGACGGACAGGCCCTTTCGCAGAGTGCGCTCGATGGCGGTGATCTTGCCGCGGAACAGAACCTGTGCGCTTGCCGCGCCACCGAGCTCGCGGATCACTGTCTCTGCCGCTCGAGCAGTATCATGGCGCACCACCGCCTGAGCCAGGGCACGGCCGATGCGCCAGGCCAACGAGACGCTGTGTTGTACGGCATGCTGGCGCACGGCGGCGCCCGTCGTTGGCGCCGGCGCGAGACCCACGAGCGAGCCCAGCTCGGTAATGGCGCCGCGCAGCGGGCGGTCGACGTCCTCGTCGCGCGGGGCGCGTGTGACCAACATGGTGCGGCCGGTGCCCGAGTCAATGGCGCAGGGGCAGAAACGGCCGGGTTGGTGCACGGTGAGCGTGGTCTGCCAGCACATGGGGTTGGCGCGGCCCATAAAGTCGGCGTCAAGCACGGGGCGGTCAAAGAAGCGCGACGAGCCCCACAGGAGCGGTTCAAGGCCGTTGGCGCCGCCAATCTCGAGCCCGACGACGGCGTCCAGGTCGTCGTGCCGCAGATAGTCCATGAGTGCGCGGATGGCGAGGACGGTTTCGTGGGCCTGCAGGCGCTCGGCAATGGCCGCCGGCGAGCCCATACGGCCGCCCCAGTAGACACGCGCGTCATCGGCCACGGCGGCCACGTCGGCCACGTCGACGACCCGGATGCGGTGGCCGGAATCCAGCAGGTCGCGCAACTGCAGACGGCCGGCGCTGGGGTTGCCGCCGCCGCCGCAGCCGAGCAGGTAGCAGCCGTCGGCAAGAAAGTCGATGTCGGTCTTGGTCAGGAGCCATTCCGCGGCGCCGGTTGTTTTGTCTCGTATAACGGTCGGCGTATACGACTCCAGGTCGACGGCTTCTTCGCCCTCTATGCTTGTAGGTACGCCAGACATGTGGTCATTCTGAGTGAGACATTCGACCTGGGTATCTTCGTCGTGGTGATCGTCGTGATCATCGTCGACGCTCATTGTGCGTGGTGAGTCGAGTGAGCTATTAGCTGTGGCTGCCGTCAGGTCCAAGTCGCCGATGGCCGTCACGATGGAGCGTATCCGGTTGTCGAGATACGGAATGGGAATCGCATCGATCTGTGCAATGTACACCGAGTCTCTCACGGCGCCCTGCGCGACGGCACGGTCAATGGCCATCTGCTTGACTTCCTCGGCCACCTCGGCTGCGGCTTTCTCGCTGGTGCTGTGGATCATGTCCACCGTCGAACCGATCCCGGAACACGCCGCGCCCACCGCGTTGGCCACATCGTAGAATGGCGGCCGAATCACCTCGGAGGCACCCGCAATGACGTCCGGTGCCAAGATGGACCCACCACCAGTCAACAAGACGGGCAGCGGCTGCGGCGATATTTTGACGGCATCGATGGCCTGCTCGAGCATCACGCCGACGCGCACCAGCACCGCGTTGACAAAAGCCTTGTCGAGGCCCGCCACGCTTTCAGGTACAACCGGTACGGACGCAATGTGCGCCCGGCCGACGGCCATGGCAATGTCTGTCGCCGTAGTCGTGTTACCACCAAACACAAGACTGCGCTCGAGCTCGCCACCCACCGATGCCGGACCAACGACCGCCTGGCCCCCGGGTGCCGCGAGCCGCACAAGCGAACCACCGCCCAAGCCGATGGAATGCAAGTGCGGCAGGGCATAGTTCACCGTGACGCCGCCCACTGACACATAGGTGGCGGCTGGCCGTGGAAGGCCCGACGGCAGCAAGATGCCGATGTCCGTTGTCGTCCCACCCATGTCCACGACAATAGCGGCTTGGCTATCAGTGACACCATTCTGTGCGAGGCCGGCAAGATACGCTGCACCATGCATGGAATTCGTGACGCCAGACGAAAAGGTACGGATGGGCACCTGCAACGCGGCGGCGACGTCCAGGACCGTGCCGTCGTTCTGGGTGAGGTACAACGGACAGTTGGTCAGGCCGACGCGGCGCAGGGCCTGTTGAAACTGCCGGATCGTCCGGCGGGCAAAACGTAAAATCGTAGCGTTCAAGATGGCAGCATTTTCTCGCTCGAGGAAGCCTGAACGACAGACACGGTAAATGGATCGTCAGTGACGAAACAAACATACGAAAACAAGTTCAAGAAACGTAATCGTAAAGAGACAAGTGGGAAAGAGCGTGAGGGGGCTCTTACCAATGTTTGCGACTTCGTGGGAGCAGACGACATCCACACCCGGCAGCTCGCGCTGCAGGATGGCGCGCACCCGGTTCTCCTGCTGGAACGCCTGGTCAATCGGTGCATAGACGCCCGCCACGACAATCGTGTGCAAGCCGTGCGCCCGGAATTTGTCGCACTCGCCCACTACCTGTGCCTCGACAATGGGCGCTTCCTCGGACCCGTCAATGTTAAGGCCGCCGTCGACGTAGCCGACGTAGCCGCGGACGAGGGATGCCAGGCCGACCGGCCAGTCGCTGAGCGGGGGAATGTCGCGCAGAAAGCTTTGCGAGAGGCGCAGCACGCCGACGCGCTGCAGGCGGCGGGGGTCGCGCTCAATGACGGCGTTGAGAAAGGCGGTGGTGCCGACGGTGACCGACGCGATGCGCGATCGCTCGATCTGTGACGCCGCCAGCACGGCATGCAGGGCGGTCTCTATGCCAGACGTGGTGTCGCGCGTCGTGGGCGTCTTGTGCAAGGCCAGCACACCGCGGTCCGGTGCTGCCCGTTGCGCGGGGTCCAGGATGACTGCATCAGTGTTGGTTCCTGCATCTGGTCAGCGGGATTGACTTGTCCTTCCGTTTAACATGCAAAAATAAAGAAGGTAACAAATAACAAATCCGTTTTGACGGAGACGACGAACCTCCAACATCAACACCGATGCGTACCGGACAATGAACTGGCAGCATGATCAGCCAATGTGCGAGCTCGTCTTTTGTGTACGGTGATGTTGAAATGTTGAAATGTTGTTTCTTTGAAGAGCTGCTGCGTAGTCGTCGGCGATGCGTGTTTACAATGGCAAGCCAGCACACCAGTCCCGACAAACAGCCCTGCTGCACAACCCTGCGAGACTATTACCGTAACAGGGGGATGGAAGGTCTAGCTCAACATTAGTGTTTCCCGAAAGCGGACAGACAGGGTCCAAGTGAAGCGAAATCGTTACGTTTTTGTGGATATCTAAAAAAGACAATAGATGGATGGGGAAAAAATTGAACCGCGTCCACACCAAAGACCAGGGTAATAGCTGCAGGCATACGAGGCATAGTGGCTCGGAGGTAAATATCCGGAGCATGTCCGGACCATGTCCGGAGCAGCACGATATTAACGGCCGCAATGTCGCCATTGCGAGATTTTCTTTTTTTTTCTTTGCATCGAGAGCTAATGAGCTCGAATGGATTCAATGTGGGTTAGGCCTGACCCGATAACCTGGTTACTCGCACATGGCGCCCGCGCCCGCATGTCAACATCCGCTGCCATAGACTCCATCGCACACCACGTGTGTATTATGTATAAATATGGCAGCGTCCTGGTATCGTCCCTGCATAACCATGCGTGTCTCCTGCATGTCCAACTCAACTGTGACGAATTAGGCCCCGTTTCATCCGATTTCAACATGTCCTTCCTTCGCTCCATTCCGCGCCGCTTCGTCCTACACCAAGGCGACGACGACGTGCCTCCGGACCGCTGGCAGAACCGTGACTTGGTTCCGCTCCCGCCAAGCCGACGACTCTGGGTGGACTTTGACTTTGTCGGTCTCTGGAGCACCGTCTTCTTGACCATCTATGCGTGGCAGGCATCCTCGTCGCTGCTGTCGTACGGCCTCAATGTCTGGCAGTCAGTCATCTGCACCGTGATTGCCCGCATCCTAATCTATGCCGTGATCCTGAGCCTGGGCTGGATCGGTGGCGTCTGGCACATCTCGTACACTGTGCAGTCGCGGTACACCTTTGGCATCTGGGGCTCCCTGCTTCCCATCTTTCTGAGAGTTGGTGTCACTTGTGGTATGTTGGTTCGCGAGTTTCTTTTTTCCCTCTCGTGCCCCTTTGCCCCTTTCATCCACTAACAAGACATTCAGTATGGTACGGTGTGCAGGGCATCACGGGTGGCCTTCTGGTCAGCTGCATCCTGTCGTGCATCTTCCCGTCCTACCAGAACATGCGCAACACGCTGCCGGCGTCGACGGACATGACCACCAAAGAGTTTGTTGGTTTTGTCGTATATAACATCATTGCCCTACCCATCCTGTACCTGCCGCCCGACAAGCTGCGCAAGCCGCTGCGCTTCGCCCTTGTCATCAGCACCATCACCATCTTTGGCCTGGCCATTGGCCTGATGGCAGCCGCGCACGGCGCGGGCAGCTATGTTAGCACACCGGCGACCGCACCCGCGGGTGGGCCGCTCGGCTGGGCCTTTGTACACGGCATCACCACGCTGCTCGGTGGCAACGCCGTCGGCATGACGAGCCAGACGGATTTCTCCCGCTTTGCACGGCGGCCGCGCAACATGATCTGGGGCCAGGCCATCGGCGTGCTGTTCTTTGGCCTCGTGGTGCCCGTCTTTGGTGTTCTTGGCACGTCCGCCGCCGGCCAGCTGTACGGTGATGTCACGGACCTGGGGCTCTGGAACCCGCCCAGCATTCCGCAGATCTGGCTCAACGAGCACTACCACGAGCCCAAGATGCGCGCGGCCGCCTTTTTCGTCTCACTCGGTTTGTTGTTGAACATTCTGGCGCTCAACTCGGTTGAGAACGGCGTGTCTGGTGGCATGGACTTTGCCGGCCTCTGGCCCAAGTACATCAACATCCGCCGCGGCTCCTACCTGATTGCCGCCGTGGCCGTGGCCATGAACCCGTGGTACATTCTGGCTGACGCCGCCAACTTCACGTCCGCGCTCAACAGCTTTGGCATCGTGCTGGGCCCCATCATGGGCGTCTACACCGCCGACTACTATGCCGTGCGCAAGCAAAAGGTGAAGCTGGGTGACCTCTACCACGATAACCCGTCCGGCATCTACTACTTTGTCCATGGCGTAAACCCGCGCGCCTTTGTTGCGTGGATCGTCGGCTTTGCGCCGGCCATCGGTGGCATGGCCTCGGTGAACCCCAACAACAATGTGCCTGTCGGTCTCGTCAAGGTGTTCTATCTCGGCTTCCCTCTGGGTTATGCTCTTTCCTTTTTTGCGCATTGGGGCCTGAACGTCGTGTTCCCGCCGGCTGGCTTAGGCCAGATCGACTCGTACGACTCGGTGCGTTCTGTCATATTATTTTTTTTTTGTCACATTTCGTCTGTACACCCACTAACACGACGCAGTACGGCACATTTTCGACCGAAGAAGCACTCGCCCTGGGCATTGAACCCAACGACGGCAACCGGAACGAAGAGGACCCAGAGTGGACCTCGAAGGAAGCCAACGTCACCGAAACGGTGCTTTGATAACGGTGTAGATGAGCAGAGATGAAAGTCTGCATTCATTGTCTGCTTGCACAATTTTTTAATTTAGATTTTGATTTTCTGTTCCATTCGCCTCTATGCATCCTTTCCATCCATGCTATCTTGATAACGCCGTCTTTACGTTGTTGCCTGTACCAGGACGTGCTCGTAGTTATTAGCCAGATCCATGCCTACTTAGCCTGTCCAACACCTTGTCCAGATTATGGATCGCATCGAGCGTCGGCGGGTTTGGCACTCTCTCGCGCCATGTCTCCTTGCCATCCTCGTACACAACCAGCGTCGGCCACCACACGACCTCTGCTGCTTTCTGGACCGTCGAACCAGGCTCGACCAGGCCATTCACCTGCACAGAAGAAGAAAAAAAAATATGCCGTTAGATTAAGTAGATACAGCGATTAGATGCGTAGCAATAGAAGCAGTGAATCATTTTTCTTCTTATGTCTTTTTTTTTTTTTTTTTTTCCTTTTTCCATTTTTCTTCTTGTTTTTTTGCTTACCTTAAAGAACCGAAATTCCGCATTACTGGGCTTGGCCGCCAGCTTCTCGTACCGGGGCGCAATAACCTACACGGGTTTTGCTGTGAGCAAATGACCAGTTCTCGATTCTAGAACAAAGGGACCTGTGTTTGCGTATACCTACTTTGCATGGTGGGCACTGTGTCGAGTAAAAGTCCAGCACGACGACGCCTGGCTTTGCCAGCTCCCCCTCGTACGCCGCAATGTTTGCTAGCTCCGCAATCTCTGTTGCCATGGTTTGGTCTGTGTGTCGCTTCTTTCGGTGAGAGCAATTGCATCCACCAAAATAGCATACAGCGACGCAATTCCATCGAGCCAGAACTTCTTATATGCAAAAACACAAGCAGCTTGCCGAAGACGGCTGGCAACCGGGAACCGGTGTCCTAGGAATGGCGACATTGCCCTAGGATATGTCGTTGTTTCTAACGAGTTCTAGCGAGCGGAACTATGGGTGCTCGGAGCACTAAGTGGGACGCATCGTCGCTTGACACGACAAACCATGTGGCGGCACGGCAAGGTTGTCCCGTAGTTCTTTTTTTTGAACAGAACGCATTCTCCTAGATAATTTGATGCTCGGTGAGGAGGTCTCCGTACGATTTAGGGATTGCTTTGTGGCTGGCAACATTGAGAGCTGGTCGTGGCTGTGCCCACCGAGGCGGCCAAGTCGCTCCATGCAGACCAAATCTTGGCACGGACAAATGCGTCTCTCTCTCATGGTAGTCCTCTCAGCTTGGTGTATCCACACGAGTAATAGCACATGGCGAACATTTCCGAACTCTTTGGTTCTCGTTCAGTGATGTGCAACAAAGCCTTGTTTTTCTCACTTACGATTTCCGCAAATATTACATTTGATGCAGGGAAAATGCTAAAGAAATAAAGGAAGAAACAGGCACAAGTATTTCAGAAGACCCAAAGCACATTTCCGCCACAAGAGGCCATATGAACTCAAGATATTCGAGGCAATATACATATACCATAAACTTTACAAGACCTGCATTCTAATAATACGGTGTGAGTCGGTTATGGTAAAGAAAAAGGCCAGGAAGAGAAGAAAAACAAAGGGGGGGTGGGGGATGAAATGATATGTGAAACAGTGATGTAAAAGTTACAACTAGCGAAAAAAAAAAAAAAAAAAGAAAGATTGTTTTAAAAAATTGCAGAGAAAAGATTAACATTAAAAAACATGCGAACGAAAACATAGGAAAATAAAGATTAAAGAAAAGGCATAAATAATTTCTGGAAAATCCGCGATACTGGTCCCTTCATTTCTTTTTCTTTTCTTCTAATTCTTTATTAAAAATAAACTACGATTTGTTGTCAAAACGGTTTTATTTACCGATATTTTATGTTGTTGAATGTCGAAAACGAACAAAACAGAGCTGCATTTTAATGGATTCTCGTACTTAACAGTCCGAGCGCATCGAATGCTCAACGGATAGTTCAAACCCGGCGAGTGGGACAATGAAAGCCGATGGCTAGTTTGAGGTCCGATTAGCGAATATCGAAACCCGATCATCCGTCGATAAGAAAGGCTGTCGCTACCACCACGATGATGGTCGTCAACGACCCGCAAATACTTCCAAGGATATCTTCGGTGGATTGGCGCATTCCGCTCTGTCCAACAGATCAAGTGCAATTCTCTCTAACAACATGCCCAAGATGGTGAACGTCGACTCTCTTGTTGGCAAGTATTGCAGCGTCGATCCGCTGCTCCCCTGGGACCAGAGAGTTGATTTGGACATTACCCACGGCGAGTTGGGACAGGAGGGCCTCCGTCAGTGGACACTACGGTACAACGACAGAAAATATCGACAGGCACCGACGGCGACACTGGAGCTTGCTTCAGGCGACAAGAAAAACATCGCCAGTTTCAAGAATGCCACATTTCCGCACTGGATTACGCGACAAACTGTCACAGCCAGCGGCGATTTTGAGGTTACCAATGATGAAACAGTTACTCTACGTTTTACGCAAGTCGGCCAGGGCATGACTGCTCTTGAGACATGGACGACCACGTTGAAGAAACAGGATGGTATCTCATCGACGGAAGCAACAGAAGTAAATGCACAGACAACCGAACTGCTCGACTTGATCAGGTCTGACTTTTCGGCACCCAACTCGATGCCCACCAAACCGCGCATTGATGCCCTGGCTATCTCTAAGAACGGAGCCACTGTGCTGGAAGAGTACTTTGGCGGCATGGCACCCACCACGCCGCACATTATCTCGTCTTGCACCAAGTCTATCACGGCACTGCTGGCTGGAATTGCTATCGACCAATGTCTGTTTGGCCTTGACGACAAAATTGCCGATTACTTTCCAGGCGTGCCAACGACCTGGGGTGGAGATGACAGCAACCTGCCTGTGTTGGTCCGGCACATCTTGTCCATGACAGCCGGCACTGAACACACGGTCAAAGATGCACAAGACTTGCTCGAGAGCACAGACGTCGAGCAACTGGTGCTTGCGTGGGTACGGGCAGCCGCACCTGGGGCACGGTACAACTATGACAATGGCCTTCCATCCCTGATGGGCTGTCTCATCGAACGGACAAGTGGAATCCCGCTCGTCGACTATGCAGACCGGCACCTTTTTGGACCGATGGGCATCACCAATGTGGCATGGTCGGATATGCCTACACCAACCGACCGGCCCTACGGGTCTGACCCACCGGTACTCGGAGCCGGCGGCATGGCTCTGATGTTGTCGGACTTTCTCAAGTTGGGAGAGATGCTTCTCAAAAATGGCCAGTACAATGGCTGCCAGATCGTCCCCGTGGCCTACGTTGCTGAAGCCACTCGTCAACAAACGAAGCAAGATGACTATCCTTACGGATATTATTTTCACATCAACCAACGGGAGATAGTTGACGACAGGACGACAAAGGAGTGGGTTCATCTTGATGGTGTGGATGGCTACTTCATGCTCGGCCAAGGAGAACAGATTCTGTTCATTGCACCAAAGGAGCAGGTGGTCGTTGCCGCATTTAGCTCGACATGGCACCGAGACAGAAACGCCCGGCCAGATCGTTATGCCATCATGGACGTCATCAAAGTTGCTCTGCAGAGCATTTAGCGGAAACCGGCACTATGCCATCATTGAACAGAAATGCTCTTGCTACCTTTAAATCTCATACAGACCCCTCCTTAGCGATACCAAACTGCCGTAATATACTGTGAATGGCCGCTTTATCGCCGTGCCACTCGTTGAGGTACTGGCAGATGGCGGGGATCTCGTGCCGTGTTCGAAAGTCAATCCACCACTTGCAGTTTCGTGCCTTGGCATACCACAGACAGAGAAGGAGAAGGGCGACCGGATCTCGCTGGTGCAGCAACACCTCGAACGCGTCGTGCATCTTACCGGCCACCATCAAGATCTTGCCGAGAGACGCTTCGTTGTATGACAGGGGTAGCAGCCGTGACAGCGCGTGGGCCACGGCAAAGTATGCGTTTGTCTCTCGCGTTGAGTTCTCGTCGATGCCGCAGATCTGGGCCAGCTCCGGCAGTAGGCCCTCCATGCCACGGCTCGACGCTGGCATGGTTTGTCCGCGCAGATCACCGAGAACCTCAAACATGGGACGGAAGATGCTGCCCTCGCGCATTGGATTCACCATGTGCCATAGCGTCATCTTGCCCGCACCCAAACGCAGCCACTCCAGGTCGGATGATGGGTCTGGCGGGCCCAATGGCCAAGCTTCTTCAGCTCGCCTCGCCGTGGTGGACGCAAAGGTCAGGATGGACAGGCTACCGGCGCCGGACCAGATGGGGTCCTTGCGGTCCTCGGTCATCGGTTCGCTCAGCCAGTCATTGAAGAGTGATGTGCAGCGGGAAACATGAAAAGATTCCCGAATGGTCGGCGTACCCGTACTCTTTACGAGTGACGTGCTGTCCCTGCTACTCAAGTAGCGGTCATGCACAGCGGCGACGGCGAGCGTGCCGTGCATCAAGAACGGGTGGGTGAAGCATTTTTGCAGCATGCAGTTCTCATAGATGTCGACCATGGACGTGCCGCCAAGTGAGTGCACCGTGCGGTTGCGAAACTTGGTGAAGAGGATCCAGTCCTGTGTGTCGAGCACATATTGTGTGTGGCCGTCGTTGGACCAGATGCCGTTGCTGAGGGTGTTCTGGATGGGTGGGGACGGTCGTCGGTAGCGTTGCAGTGCGAGACCGTGTTTGGGTGTGGTTGTCTCCTTCTTCTCAGTCTTGATTCTGTGCTCCCCCGAGTGCCCTTGCCTCTTCTCGGATATGGGCTGCAGGTCCGGCACCGTCAAGGAGAAGTTGCACAACACACCGTACTTGCTGCATTTCATGCAGTATGGCCGTGTCTCATCACACTAGCACAGTATCAGCATCGTGCATAGGTAGATGGTGGGGATACCGAGACAGAATGCGAGAGAAAGGCCACAGGAGAACGGGGAGACGAGTTGACAAACCTTGACCTTACGCAGCTTGCAATTGCGGCAGCCGAAGCGGGACTTGCGCCGGGCGTGCAAAGTTGAATCTGTCCGTGTCGCTACTGTCGTCATGGTTATGTGAGTGTGCGTGTGGTGTGCGTGGTTCAGGTATGGCAGAGGTAAAAGAAAGTAAGTTGCGTACGTTGAAAAGCAGACGTTTCGTGTTCGACGCCCTGTGTGGCCTGTGTCGGACCACGGTGAATCGCTAATTCCGTCTTGGCCTGCGATAAGTCCGGCCCTGAACCGGGTGGGAGTGGAGTTGGTCGGAATTCCTGTTGGATCCACACTCTTTCCTTCTCTCGGGTCCAGCCGCGTGTGATTGGCTAGAGATGGACCCACTAACGGTAAAGGACGCCACTTACACGGGGACCAGCAATTGCATCACAAAGCAATATGTCGCCGGGATGCGGTGGACGGTGCGTCCATGATGCGAATTCACGGGGAACGGGCAGTTACGATGTCCCGACTTGATTGAGAAGAAGCATATATAACAGGACAGGAAGTTGTCGGTCAAAGAGAATTTAACACTTCCATCGAACTCAACCTCGCATTCACTTCACTCAACAGCATCTCATCTTAAAATACAACCACAATTAGTTTTGATTTTTGACAGTCTCCAAAACAACCAAAATGCGCGTCTTCGTCACTGGTTCCACGGGTTTCGTCGGCTCCGCCGTTGTCAAGGAGTTCCTCTCTGCCGGCCACACCGTCGTCGGCCTCACACGCAGCGAGAAGGGCGTCGACCAGCTCAAGGCTCTTGGCGCCGAGGCTGTCCACGGCACCATTGAGGACGTTGCTCTCCTCGAGTCCACGGCCGCCACGGCCGATGCCGCTGTCCATCTGGCCTTTGTGCACGACTTTTCCAAGTTCGTCGAGGCTTGCGCCACGGACCGTGCTGCCATCACGGCGCTCGGCAAGGGTCTCGTTAAGGCCGGCGGCGGCGTACAGCGCTCGCTCGTCGTCACTTCCGGCAGCATGCTCCTCAGCACGGGCGAGCGCGGTGTCGTACTGACCGAGAAAAGCCCCATCCAACTGACCAACCCATTGGCCCAGGCCCGTGGTCCCTCCGAACAAGTCTGCCTGGACTTTGCCAAGGAGGAGAACGGCGGCCTGCGCGCCAGCGTTGTGCGTCTGCCGCCTGTGACGCACGGCTCGGGCGGTGTGTCGGGCTTCGCCGGCCACTTGGCCAACATTGCGCTCAAGAGCGGTAAATCTGCGTACGTCGGTGACGGTCTCAACAAGTGGTCCGCCGGCCACCGCGACGACGCTGCTCTGCTGTACCGTCTGGCGGCCGAGAAGGCGGCTCCCGGTTCTGTTTTTCACGCAGCCGTCGAGCAGGGCGTTGTCGTCAAGGAATTGGCGACCGCGATCGGCAAGGAACTGGGCCTGCCCGTCGTCAGCCTCGAGGGCGAGGCGGCGACCGAGCACTTTAGCTGGTTCGCCCACCCCAGCGCCATCGACAATGTTGTGTCGAGTCAAATCACCCAGGAGACACTGGGGTGGAAGCCGACGCATGTGACGCTCCTCGAGGACGTGCCGGCCATTGTCGAGTTTGCCAAGACGGCGGCAGCCGCCCACTAAGCAGACGAGGCATGGGCAATGCTGATGGTGCACGGGTCAGAATAGGCAGCATTCGTATCGATAGATTGTTAAATTCATTGATGTTCTTCTCCACCACAATATCGTCCTATTTACCACGACGGCATGTTTTGAGCGTCGTCTGCGGACATGTAGTAATCAAAGCTCCAGTCTGAAGGGCCCGTTCCAAACGTGCTATCCAAGGCGTTCTTGGCGGCACTTGTGTTGAAAAACTCAAGAACCAGAGGTGGGATTGCCGGAGGGTTGGTAAAGTCAGTGCGGCCGTCGTACATGTCCATTTGTCCCTCGGAAAAGGCAGCTACATCGAGGGCCAGTTCGGATGCCAGAGTGGCTGGGGTCTGTTGTAGATCGGGCGTGGGTGGAAGAAAAACGGGGCTCCCGTCGTATGGCCTAGGCAGCAGCTGGTTGGAAACCGGCATCTTCTGTCGGAGTTGTGGCTGTGGCTGGCGAGAGAGGGAAAATGTGGATGATGACTGCTGCGGTACTTGTCTGCGGTGTAGGATGACATCCTGGCTCGGCTTGTGTGCTGTCTGCGCGCTTGTTATGCCATAGTGCGCTGTACTTCGTTGTGATACGTCCACCGTAGCCGCATTGTGTACAGGTGGCCCGTTGGCCTTGGATGCCACCCCGCCGTGCAGATCACCAATGATGCCTAGCCACCGCCGCATCGTGCCTGGTGTTTGGTGATCGTCGCGATACTGGCGTGCTAGGTCGGCACATTGTTGGAAGAGTCTGCGTGTTTCTGCTGCAGCGTTGGTTTTGCGTTGTGCGGTGTCACAGATCAGGCTTAGTACCAGGACCAGCGTGGCTGAGTACAGATAGTACACGTCGAACCCCGTCCGAGCATTGAACTGGCCCAGGTCCGCAAGTCGAAGAAGAAGCACAGTTGCCTCACGACCGGAGTCTTGGCAGGTGTCGGCAATAGCCATGGCTGAGCAGGGACTGGTCAATGTGAGAGAGGTGCTGTCGCTGACTGTCTTGTTGTCACCAAATCCTGTGCTCGACTTAGGGGCTCCCTTTTGCATCGCCGTGTACCGGGAAAGTAGAGCGTGGCGTGCGACGAGGCACACAGTGTAGTGGTATTGGATATGTAGCAGCAATGTAGCTCGCTGGATACCCGGGGGCGCATACTGCACAGCGTCAACGGAAAGATGTGCCGGAAGTGCCGCATGCCACCGTGACAAATCTCGGAGCAGAGCTACTGCCGGTGCCAGGGTGCCGCCATAGTTGGTTCGAACCGTCTCAGGCATGGCATTGGCCCGGCCAAGCAGGAGCGTAAGGCGGCCCGCGTGCTCGGCATGTCCATATCCCGTGGTGCCGACCGTCGGCAAAGGCTGCACATGCCGACTGCCCACCGCACTTGGCCGGTCGTGCGATGACACCTGGAGCTGCTCAAAGGCATAGAGTGTCCACCAAATCGTCTTCCGCATGGTACGAAGTAGCGGTGGTGCGGCAGAAGTATTGTCGTTATCGACGAGGCCCGGGCGGTGCAGTCCAATGGCGTAGCCCAAGCGAAGTGCGGCACCCGTCAGTGTCCAGCAAACATCGCGTGAGTTGGTGTTGTGGAGGTGCAGGCTTGCTAGCAAAAGTGCCTGGATCGATGCCAAGCTGGTCGTGAAGAGAACAGTAGGGAGAAGCGCTTCAATCTGGGACCACAGCCACAGCTCGTCGGGGTCTTCTTCGGGGTCATCTTCGGGGTCACCGTTGGTGCTGGATGTGGACGACACATGAAGACGCCCAAGAATCATCACACAGTACAATGTACACAACCATACGCGATCAATGGATGTGTCTGTACCGGGTGGTGTCTTTATGTTTGCCTCTAGTGTCTCGAGAAACATGACCTCGTGCAAGACGGGGAAGTCGGTGTTGACGTGCTCAAAGAAGGCATGCACAGTGGTAAGTACCTCGGCCGACTGGGGTCCAGAAAGCAGGTCTATCCCGGCCTCAACAGCCGCCGTAGCTGCTGGCTGTACTAAGCCGCAACGGCCGTCTGACAAACGCCGAGCACCGGTTGTTGATGGGCGAAGATCAGTCCCTGTGTCCTCCTCGATAATTTCTGGGGACGCCGTGATATCTCCGATCGCGCGTGCTGCTGCTGTTGCGGTGATGCCGTGCTGTCGTAGGAGGAGGTCCTTTTTGTCGACAGGATTGGGCCCAAAGAGCTGCATCTGGCCGGCGTCTGCTCGATGACCACCACCTACCAGTGTCTGTAGATGGATCTGGAAGTAGTATGAGCTGGCCTGGCCAATGTATTGCCGTTGACCCTGTCGATCTTGGACGAGGGCCTCGCTTTGGTTGCTGGACGCCGAGGAAGTAGCTGGTGATGAGGGTGGCGGTGATGCATAAGTTGGTCTTGCGACTGGGTTTGGGAGAGGCCGTGTACCTGTGGACATTCTGCTCCCTTCGATGCCAGATGGCCCTGAAATTGTTGCCTGGTTTGTGTGGCTTTTTGGTAATGTTGTGGCAGGGCTCGACGTGTCGTGATTTTGAGCCGTGGTGTCTTCGAGAGTGCCGTCTGACGATAACGGAATACCTAGTTCCCTACCGACGCGGTACAGACTCTCGAGGCTCGTCACGTCCGCTTCCGGCACGAGTCCCTTGATCAGCTCCTCCATGGCTTCCATGCGTGCGCTGTACGCGTCGACAAGTACGCCAGCAGCAGCAGCAGCTGCTGCCGCCGCCGCTGCTGCGGGTGGCAGACGAGGCTTGCGCGGCTTTGTGACGATGCATTCGTAGCCGTACTTGAGGCAGTGGTAGCAGCGGTCGGACTCGGCACCGGGCATGCGGCGGCACTTGTGCTTGCGTGTCTTGCAGCGGTCGCAGCTGTTCTCGGTGCGCTGCCGCAGCTCGGCGGGCACGCGCCGGCTCTTGCGGTTCGTCGAGGTTGAGCTGACGGTGCTCATGGTCGTGTGTTGTGGTATCGGCGTGCGTGTTTTGGAAAGGAGTGTGTCACATGTATTGTGTGCACAGCGCGGGTGGATTGCCTGGCGGAGAATGGCAAGAACTGGGTCATCAAAACCGTCGCATCCACCGCAATGTTGATTAGTCCCCTGTTTCCCCAGATTACCAAGTTCGTCGATTGCAGATTGCATGTCGACACGATGGAGGGTCGGAAGAGGGGATCCCATATATCAACGACCGAGCGAGATAGCTTGCCTGGCTGCCGTTGATATGGGAAGAAAATGGATGCCTTTGTCTCCTCTTTTCTTGTCGTTTGCTTTCTTTTTGTCGCCTCTAGTGTGCATTTAGGTCGTTTTATGGCCACTCTGTAGTGCGTTTGAAGGCCTCTTTGGTGATAAGACCGCGGGTTGCCGGTTAACCCGCGCTCCACTTACAGCGGGGCTACAGCGCTTCGCCGGCAAATCTACAGGGCATCCAGGTGTCTACAAGGCTACGCTAAGGTCCAGCAATAGCGGGGGATGCGTAGTGTTATCGGGGTTGCAGCTGCCAGTAGTATCTGGGCAAACGAGACAAGCCAAGGCCGGCGAAGAAGCCACGGGGAGAGGAGAGGACGGTGATGATAATATAAAAGAGGAGGTCTGTCTGTGGATGTTTGCAATAGAAACGAAAGTACATGGACATTACGTGCGCACACAATTTTCCAGGCTCATTTTCCAGAATTTTTCTTTTTCACCAAATATCGCGGAAATGGGCCAACCAGGTGTCATGGAGGTCCAAGAGCAGCCTTCGACCGACGACTTTCGCTCCGAGAAGCACGACAAGCCGGAGACTACGTTCCTCAAGGCGACCAAGGACGGCATCCCGCTGCATCCACAGCCCAGTGACGACCCGGAAGACCCGCTGGTAAGACGCCACCTCCACAGTTGCGCACAGCTAGAAGACGACGATGTTCGCGGAGCCAGAGATCCGAGAAACTAACAACCACGCCTGCGTTCTATAGAACTGGAGCCCTCTCCGCAAACATGCGGCCCTCATCGTGTTGGCCATGGAGTCGTTGATCATTAAGTTCTCTAACACCGTCATTGTGCGTCCAGCTACCCCGGATTCCAAAGTGTTTGTCCTCTTTTGCCGTCTTCCCCGTCTAACGTCTTAGGCTCCCGGCGCCCACACGCTTGCCGCTGAATTTGGCACGGCCGCTTCCACTGCATCGTACATTGGATCTGCCCCCTCGGTTCTCTACGCCTTTGCCCCGTTCCTCTGGATCCCGCTCAGCCACCGTTTCGGTCGTCGTCCCGTTTTGCTGTTTAGCCATCTCATTGCGCTGCTGGCGGCCGTTGGCGTCGGCCGGGCCCAGTCGTACTCGCAGGCGCTGGGCTGCCGTATGCTGATGGGCTTTGGCGGGAGTGCGGGTCTCTGCATCAGCACGGCAGGTATTTCCGACATGTTCTTCCTACATGAAAAAGGCACGCGTCTCGGTCTGAACGGTATGCTTTTCGTCGTCGCCCCCTACGTCGGTGGCGTAGCTGGCGGAGCCATCCAGCAGAACAAGCACCTCGGCTGGCGTTGGGCAATGTACATTGCCGCCATTTGCTACGCCGTGCAGCTGGTGGCCCAGTTTCTGCTAGTCCCTGAGACGATCTACGACAAAGATGTGGCTGCTGCTGAGTCCCCCGAAGCAAAGAAGACGCTTTACCGCCGCCTCGGCTTCCGCACGCCAACCCCTGCACCAGGCGAGACGTGGGGCGCCACGTTCCGGATGCCTTTCTCCATGTTTGCCTACCCGGCTGTCGTCCTGCCCTGCTTCTGGGCTTCTACCTGCATCATGACTGAAGTGGCCAACACCGCCGGTCTCAGTCTCAACTTTGGCACCGGCACGCGCTTCAATTTCACCGTCGCCCAGGTTGGCTACTGCTTCTTTGCCGGTCTCATTGGCTCCGCTCTCGGCGAGGTCTGTGCCGGCCCGCTCTGCGACTTGGTCGTCAAGCGAAGTCTGCGCAGTGGTGTCGATTGGGTTCCCGAGAAGCTGCTCAAGCTTTTTGTGTCGGGTCTGGCCACCACGTTTGCCGGTCTTCTTATCTACGGATTTACGCTCGAGTACGTCAAGACGTCCCAATGGGCCGCGCCCCTGGTCGGCCTTGGTCTCTTCGTCTTTGGCCAGGAAATCGTCGTCACTGTGCTGCTGGCCTACATGACCGAGTGCTACCGGAACCGCGCCGTCGAATGCACCATCGTCTTCCAGTTCTTCTTGAATCTGATGTGCTTCCCGCCGCCCTTCTTCACGCCACTCTGGATCGCCAAGGCGGCCGGCGCCAAGGTCCCTTACATTGTGTATGCCCTGTTGCCCGTGGTCTTCTTCCCCCTGTGCATCGTTCCGTTCATGCTGAAGGGAGAGGCCATCCGCAACCGTGGGCCGATGCTCGCGTTCTGGAAGAAGCAACAGTAGAAACGGCGGTGGTGGTTCATAACTTTAGACACGTGTGATTGAGATCTGGTCAATGTAGCATATAAACCTTTCCTTTAATTGATGTGCTCATCTGGTTAAAGTGGCGGTAGTCTCAGTCACTTATTTAATTTCATATACAACAATATCAACGTGCAGGATTGCAAATATTTTTCTTTTTTACGTTTGTTTTTTAATTAAACACATTCAACACCGACAGACAATATTATTCTTGATACTTAAAATATTTTTCAAAAATGTTTCAAATTGTTGTTACACATCAACTAAACCCGAGCATGAGACTGAGCTAGACAAAATACGGCTTGTGTAATTCAAGTACTATTTACAGAATACCATCCGGTATTTCACAGCTTCTTCCCGCAGCCCGCGCTTTCCTCAAAAACTGCACACACGGTGTCCATGTCCGCCACCAGATCGTGCTCCCAGATCCACAGAAACCGCACGTTGAGGTTCTCGACAATCTTTCCCATGTCGTCGCCATAGAGCGGGTCGGCACATGCATACATGCGGCCCAGCTCCTGGCTGGTCTGCACAATACGCTGGGCCCGCGGCCGACGGACAGAGTCGTAGGCCGAAAAGGCTGTCTCTAGGTCTTGCCAGCGCGTGACGCGGCCGAGCACATGCGACAGGATCAGTGCGTCCTCAATGCTCATACCGGCGCCGGAGGCCTGGTGGGGCGTGGTGGCGTGAGCCGAGTCGCCCAGAAGACAAAGCAGGCCGTGGTAGTAGGTGGACGTCTGGATGTGGTGGTGGAGGGCCCACTGCACGGGCTCGGCGCACTCGATGAGCTTCACTAGCCGGTCGTCGACGTTGGGGAAATCAGTACGGATCGTCTCCTCCGAGACACGGTGTGTCCACTGTGGATGTGTCCACGGCTCGTCAACGAACCGACACGCGACAATGTTGCACTCCGTGCCGGACGAGATGGGGTACGTCATGATGTTGACACCCAGCCCGTTGAAGCATTTGGCATCGCCGGCGTACTCGGCGCCGAGGACATCTTGTGCAGTAGCCATCGGCACGATCGACCGATAAGCGTACTTGCCGCTGAAGACAGGAGCCACTTCTTCTGGGTAGCCGGCTGGCCCGAGAACAAATCCACGCGATGCACCCTTGACGCCATCGCAGCCAATGACCGCCGTCGCCGTTGCCGTCGTTCCGTCCGAGAATGATAAAACAACACGGCCTTTGCTGGGGAACTGCTGAATGTCCGTGACGCGTTTGTTGAACTGCACAGCGTTGTCGGGAATGTGGCTTGTGAGGATGTTGAGAAGGTCGCGTCGATGTGCGCTGGTCCGCTCGTAGCACTCGGCACCAAACGGTTGAGGGGTCCAACCGCGCTTCTCGCCAAAACCAGGCTCGGCATACATCGCCTCCATGGCCACATGCAGCTTGTCCTCCGAAAGGTTACCAGAAGAAATGGTGTCGTAGAGGGCACGCAACTCTGGGCTGATCAGTGCCATGGCCCGGAGTGCGTTGGGACCAAGACCGACGCCGGCGCCAATGACACTGTACTGGGCAGCGGACTCGTAGATGGTGAAGGACACATTATTGCGTAGACAACCGACGGCCAGGGAGAGGCCACCAATGCCTGAACCGACGATGGCGATGTGGATTGGTGAAGGCCGAGGCTCTGGTGAATTTGACTGGACAGACTCGGCGGACTTGGCCCCGGAGGCCGGGGAAGGCTTCGGCGCACCTTCTTGTGGTGTGGCCCGGCGACCAAGGAGACATCGGAGACGGGATAGAACAGTGCCCATGTCTGTCTGATGTTTTTGAGGTAGATTCAGCTTGTTGTTCGAGTTCCAGGAATGATCGTTACGCCTCTTGTCAATGGCCGTCGTTGTAGCTAATAATCGATAAGACTTGCTTCTTCACTACCCAACGCACCATGACCAAGCCTCGGTCTCTTGGATAAAAGCATCTTAGATAAAGCAATTATTTTGTCTCCTCATCGATATCCATTTGCTACAGTGATATCCAAAGACCATCGCAGGATGTCTGGCATGCGACATCTGCTGATGCTTGGCCATGAGGCTCCGGGAGCTAGCAATCCGCGGCTCTGAGCGCTATCTGTTAGCGCCTGTGCCCTGCGCGGGTTACCTGGTAGCCCGTGCGGACTCCGTCCGGCCCACTAACCGTGATACCACAGGGACAAATCACAGATAACAGCATCTTCACTGGAAACTGGAAACATAGGACACAGGTTAAAAAGCGCACATGGTAATAGGTGTCAAATAGAATTGTACGTGCAGAGGAGACAGTTGTAAAATTCCTCCTTAAATGACGCCAATCGCCTGGAAAGATGTGTTTTTTGTTAGGATAAATTATTTAAACGACCGACTTTCGCCACCACCATGTCCATCAAAGTACGAAACCACTTCTGTCAACGTGTGCAATACCAAAATGGCAGATAAACAATAAAAAATGGTATTAATGTGACTGTGATGGATATCCTTGCGTCGAACACGAAACTGCTTTCATTCAATTGAATAACAGTCATATCTCACTATACAGATATTCACTGACGGGCTGTCCCTCAACCAAAAGCCCGCGTTGAGCTTCGATTTCTCTACCGTGGCACCTAGCACAGGATTTGAAACGTGGTGAAAAGCATCGAATTTTCATGTCAAGAATTATTTGGTAACCTAGCTCTTTGGGGCACAGGACTTTTTTAACCGATAAGTTGTACGACGACAGCCCACAATCGTGTGCCGAGAAGGCGGTCTCTGGCATTTTGACTGAAGGGCGACTTGCTAGATAGAGTGGTCGCCGGTATTGGTGGGAACAAAACTCCAGTGACCCGGTTGATCTTGGAAATTGACGGGTAGCGAGAATATACCACGTATTAAGATTGCATGTGAAGACGAATGCCCAGTCCTGATTATGACCGAGACACACGATGTGTGGTGTCATGCAGCATCCTCAATGAAGACACGGAAAATATTTATCGGTGGGATGAGCGGCATGGAATCTGAGTAGATGGTAAGAACACCCCTAGGGAATGTTAATGTGTCATTGTCCTGGCTGGCATCCTAATACGGTGCAGTAATCAGTAACATTGTGTCCCTGGAGGGTTGAGTTTGAGGCCGACCCGGTCAAGATGCCGATGTTTGGCAGAATACCGAGCGGAGTCCGAGCATGGCAAGATGTCCGGTGTAAGACGATGAATCGATCCAAGGCCAGCTTCAGTATCTAATTATACGTCAATTTTTCTTCTTGTTCTCGATGCAATCCAACTTCGTTTAACTCGTCGAATTACAGCCTGGCTGGCAGCAGACCTGACGCCAAGGACAAATAAAGCAGCTTGTGATCAGGGTCTAGA
Organism: Sporothrix inflata; assembly: GCA_021396225.1. Lineage (NCBI taxonomy): Eukaryota > Fungi > Ascomycota > Sordariomycetes > Ophiostomatales > Ophiostomataceae > Sporothrix > Sporothrix inflata. The sequence goes on along the minus strand of WNYF01000034.1, from coordinate 128,327 downwards.
ACAAACCAACCTTAGATGGACAGTAATATTTTCAAAATAGCAGTACAGCTGGATCTCAGCGGTCTCGTTTTCAAGTCACGATATCAAGTTAGTTTACTAATGACCACGACCTACCGTCGTACATGATCAAATGATGTCTGCATTGACCTCCCCGTACTCCGTTCTCTGTGCCCTACTCGTACTGCACCAAGCTTTCGGCCCCTGCTTTATTCTTGTTTCTCACGCACTAAATCAAAATACACCAAGAGAAAGTGGTGAAATTCGGGAAACTGAATCAGTTGTTTTAGGGGCTCGCTAGGGCTGCATCCCCCGCACAACAAGACGCGTCTGCCCAGGGGGCGGAAACTATTCTCCGGCCAGGCGCGTGCGGAGATATAAACTGACAGGGCTCCAGCGTCCTCCATCCGTGTCAGTTTCGGACGTGTCAGTCTTATTCAGTACCGATCCTCACCAAAATATCCCCAACCAGCAAATACCCCACAATGTCAACTGACACGGATACCGCAGCAGTGACCCCAGCTACGACAACCACGACAACCACGACGGCTCCAACGGAACAGACGGAACCCACGGCGGCTGAAGTTGCCCGACGCGAAATCGACGCTGCCCGGCTCGCCCATAAGCGGGCACTGGACCGCAAGTCCCAGAACGCCAAACGTGAGCGCACGCGGGTACGGTTGCAGACGTTGGAGCAGCGGCTGGCATCGAGCGAGGAGAGCATCTGCCAGCTGACCAGCGACAAGGAGCGTCTTGAGGCAGAGAACGACAGACTACGAAAGAGTCTTTCCGCGGCGACCCCGAGTCCATCCAAGAGCAGCGACCGGGGGGTCAGCCTGCCTGGCCCGGGAATGACTGGCCCCTCGCCGGCATCGTCTGTGACCGAAAATGAATCGCCGGCTGCCGGTCAGCCTGCTCCACCCCAGACATCCTCTATTTTTGACATTTTGTCACCGACAACCGTTTTCCGAAGCGTGCAGCAGCATCCCCACACACAAGTCTTGCCACACATCCTGTCGCAAGGCGGGCAGCCCGCACTACCGCAGCATCTCTACCAGGTGCTGCCTTGCAACTCCAGTCCCATCTGCCTCTCGGATCAGATCATGCACACGTTCATCAAGTCTCAAAGCACATCACCACCGCCGACCTACGACGTCGACTACTTCGCTCGCCAGCGCGAGAGGCCCAATGTGCTGTCTCTCATTATGCCAGAGAGCTCCATCACCATACCGCCGGTGCTGCGTGTGGCGTCAGACGTGCTAAGAGCATTTACCGACATTGCAACGCTGCCCGAGCAAGTGGGTGGTCTCTATCTGATGTTTCGGTTACTGAATGTGAGTTTGGAGTAATCTGACTGTCTCTGCTTGCGTGGACCGTGAGCTCATGCTGACTTCCCCTCGCCCTTTCCCTTTCCCCTCTCAACAGTGGAGAGTCTTCCCCACGCGAGAAACATACCGCGAGATCCCCGAGTGGCTCCGCCCTATCCCGTTGCAGCTCCGCATCCCCCACCCGGCCTGGATGGACGCCATCCCCTGGCCACGCGTGCGCGCGCTTCTCATCAGCCGGCAGGATCAGTACGACTTTGAGCGCTGGTCGGCGTTTTACTCGTCGTCGCTTTCCGTGTCATGGCCGTACAACCCGAGCGACACCATTGTGGCCGTCTCGGACGAGGAGATTGTGGCTAGTTCCATCTTTGAGCAGCACTGGCAGAATCTGCGGAACTGGAACGTGAGCGCAACATTCCGCAACCAGTTTCCAGAGATCGGGTCCATGGTGGATGAGTACAGGCAGGGATGAGGCAAGCTTGGCATGTATGATACGATGAACAAAAACGACGGAGTAAAAACGGAGTAAAAATATCTATTAAATTTAACTGGACAGGTTTATTGCTTCTATAGAGACCTCTAATCGAATATGCACCGGAATAGGTTGCGCCAGCCAATGTCCGACACCGGTGGAATACCCAGTTCCGAGCCCAGAAGCTCATCCCGCACGCTGTCGTACACCTCCTCGGCGTCACGGAAGCGGCCCGCGTGCACGAGAATCGATCGGCCGTGCTCCTTCTGGGTCAGAAGAAGGTGAGCCGCAGCCAAGGCAGGCTGCTCGGGGCCCTGGTTCTCAAACGTGTAGTCCTTCGAAAGGCCATCGTACTTGGTCGAGGCACGGGCGGCAAAACTGTCGATGAGGTTGGTCAAGACGGGGCCCGGCGACACGGCGTTCATCTTGATGTTGTGCTCCTCGTAAAGGTCGAGGCTGGCGGCACGGAGGATTCCGAGAACGGCGTGCTGTACTGTTAGCAGGATAACAACGATAACGAATTCTATAAAGGGCAACTCACCTTGGACGATGTGTAGATGGGAATGCCCGGCGTCTCGTAGCCAGACATGGACGATGTCATGACAATCGTGCCCTCCACCTTGAGCTTCCGGAAGTAGTACACGGCCAGCTTGACTGTGTTCAACACTCCTTTGAGGTTGACCTCGATGTTTGCATAGTTCGGCGCCTTGGGGTCGCCTGTGGTCGCGTCGATTTGGTTGACAAACAGGTGGTCCAGCTCGCCCAGGCCCGCGTTGGCGTACACACCGTCCAGCGTGCCGAACTTGTCAACAGCCGTCTTGAATGCGTTAAGAAGAGAGGGCCACGACGTCACGTCGGTCTGCACAAACAGCGTCGTTTTGGCTAACGAGCCAAGGATCTCGTCAGACGGCTTCTTGAAGTCCGCAATGATCAGGCCGGCCGCATTCTTGGTTTCCAGCAGGCGAATCGTCGCCAAGCCGATGCCCGAGCCGGCACCCGTGACAAGGAACACCTTGCCTGTCGCATTTGGGATACTCTCGGGCGTGATTGTGAGCAGTGCGCCCGGCTTCTGTGCAAGGTTGGAACCCATGTTGATGTTGGGGTGAGGTGCTTTGAGTGGCGTAAAGGTAGCTGGTGCCGAATGCTGTGTGACGGGAATGAGCAGGATTTCGTTGTCGTCAGCTGTTTATGCACAAGTTCGCCAGAGCACATGTTGTCTCAAGCAACGCCTAGCTCATCTGGTCTTATACGAATCGGGCACGTCGAGAAGTCGGATATGCCATTTCCAACCAGCATCTCCGAAGTCCGCGCCACCTCCGCACTGCCCGCAACGCCTTCTACGTTAGCACCCCTGTGGCTCCTGAATCACTAGCGCCTTTCTCCCCAATACACCCCAACATTGACACCTGCAAACCCACCTGAATCAGTGTTCCCCAGAACGACCCCGGATTGTCGTGTTCAAGACCATCGCCGTGACTAGACGCAATCGGGAAGATCATCAAGTTGTGCAATACCTTGTTCGGGGGTTGCTCGGTCGTGTCAGACTTCATCATGAGAACAGAAGGCAAATCAGGGTCTTTATTTGCCGGACACCTTATATCTGCGGTGCTCACAGCATACATAGCTGGAACAAAATCATATCCAACCAAGCATAGATCACATTTACTCATGGCATGCACACTCGCTCATCTCCTTACAACAGAACAACTTCAAGAAGCACCAAACATGACCGCTGAACACACAAACGGAGACCACGCCAACGGGACGACAAACGGGGTGGCTAACGGAACAACAAACGGAATTGCAAACGGGACAACGAATGGCACTGCTAGCCAATATGTCATCCCAGATCGTGGCCATTCAGACCCCGACAACATCCGAGTGATCTGTGTCGGTGCTGGTTTTTCGGGCGTCTGCCTCGCCTACAAGCTGCAGCAGACAGTCACCAACTACGAGCTCGTGTGCTATGAGAAGTAGGTTGGAAAAATAATTATGTGTCATGGCGTCTTAGATTACTAGCTGACAAGAACTCTAGAAACGACAATGTTGGAGGAACGTGGTATGAGAATAAGTACCCAGGAGTAAGGTTCTTCATTCCATCTACTTTACAAAATGCCACGCAAGGATACTAACGACTACAGTGTGCATGTGACATTCCTGCACCCGTCTACAGCTTCAGCTTCGAGCCTAATCCGTCTTGGACGTCCTACTATGCCAAGTATGTCTCTCTCGGAAGAAAACTAAACTCCAAGACTTGGACTAACGACGATAGCGCCCAAGAAATCGAAAAGTACATTCTCGACTTTGTCGAAAAACACGGTCTTGCTAAGTACATCCAATTGAGCTCCCGTGTGGTCAGCGCCACGTGGGACGACAGTGAGGGCGAGTACGAGGTTGAGATCGAGACACCATCCGGCCTCATCAAGGACCGCTGCCACGTGCTGATCAGCGCCGCCGGTGTCCTGAATAAGTGGAAGTGGCCTGCCATCCCTGGACTGCACGACTTTGCTGGGCCGCTGTTGCACAGTGCTCACTGGGACGAAAATGTTGACTACCAGGGCAAGCGCGTTGCTGTTCTTGGCACGGGCTCCTCGGCGATCCAGATCATCCCCAGCCTGCAGCCTGAGGTCTCCCATCTGAAGGCTTTCATGCGGTCACCGACGTGGATCTCACCGGCCGTGGCTACTGACTTTATCGACAACATTGTCGACAAGCCTAAGGATGCTCCCATTGATGCGCCTCCTGTCGACACCAAGGAGACTAAGCAGTCTATCAAGACGGCCTTTACCAAGCACCGGCTCACCAAGGAGCAGATCGCCAAGTTCGAGAGCGACCCGGACTTTTATCTCGCCTTCCGCAAGCGGATCGAGAGCCAGCTCAACTCAGCTACGGACGTGTTCACAGCTGGCTCGGAGATGAACGAAGGTGCCCGCAAGATGATGACCGAGGTCATGGAAGAGCGCATCGGTACCAGTGCAGGCCATGAATACCTAAAGGAGCGCCTGATCCCAACCTGGGCGCCCGGCTGCCGCCGCCTCACGCCTGGTGACGGCTACTTGGAGTCGCTTGTCCAGCCCAACGTCACGCCTGTCTTCGGCGAGATTGTCAGCATCGATGCCACGGGTCTCACGACGGACGACGGTGTGCACCACGCGGTGGATGTCATTGTGTGTGCCACGGGTTTCGACGTGGCTTTTGTCCCGGCCTTTTCGCTCAAGGGTCGTGACGGCCGCCGTATCCAGGACGAGTGGGTGGATGAGCCTGTCTGCTACCTAGGCCTGGCCGCACCGCAGTTCCCCAACTACTTTACATGCCTTGGACCTCGCGGCCCTTGGGGCAATGGCCCACTGCTGCCCGCCATCGAGTCGCTTTGTGACTACTTCCGCCAAGCCATTGTCAAGATCCAGGAAGACCAGATCAAGTCGCTCGAGATCAAGCTGACGCCCACGGTCCAATTCAACAACCATGTCGACAAGTGGATGGAGCGCTCTGTCTGGAAGTCCCACTGCCGCTCGTGGTACAAGATGGGTACCGTCGACGGCAAGGCCTGGCTGTGGCCCGGTGGCACGCTGTCGTACCTCAAGACCATCAAGCAGCCGCGTTATGAGGACTACGCCGTTGAGTACAAGAACGAAAACATGTGGGCCTAGTACGTATTTCCCCCCATGTCACATTTTATCACAGTATTTGACTGACCATTTTAGCCTTGGAAATGGAAAGACGTTGACCGAGATCTCACCCGAGGGCCGTGACCTGGCGCCCTACATCCGCAAGTCGGACACACCGTGGACCATTTACTAAATGGGTAGGTGATCGCGAAATCAAATGAAATATTTTGTATTTATTGATGTTGTCTGTGATTGCACATAGCGAATAGAACATTATATTTTCCCCGAAAAATAGTGGAAGGGAGAAATCGTATCAAGGCTCGTCATCATCACGAGGATAGTATTGAGGATACAAGGGTATCGGTGGCCATGCAGGCCGTTCATACTCTGTCTCGAACTTATGGATTCCTGAACCAACGATATTGTCTTGTTGCTTCATACCGGGCAGGATGATTTCAGCGACGCTGTTCGGAGGAACTTGCACTGTCAGGGAGAAGCGCGTGTCGTATATTGCCCAGTCGACAGCGATCACCCCATACAGGCTCAAGAATTTTGCGTTGGCGTGCGTGAGGTCACCTCCAGGGACGGGCGCGACGCGAAACTTCTTCCAACCGGGCTCCAGGGCGGACAAGCCCGCGATGTTGGTATGCATCCAGTCAGCGACAGCTCCGAGAGCATAGTGGTTGAAGCTCGTCATCTCTCCGGGGTTGATGCTACCGTCAGGCAGTTTGCTGTCCCAGCGCTCCCACATGGTGGTCGCACCCATCGACACCTGGTAGAGCCAGCTGGGCGCTTTGCGGTGGTACAACATCCTGTAGAACAGCTGGGCCTCTCCAACCCGCGACAGCGCATGGCCAATGATGGGCGTGCCGGCAAACCCCGTAGCAATTTTGAACCGTGCGTTCCGCAACACGAGATGCTTCAGTCGAGAAGCCGCCGCTGACACCTGGGTTTGGCCATCGAGGAGCCCAAAGTAGATACACAGGGCGAGGCCAGTTTGGCTGTCACCCACAACCCGGCCTTCTGCCGAAATGTAGCGCTGTTGGAAGGCCGCCTTGACACGAGCCCATGATGCTTTGTAGGACTGAGCTAGCGTTTCGTGCCCGAGAACATGGCAGACCTTGTGCATGAGGGAGGTAATATGTACCAGGTAGGCATTTGCAACGAACTGCGGATCAGTGATTGAGTTTCCAGGGTCGTCGGGAGGTGCAAGAGGGTCCAGCCAGTCGCCAAACTGGTACGAGTCCTCCTGCCAAAGCATGGTCGCCGGATCTCGTGGGATGCCCTCATCCATCCACGTTTGCATACTCTCCAGCTGCTGATGTAAGATGTCACTGTCCGCATAAGACAGATACAGATCCCAGGGCAGGCCCACGGTAACATCACCCCAGATCGCTGTAGGATATCTCTGGTCGTCGACAAACACATTGGGACAGAAGAAGGGTGGCACACTGCCGTGGTCAACAAGCTGCTCTGCCGCGAGATCTTTCAGCCAGCCTTTGAGCATCCCGGATGTGTCGTAGAGGTAGTTGGCGGTAGGGCCAAAGACGTGAATGTCGCCGGTCCAGCCAAGGCGTTCATCACGCTGGGGACAATCGGTGGGAATGCTGAGAAAGTTTCCCCTCATACTCCAGCGAACATTGCCTGACGAGGTCAGTAGGTGGACAAAAATATCTTGCACAGTGGCAGTGATTGCAACGTACTGTGTAATTGGTTCAGAAGATCATTCGAGCATTCAAACCAGCCAGTCTGCTCCATGTCTGTGTGTACGACAAGGGCTGTCACCGAGGCGAGGTCGAAGTCACTTGCCTGCGCACAGACACCATCCAGCTGTACATATCGGAAGCCGTGAAAGGTGAATTTCGGCTCCCAGACCACGTCCTCGTCCCCAGAGAGGATGACTGTGTCATTAGATTTGCAAAGCCGCAGCGGCCGTGTTGCCACTTCCCCGTTTTCGAGTTCTTCCGTGTATTGGAGCTGCACAGTCTGGCCCTTTTTACCACACAACCGAATGCGTACCGAGCCGACGATGTTTTGGCCAAAATCAACCACGACCTTGCCGGCTGGCGTTGTGAACACCGACACCGCCGGCAGGGTCTCAATCCTGCGAACAGGTGGTCCATCCGGGGCAACTAAGGAGGCGCTTGGTAGATTATTGACTTTGACAGTGGTCCATCTTGCGTCGTCGAAGCCGGGTAGTAGCCAGCCCTTGGGCTCAAGCGAGAGGTCGCAGATCTCGCCGTCGTAAATTTCCGAGCGCAGGATGCTTCCCGAGCTACAACGCCACTCGGCATCCGAGCCAACCACAGTCGTAGAGCCGTCGTCAGCTTCAATCACCAACTGAGCGACAAGGCCAATTTGATCTCCCCAGATGTTCCGGATGCCGCCCAAGAAGCCGAGCCGGCCGCAGAACCAGCCCTCGGCGACCTGGGCACACAGCACATTTTGCTCACCGCCGCGCACGAGATGGGTAACGTCAAAGGTCTGATATGCGAGATGGTGCTTGTAGGAAGTCCAGCCGGGTGCAAGAACGTGGTCGCCGACACGCTGGCCGTTGATGTGTGCTTCGTATACGCCATGGGCCGTGATGTACAACCGCACTTTGTGGACGACTGTGCTCTGGCTCAAGGTAAATGACCGTCGAAAGAGCACAGGTTGTTTGGGAAGCGACACGTCGACCAGTTGAGGACGGGAGACGAGAGAGCATGTCCAGTCGCTGCGGTCCAGCAGACCGGTTTCCACCGTGGCTGCATCTGACCACGGGGTCGGGTAGTCGTGCGGCACACGCCCAATGACGCGCACGCGGACGGATGCAGACTCCCCAGATCGCAGTGGACGGCTGGGCCAGGGCACCAAAACGGACTGACTGGATTGGACGGAGAAGAGTTCTGGAGTTGCGACTCCTGCTTGTTCTGGTGAACGTGTGATTTCGATATGGTAGGAGTCTTGGATCCAGTCTTTGACGTCGCTGGCTGAAAATCGCCAGGACAAACGAGGGCTCGCTTCACCAATGCCAATGGCATCACCATGGTGTTCAAAACGCACTCTGTCGATGCGAAGCGTCATGTCCGGGAGATCGCTGTCGGGCTGGAGGGGCTTGATAATTGTCAAGGTCATTATGTCGAAGTTGTTGAAGTTGTTGAAGTTATTAAAGCTGTTAAAGCTGTTAATACATGCACTGTTTTTATTTCAGGTGGCGTCGGTGTAGATGAGATCGAAGGGAGTGGTGTGTCTACGCAAGACTCCCGAACACACAACGATGGCAACATGTCACGGTAATCAAAGAGGAAGCCACGGCAATCACGTACACCAACCGTCGGGCAAAACCACCATGGGGGCATGGCGTTTGGGACAGCTCTCCATCCTACGACGTACTTTGGCCTGTATTTGCCCCGATCCCCATGAGGTTTCGGGGAGAAAAAGACCGACCTGGAGAGTTTAGTGTCTACGGCGTCGTATCAGGGCGACCTTGGATTGTACTTTGTTGTTACCGAGCACATAGCAGACCCTTTTCTCCACATCGGGGCGAGCAGTGGAGTGGGGACTGGAAGAGCGGAGCCGGTCTAGAACGCGCTGACAATGAGGCGCTGTGCAAGTGATTTACTCCTTATTTAATCGGGGGAATGCCCCGACAGCTCTCTGCTACTTTCTATTCCCCAACGCCCCTCAATAATACCCAGTCAACGACGTACTCTCGGGGCACTGCCGATGACTGTGGTCCCCAGTCTTGTTCTCCCCTGGCCAAAAAAAAAACCCAGTTTGATTCCTCTTGCGCCCTTTTCCATCACGCCGATTGACCATGAGCAGCGACAGTGCCGGCAGGGCGCCAACGGAACCGGCTGTGCAGAGTCGCAAAAGGCAGCATGTGGGCAACGACGGCTACGGCCTGCGCGCAGCCATTGCGTGCCGGGCCTGCCGCGAGCGCAAGACGCGCTGCAGCGGACACCAACCCACCTGCGCATACTGTCTCAAGGCCGGTGTGTCGTGCGAATATGCACCGAATCTACCGACCTGCACGGCTTCCGGGAAAACGCCAACCCCAGCTTTCGACACATGGGGCGAAAAGATCCTAACTGCCATCGACAGCCTCGCGAGAGATCTCCACTCCCCACATCTGCCTCGTGACCATTCTCCTGGGTCTGTCCATGTCGATACCAGCGACGCTCTTTCAGCCATCGTTTCTGGCCAGCCAAGGAAGCCTCTACAAACCGCCGGAGAACAACCATCCAACTCGATTCCTATCGTGGGGCCGAGCCCCATCACAAGTCTTCGGTCGATTTTGGCGTGGGTGGTTTTCTCAACACGAGACGACGTATTAGCACGCTATTCTTCCCAACTGTCGGGGCATGTGAGGCCGCCTACGGTGTTGCAAACGTCGGGGAAAGAGAGTGCGAGCTGCGCAACGTCGGACTTGCTTGCGCTTGTCGACCACTTCCACACTGCGGTCCTGGTGCATTACTGTATCGTCGACAAAGATGAACTGTGCCGTTACATTGCGCGCATTGGTGAATTTGGTCTGCAGTGGAACACAGAGTCGTGCCTTGTCCTCCTCGTGGCTGCCCTGGCAAGCATCTCGTTCGGCAGAACGGCCACCGAGCTTCCCGCCAACGCTCTGCGCTACTGGAACATGGCAAAAAAGAGACTAGTTTGGGCATTGGAGGATTCTGGCCTGATGGCAGCGCAGTGTCAGGTCCTTGCTGGGTATGTTTTTTGTTCTTCTCTTTGCTGCATATTTCTATGATGCATCCTTGGCTCAAACTCTGTGCTAACACGATCCGACTGGCAGTCTTTGGTACTTGTATGTCTCTGATCCTACGAGTGCTTGGAAAATGTTCAACGGCTCATTGCTTGCAGTTGATGCGACTACATCAAGGCACTCATATCAGCCGACCGTTCCAGATATGCGGCGGACATTGGACGGGCTGTTGAAGGAAACCATCCGCTGGGTGTGTGTTACGTTCATATGCCAGCTGCACCATGAGACGGAGATCTCCTCCGCTCCGAGCGCATATAACCCTCCGGATACTGGCTTCGTTTCCCAGTCGCAGCATTGGACCATGCTTGCGTCTCTTCTTCGGATACGCCAGGGCGCTCTTATAAACTTTCGGGCCCTCCGTGCGGACATGGCACTCAACGACATCGCCACTCTGCACGCGCAACTTGCCGCAGCCCAGAGTGAACTCCATACCTGGCACGCAAGCCTGCCATCGTCTCTACGATTTGACACGTTTTATGAGCATATGGATACAAGGACAGAACGCACCGGACATGATGAGCCTAACCGCTTACTATCATCCTGTTATTTTGAAACGGAGGAACTCATTCTTCGGCCCGCGCTCTACGCGCTCTTGCACGCAGAATGTTTCCACCAATTCCGCGCAGATCCATTTAACTCTGTCGTTCAAACCAGCTCATCCGACTCAAATACACTTCAAAATGTCCTTGGTAACTACTATTCCGATACCTTTAGCGCAATGGTCCGACGACATCGAACAATACTACTCGTGCAGCTGGGTTCACTCTTGAAATCAGACGCATCCAGGCTATCGTCGATGAATATCGGATGGTTCACAGAACAAAGACGAGTGACCCTCTCATTACTGCTTATTGCAGCAGAACGCGGTTTTAGCCAAGATACATTTCACAAGACCTTTCCAGCTGTGTCCTTTCTTCCAACCACAGAAATACTAGACAATATCGCGACATCACTTGCAACGGATAGCATATTAGGCAAAGGCAGGGTGCATGCGGAGCTCTTGCATGGCCTGCGTGCGCACTGAGTTCATAAACAAATTAGTACGTAATTTGCCATTCGTGTAGCTCCAACATGCGTGACTTCTATCTATGTCGAAAAGTCTGGGTGCAGACTCCGCAGCATCGCTAGATTCGTTGCACAGTCCTTTGATTCGGAAGACCAGAACTCCAGGCCTTTGACCAAAATGCGCGCGCCATCCCGGCAGTCTTCGTCACTCGGTACCTTGAGCTCCTCCAGCCCAATCCGGTGCTGCTCCCGGAGCCGCCGCGCCGCAATCAAAATCAAGGCACTCCGCACTCCCTTTCGCAAGCCTAGCCAGGTGTCGTGCTGCCGGTGCGTGGTCACACTGGTCTTCAAGAAGATAATGTCCAGCTGCAAGCATTCGTTGGTCAACATGACCAAGCCATTGACGAGAGCCCGAGGCCATCTTGAAACGTCGTTGTGTAGCACGATGTACAGAGCCGGCAGGCAGATGTCATGTTTGGCGCTATAGACGCGCCACCGCAGATGTTGTCGCAGGTCGTCTCCGCACGGTGCCAGGTCGCCCATGGGAAACTGCATAACTGGAGGCAGCGACGCGTAGTAGGACATCAACTGGTATCGAAACTCCTGCAGAACGTCAACCAAACTGTAGAAAAAGCCTTGGGCGGAGCCGTTCGCTGAGCGGTAGGCCTCTCGCCGCTTGTTCTGGAAGTAATTGTCGATCCGCATTTCAAGCTTCCGGAGCATGATGTCTGTGAGAAAAAAGTACCACGATTGTTCCTCGTATGGCTCACGACGTGGGGCAGGAAATGCAGCGAACCCCTCCGGGCTGTCTGTTGCATGGGTCGTTGATGCCGTATTGATGTCGCTTGCATATCCGTTCGGCGGTGTGGGCAAGTACGTCGAGTGTGACAACACGTTGAGGCCCGACGTCTGCATCCCAAACTCACATGCTACCTCGCTAGACATTTATCAGTTCGTCGCCACTTCTGTCATCATAGGCTTGTTACTTACCGCTCGGCTTTGAAGCAGCTCCAGCAGAGTCGTTGTTCCATGCTGCGAGAATGTTTTGCCGTCTTACCACGACCCTCGCGTGCAATCCTTTTGGATATGTATGCGCGGCAGGCAATTGACGCAACATTCAACAAACGCCAACCGCTTACCGGCCTCTGCTGGTACATGAGGAAGGTTCCCGCCATAAATATGCACTGGGCGGCAATTAAAGACGACTGCGCACACAGCATTCCCAGGCGTTTCTGACCAGCTTCGAAGTAGTCCTGTGCCGTCGAATATCTCTCGAGAGATGGTTTTCTCTGGTCGTAGTTTGCCAAGTTGAAGCTGTCCCAAGGGGAGGAGATAGCGCCCAATGCACATGCTAGCAGCTACCTTGTGTTAATACTCAATATTTAACGTCGTCCCATGCCTGGAAAAACTCACAACTTGACAAGTCTCCCCGTCCCAGCCGAGGCCATTTTCTATCATATTGGACGCTTGCGATCGTAATGTGTTAGGCTCGAGAATGGGAAACTTTATGTGGACATTTCTCAGAAAACTTTCGATCAGGTCTGGAACAACATCTCCGTCGTCCAAGCCGACTCGAGTTGGAGCTCCAGGAGCAAACAACCTGGACCTATCTTCCTCTGAGTCGCTATTTTCCGCACTGGAGTCAGAGCATTCTAGAATAACATCCAGGCTGCTGTTCACATTGCTCCGGTATTCGAGGATTGGCCACAGGAGTGTTTCTTCCACTGTGTATGTCCACCACGTGCCAAACGGTGGGTTTTCTGGTCGAGATAGATCTCGCCGCAGAGACAACGACTCCATGATATCTCCATCGTGTTTGTGGTCGTTGTCGCTGTACATCGGTGTATCTGACCCCAGATCAGCAGCGTAGAGTTCGTCGCGGACGTTTGCATTGTCATGCATCGCGGGTGCGAGCAATGACCGCATTTCCGCGACGTCTGTTGCAGTTTCGCCCGTATGGTGACCAGGTCGTACCATTCCAAGATATCGTTCGAGGTTGGAGAGCCTGTTCAGAACAGAGCCAAGTTGAGAAACATCGGAGTCCGAGAACGTGGATGTCGGCGTATCCTGCTGTCGTGCACTGGTTTCACTTTCTCTTGTTTTGTGTTAGGAAATTGACAAGCACAATATTTTCACTGGTAATTCTTTGGTCGGTGTAGTACGAAGCGAGGAAATGATATGACGGGGTATCTCGTCACGAGGTGCTGTGCAGCCTTACCTCTGATGTGGTGCAAGGTAGGCCCGTTGTCTTTCTGAAGCCTCAAGACGGTTGTCCGGGTCACCTGCAGCAACCATGACGTGACGATATGTTTTTCTCGGCCAGGGGGGTGCGTCGGGGTATCTGGTCCTTGAGTGGCCGGGTTGGGGAGATGAGCTGAAGTTCGTTTGATGGGAGATATATCGGGGCGTTCGGGGCGAGTGGCACAAACATTAGCAAAACACTGCGGGGATCTGTGGGTCTGTTCGCCGCCACACAGTTGGGGCATGCCATCGGGGGCCTGCCCCGACGCTGTCTGTCTAAATTTCTCCTCGCGGAGTTTTTTCTACAAAGACTTGACTCAGTCCGGCTTAGTGCAGGAGAACAAGCCAAGAGACATCCGAAGCTATTGGTTTTCTGGGGCCACCATCACATTCTAGATTGTTGCCATAATCTGAACGGCATATTTTGAACCGAATAAAAAGTGAAGAAAAAAACTAATACTACATTGCTCCGCTTGGCTGCGACCTTTTGCTAACATCCACAACGTCCCAGGATTGTTCCCATGCCACCATTCTACCCCAGAGATCCCCACGTCCCCGCGAAGCTATGCAGTTGCGCTTCACACACGAAATACTAGCCACACACGCGCCCTGCGGGGAACACGACAGTATGGCCGTACGTTCTGGTCCGGGCTGCAACACATATCATATATAAGTGCCACGAGGTTGCCCATACCATCTCGATCGTGTTGTCGTCACCACCTCGAAGCATCCCTTCATCTTCACCCCAACCCATCATCACTTCTCATTGTACCTTACCACAATGTCAGCCGCATACAGCAACGATCTGGTGCAAGATGCCATCCAGAACTCCGTGCCGTGGTATCGAAACCCAGGCTTGATCAAGCTGTACCTGCTCCTCCTCAGCCCCCTTCTCACCTCGACGGCATGGGGCTTTGACCTGAGTATGACAAACAGCCTGCAGTCCGTGAACGCGTTCATGGACAACTTTGGCAATCCCACCGGTGCGACTCTGGGCTTCTTTGGCGCCGCAAGCTCTGTCGGTGGCATTGTTGCCTGCATCATTGGTGGGCCCCTCAACGAGCGTTTCGGTCGTCGGTGGCTGTGCTTTTCTGGCGGCATTATTGTCGTCGCCATGGCCATCATGCAGACCTTCTCGACCTCGTTCGGCATGTTTTCTGGTGGAAAGCTTCTTCTGGGCCTGGGATCCAATCTCCAGCAAGTTGCCGGACCCGTCCTCGTCACCGAACTAGCCCATCCCAAACAACGCGTCGCATTGACTTCCATCTACAACACGAGCATTTACATCGGACTGATCATCGGCGCGTGGATCACCTTCGGCACATTCAGCATGGCCTCCGAATGGTCTTGGAAGATCCCGTGTATCCTTCAAATCATGCTCCCTGTCTACCAAGTTGCCACCATCTGGTTCTGCCCGGAGAGCCCTCGTTGGCTTGTGTCCAAGGGCCGTGTTGAGGAAGCCCGCCAGATCCTCATCAAGTACCATGGGAATGGTGTGGAAGACGCTATCGTCCTGGCCGAGATGCAAGAGATCATTGCCGGTGTGGACGCCGACAAGACGCAGCTTAAGTTCGAATGGGACTCGGTCAAAGCAGTTTTCGGCTCCAAGGGCAACCGCCACCGCCTTTGGCTGTGCTTCTGGACCGCCGTCGGCTCGCAGTGTGCGGGATCCAACTTCATTTCCACCTACTTGCCCGAGATCCTTGAGCAAATTGGCATCACCACCTCGAAGGAGAAAACACTGATCAACGGTGTTTCGAGCATCTGGTGCTGGGTCTGTGCGTTGCTGGCGGCACTTATTATCCCGCTGGTGACGCGCCGCCAAGTCTTCCTCTTCTCGATCACGGGCATGACTGCTTGCTTTGTCATCTGGACCGCACTGACCGCAACCTACCTGAAGACGGGCGAGAAGCAGTACGGAATTGCTGTGCTTGTCTTTATTTTTATCTTCAACTTCTTCAACTCGATCTGCTGGATCCCGCTCGTCATCACATACCCGCTCGAGACCGTCACGACCAAGCAGCGGAGCTTGTTCTTTGCCTTTACAATGTTGACTATCAACGCGTCGTCCTTTGTCGCCAGCTTCATCAACCCCATCGGTATCCAAAACTTGTCGTGGCGCTATTACATTGTTCAATGCGTGTTCAACGCCCTGCTCACAGCAATCATCTACTTCACCTATGCTGAGACGCGTGGCCTCACGCTCGAGGAAATCGCCGTTATCTTCGACGGAAAAGAGGAATTTGAAAATGCAATGACGAAACCCAAGTTTGATAAGGCAGGTGTTGAGAAAATCCATACCGAGGAGGTGGGCGACCAGACAGTCTGAGAAGTAAAGGAGCAGGAATGTTTGGTGAATGGGTGCATGCATGAGTTTACTTTGGCGTGAGTTACGACTATCTGGACACCATCTTGACAGCCTTTAAGTCTTCCCATGCATCTCCTGTCTACTCAAGTACACCGTTTCTACTCTTTTGTTTTTCTTCTATTCATGTATCTCTCTTCCACTCGTTTATCCTTCTCTGGCTTTATCATTCTGTCTTCTATTGAGACGAAAGTGTAAAACAAAAACAATTCGAGTCGTTTATTATCAAACCCATGTTCGTTCAGATGAGCGGCTTTTGACACGTTCGAAAAAAGCAACCAGTTTTTTCGCCTCTGCAGTGATTAAACGCCTAGTAGCCATGATTGTTTATTTTATGTCATCTCTTTAGGATACATATTGCTACGCTTGAGGCTCTTACCTACCTTGGCATCTAAACCATATTGTGGCACGATACGTGCGCCTCCTGTTACGAAGAACGGTAGGGCCTTAAACAGGACAACAATGGTTGTCCATCCTTCATCCTCTTTGAGATGGATGGATTTCTTAGAAATTAGAAATGGCAAGTAGAATATTGTCCGTTCATAGACTTGTCACCAACTGCTCACTTGGCTTCTCCATGCCTTTCTGACGTCTCCCGGAACTCTATTCCTTCTCCTGTATTCTTTTTATTTTATCAACTAAAGCACACAATTAATTCATGTAGCCCTTGTATATGATCAGACAATCGGTGTAACTGTACACTTGCACAGTAAAACTGTTTGGCCCTGACTTGTGTTTCGAGATACATAATGTAAAGAAAGGTAAAGTAAACAATAATTTTATTAAAGATTTACAGATAGACTGTCTCGGAACTTGAAATGATCTTTATCAAATATGAACAGAACAATACGTACTAAAGTGATTAGTTTAAAAAAACAATTAACAAAAATGAAAAAATACACACTAGCGAGAGGAAAAAGGGGGCAAGGAAAAACAACGAAGACGTTCAAAGTACAAGAAGGGAACACCAAAGAACGCTGCGGTATTTGCCGCCAGCCAAGGCTGTGCAGCCCCGGGCCCAACAGTACATTTCTGAGGACATAAAAATGCACCACAAAGCACCACAAATATTACCAAATCTCCACGGAAACAAAACCTTGAAGATCTGCTAAATCGAGAACAAGGCTATTAAATTCTCAACTGATGCTGCTTGTAACCGTTTCTCAAACCCACGCGGATTGCCACCTCCGCATTCTCCCTGCTCGCTGTTAACTCGGCGAGGCTGTTCATTTCCCGCTATTTGCAACCCCAACTCAGCCCCCAAAAAGGGAGGAAATGGGGGTGTCAGTGTATCCACTTAGCACTGCACTCCCTGAATCACACCTGAATCACAAAGCACGTCAACGGATTGTTTCCACAGGGCGACGTGCCAAGCTGGCCACAGGACGTAGCCTGGCCGAGGAAGCCTGGTTCCAAAGACCCACTACTCCGTACCCCAGGTTTAATCATTATCGTAATCTGGGGTCTGGGGAGTGTGGCCATTGGCAGACAGCCCAGACAGCACAGACAGCCTTACTCGTACTCGGACACGATG
This sequence comes from Sporothrix inflata, assembly GCA_021396225.1. Lineage (NCBI taxonomy): Eukaryota > Fungi > Ascomycota > Sordariomycetes > Ophiostomatales > Ophiostomataceae > Sporothrix > Sporothrix inflata. The sequence goes on along the minus strand of WNYF01000034.1, from coordinate 111,024 downwards.
AAGGAATGAAAAGGGGGGATGGCAAGGAGACGAGAAGACATGGAACAGCAACGTGCAGGAGCACATAAAAGGCCGCCGATCCGTGTTCAGCTGCATGAGAGGTGCATGAACAAACTGACAAGCAGACCTCTGTGAGCACAGACAGAAGGAAACAAAACACGGAACCGACACACCACAGCCACCATCAACATCTGCTGGAACACAATCAACCATGGACATCTCTCACGACGAGACCAGCAGCGGCGACAAGCGCGTTGGTCGCCATGATGCCCAAGAGCACGACGCATCGCGGCAGCGTGACACATCGCCACGCCCCGAGGCCTTTGGCGACAACCTGCCCGCCAACTACTACCGCAGCGCGCGGTTCCTTGGGTCGGTTGCTGTGAGTTGAACCCATCATCACCGTTGTCATCGTTGCTGCTTTTATCGTGCCCTACTAACAACACTGTCCACTCACAGGCCGCCTCTCTTTCTGCTGTTAGCGCGTACCTGGGCTGGGTCATGCCGGCCAACATCTTGGGCGTCATCGACGCCGACATCGGGCCGTCGCCCAACTTGACGTGGGTGGCCATCTCGTACACGCTGTGCTACTCCGTGTCGGCTACGCTTGTTGGCCGTTTGTCGGACATCTTCGGTCGGCGCTGGTTTTTTGTCGTGGGCAACCTGTTTGCAGTTGTTGCCAGCATCTTGGGCGCCACGGCCCAGAGCATCAACCAGCTGATTGCGGCCGGCTGCTTCACGGGCTTTGCGGCGACTTTCCAACTGGCCTTCCCCATTGTTCTCGGCGAGCTGGTTCCTTACAAGCGGCGTGCCCATGTCAACGGGTTCGTGTTCTTTTGCTGCTTGCCCATCTCGGCGTTCGGCACCATCATTGCACGCTCACTGGCGGCCAACACGAAGCTGTCCTGGCGCTGGTGTTACTACATCAACCTGATCACGAGCGCCATTGCCGTGATTCTCTACGTGGTCTTCTACCACCCGCCGCGTTTCAACCTACTGCACAGCAAGCGGTCCAAGTGGAACGAGATCAAGCGGCTCGACTTTGGTGGTCTGATTCTGTTCACGGCGGGCCTCGTGCTTCTTCTGCTGGGCCTCAACTGGGGCGGCCAGTCATACCCGTGGAAGTCGGCCAAGGTCATTGCCACAATTGTCGTCGGTGCTCTGAGCCTCGTCTTCTTTGCTCTCTATGGTGGGTTCTATCAACACGCTCCGCCGGGTCATGCACCACACTAACATACACAGAAACATACATGCCCCTGTCTCACCCCCTGATTCCCATGTCCCTCTTTGCCAACGGCAAGTACGTGGCGCTCGTGCTCTGTGCAACCGTGTGCTCCATGATCTACTACTCGATCAACGTCATCTGGCCCACAGAGATCTCGGCCCTTTTCACTACTGACTCCGTCGAAATCGGTTGGCTGTCGGTGAGTTCTGTGTGTTCTTGTTAAGCCGCGTCATTGTGTCAGACACTAACAGCCCGTAGTGCACCATTGGTGCCGGAACGGTCTTTGGCCAGGTCGTGGCCGGTGCCACCACAAAGCGCATCGGTAAACAGCGGTGGCAGCTCATCGTCTGCGAGTGTCTGGTAACGGCCTTTATTGGCAGTCTGGCTGCCGTCAATGCCTCACGCCGGAACCTAGCCATTGCCGGTACCTTTATCGGCTCTTTCTTTGTTGGCTGTAAGTAACGTCCGTGCTTTTGAATTGGCCGTCTAGTTGTTGATTCTAACCAACAGACGTCGAACTGGTCACGTTGACTTGCGCTCCCATGGCCTGTGCCGCCGAGGACATTGGTCTAGCCACAGGTGTACTCAGTTCCGTCCGTGCTGCTGGTGGTTCTTTGGCGAGTAAGTTGCCCACCGATCCTCCTTCTCTTACACATTCTCGTCTTGCTAACAACACCAGCTGCTATTTATGTAACGATTGTAAGTTCCTACACACTGCCATCGACAGCCTCTTTTACCCACATGAGGAAGAACTTGTCCACTAACAAATCTAGCTTGACAACAAACTCAATACCTACACTCCGAGGGATGTCTCCGCCGCGGTCCTCCAGAGCGGCCTACCCGAGAGCTCGCTGCCAGCCTTCTTGACCGCCTTCACCACCAGCAACAGCACTGCCCTCGCTGCTATCCCCGGCTCCAACTCGACTATCCTTGCTGCCGCCGCTATCGGCCTGCAGAATGCCTACAGTGACTCGTTTAAGATTGTCTACCTTGCCACCATTGCTTTTGGCGGTTGCGCCGTCATTGCTGCCCTGTTTGCGCCGAACATGGACGACAAGATGACCGACGAGGTGGCCCGCAAGCTGCAAGGTGTGCAGGGCGACGTTGTCCGCGACGATCTCGACCGGGAGGAGAAGGCCGACGTGCAGATGCACGAGACGCCCGCTGCTGAGTAGGGGTCCGCAAGTGAAATGACTGGTGCAGGTAAAGAATCACTGGAAGACGCCCTGTGACATTGATACGAGCGTCTCCAACTTCCCTGGTGCCACATACGGACAGATGACGACCTCACATACTTATATACGAGTGGCATCTTTTACTTCTTACTTATTATTTTATTCAACCTTGATTTATTCACTCCAACAGTTGTCCATTATTTTGACACCGGGAGATGATGTGGAGAAGCAAAAACATGTTCTCGTAGACTACCGGAAATCTCAAGGCGATGCAACGCGGTACTTCATTTCTCTTCCTCTCTTCCTGGCAAGCTGTTCTTACTATGTTTACTAATTTATTAACTTTTTTTCTTTGATTTTACTGTTCCAACATGATGTTCTCCGCACGCGGTGACAGGTGACAGTTGCAGCGCCAGTCTATGCCCAACTGCCCCAACCGACAGCGTGACATGCGCTAAACCCGCCGCCCATTCTCCCCGAGACCCGGCTTTCGGACCACGTCTGTTGCCATTGGCCGAGGCACTTCAAATTCGACTCCACTGCGTCCATCACCCTTGGCACGCCCACTCCCCCAAGGCGACATCGCGCAAACACCTGCCATACTGCCGGCCTCACGTGGCATTCCCCAGACACAATCAGACGCATCCAGACACATAAAGCTACCCGCGTCGTCTTGTCGCCTGGTGAGGGCGAGTTTCCCCGGACTTTGATTTGTTTTCACGGAAATCGGGCGTCTTGCACGCTGTGTCGTCCCCCGTCTCCGTCTTCCCCGTCTATCCCGCCTTTTTACCCCAGACGCGGCCGGCTGCTCCCCTCCTTCTCCTCCTTTTGGGAATACTCGTCCTTGGTCCTCGGTTGCGGACCCACACGAGCAATCATGAAGACTGTCTGCGTGCAATGTCGCGTCAGAAAGGTGCGTCGTCCCCGGCCCATTTGCCATCTGCCCTTTCCCGACTCCCTTCCTTCCCCTGCTGATCTGCCCTGATGATCACAACGCGGATTGCTGACCATGATTCTCCGTGCTGTAGGTCCGCTGTGATGGTGGTCAGCCGTCGTGCGCAACATGCACCCGTCTCCGTCTCGTCTGCTCCTTTTCCAGCCGTGCCGACGGTGCTGCCAGTCGAGCAGCCAGTGCCGCCGTCGAGCTGCCTCCCAAGTACCGTAGCTCGTTGGCGTGTCTTCGGTGCCGCACCCGCAAAATCCGGTGCTCGGGCGACACACCAGAGTGTGCCGAGTGTGTGCGGCGACACCAGCCATGTGCTTATGCCACGGTGCAGGGCGTCTTCCGCAACACAACACACAACAGTATGACTCGCGACACGGCAGCAACGCGTAAGTCGAGACAGGCCAGAGCATCACCTTCCACAACAGGCAGCTGGCAACGGGGCTCGGCTCAGATTGCACCACGTCCTACCCGAGATCGATCGGGGGATGCATTGGATGGGGGTGATCTCGCGCCAGATTCCAGTTCCCCGCCGCCCCTGGGCATCAACGCACACAACGCCGCAGCTGTCCCCATCATGGCCGCACCTTCGACATCGCCTGGCCAGCCCTTGATGCCAGTGCCTTCTCCGGTCAACTCGCCCGTGGCCATCGACGGCAAGCTCGAGGCCGAGCTGGTCGACCAATACTTCCGATACCTGCACGCACTACCCGCCTACGGCTTCTTGCACCAGTCGACCGTCGTCCAGCGATGCCGTGAGCACTCCATCAACCCAGCACTCAAGGCCGCCCTGTGTGCCATCACGGCACTCTTCATGGGCCGCTGCGCCGACGACCGCGACAGTTGGGCGAGCGCCAGCGAGTCACTCGTGTTCGAGGGCCTCAGTCATCCATCCATCTTCCACCTGCAGGCCCTGCTGCTGGTCATCCGTTACCGCGCCGAGTCCGGTGGATTTAGTCGTGCTTTCATGCTGTCTGGTCTAGCGGCTCGACTGGCTGCGGCCCTTCGTCTGAACTACGAGCACCATGAGCTCAGCCCCGTCGCCCAAGAGGTCCGTCGTCGTACATTCTGGTCTCTGTACTTCTTGGAAGAAGTCTTCTGCTCGGGCCTGCGCGAATTCGAACTGTCTCATCCAGATATCATCTATCTACAGTTGCCGCGGGAGGACAACAACTTTGCTAACGAGGCAAGCCCTGCTACCAACACGGGCTACCTGCTCCCTGGTCTGGGAATCGAGCCAGCTGCCATTGGGCCACGAGGGCTTTTCGTCAAACTTGCTCTCGTCCGGCGAAACATTATGAAGTACATCCAACCATCTACCGTTCTTTCACTGTCTTATTTTCCAGGGGTGCCCGCTGACCTTTACCAGATTCAACCGACAGATCTATGGCAAAGAAATGAGCCTCTCTAACCTCTTCACCACCCTCGACCAGATCCAAAACAACCTCCAGCGCCTCTCGCTCCAGATGGCACCGCCAGACCGCTACCCACCTTCCGAGCCCGACATCTTTGCCTGGTCGCCCCAATACGCCATGCTCCACATGTCCTACTACCAGTGCCACTGTGACCTCTACCGCAGTTTTCTCCGTGGCCACCCAGACACTGCCGCCCAGAGCTGTATTGACGAGATCAAGCCCGCAGACGTCACGCTCATGGGCGGCCGCAGCATCCAAAATGCCCGCCAAGTCTTGTGCGTTCTTGCCGACTACGACCAGCATGCCGACCCCGCCCAGCCGCTTGACTGGGATGCTGCCGTCTGCGCTTACCAAGCAACACGTTTCTTGTTATTTGGCAGCACCTACGACAAGACGCGGGGCAAGCGGTCAACGGCGGATACATCGGCGGTGCGTATTGCCATCACCAAGGCCCAGGATGTGCTCGACACGCTGACGCGCCGGTTTGCCTTCTCCGTCGCTGTTCAGCCCATGCGTGACGACCTTACTCGCTTGGTTGCACGCTACCGACGTCTGCTTCGGTCATCCCCGATGAACGACAGCGAGTCTGTCTTCAGTGCCCACCGCGGCATCCACGTCCCGCCTGGCGTCACAAAAGAGGCCGGCTCGCGCCAGTTTCTGGCCATCCACAGTCTTCTTCTTCGCTCGGACTTTGTTGATGACAGCCGTGAGGCCGTGACCGAAGGTGTGCCACGTCCAACTGCATCTGATGTGTCGATGGTAGAACAAGGCATACAAAATGCCAGTATATCTGAAATACTACCAACATCCTGGCAGCCAGCACAGGTCGATGTCAACCAACACCAACAGCATAATGGCAACGCAGGGCAGGTCCCTGGATACTGGGCAGATGCAACGACTGATGTCAACGCCAATGTTGGCGATGTGACGGTCACGACGTTTGACTTTCCGCCCCTGTTCAGTGACCTCATGGGCGATGGCCCAGGTTTTGATTTTGGGCTGTGGTCAGACATGCTGGGCACCTACGGCAATCCCGTTCCCCAGGGCAGCATCGTTGGGATGGACGAGCAGCAAATGTTTTGAATGTTTGTGTGTATTGGCGTGTTCACACAGCGTGTCGATTACAAATTGTCATAAAATGTAAAGCAAATATGAACTACGCCGCTTTTAAGATAATAAATTCGATAATACGGAACGAGACAAAAGAAACAGGCAAAGCGCAAAATTATGTATTGCTCTCGAACAATCTCAATTCGTTCCTGTCAGATAAAATTACAAGCAGACAGACGTACGCGAGAGAGTGGTGCTAGCTAAACTATTGAAATGTAATGTCTTCTCCTTACGGCGTAGGCGACGCTTTGCCGTCGGCATCCTCAATTTCGCGCACGAGCCGAGCGTCAGCGTTCTTGCGGAACTCCTGGTGGGCAATGGTCTCGAGCGACAGGCCCTTAGTCTCACGCAGGAAGAAGAAGGACAGGATGGCAATGACGGCGTCGAAGATACCCCACAGCAGGAACGTGCCCCATCCTCCGAGGCCCGTCATCATGTACGGCGTCGTCAGCGAGAACACAAAGTTGAACAGCCACTGCGAGCCGACACCGATAGCAATACCAGGCTCACGGATGCGAGCAGGGAAGATCCTAGACAAAGTTAATAAGAGAAGGGATCTAAGATGGGAGAGTAGACTTCGACTTACTCAGAAACATAAGGCCACGGAAGTGGGCCCCAGGAGAAGTTGTAGATGATGATGAAGATGTAGATCAGGGCCACTGTGCCAATGCCCGAGGATGTCACACGACCTTCGGCGGGTGGCGGGATGGTCTTAACCACAATGGCCGTCGTGATCTGGCAGGCTGCCATGAGCGCCGCACCGGCAATCAGCACATGCCGGCGGCCGACACGCTCAGATACAAAGATAACAAAGACACCACAAGCCACGACTTTGACAGCGCCAAAGATGGCTGTCAGAAGCAGATCCTTGGAGCCGCTGCCGACGAGAAGCTTGAAGTACTGGGGACCGAAGTAGGCAAAGGCCGTAGCGCCCGTCGACTGCTGCGCGGTGAAGATGGCAAACGCCGTGAAGATGCGCTTGAAGTTGTCCTTCTGCAGCAACTCCTTCAGCTGGAAACCCTCGGTGGCGCGGGTCTCGTTCTCGACACCAAGCCGGATCTCCTCCATCTCCAGCCGCACCTCCTCAGTATCTTGGCCGCGGATCCACGTTAGACTCGCCCAGGCCTCCTCGTGGCGGCCCTTCTTCGTCAGCCAGCGTGTCGACTCTTTGAGCGTCAGCATGCCGATGCCCAGAAGCGCGGCCGGAACCAACTGTAGGCCCACGGGGATCTGCCACTGCTTCGAGTCCGTGGCGCCGAGGTGCAGCGACACGCCGTAGTCAACCCAGTATGAGAAGAAGATACCAAACGTGTAGAACCATTGGAAGAAAGAACCGATACGGCCGCGGATGTCCTTGGGCGACATCTCACTGCTGAACGTCGGCACGACCACGGTGGCAGCGCCAAGACCGAGGCCGGCAATGACACGCGCCACATAGAAGGCCGCGAGCGAGTGGGTGTTGATCGTCTGGATGAGCGCGCCGATACAGAACACAAACGATGCCAGCATCAGCGCCTTGCGGCGGCCGAGGCGGTCCGTCAGAGGCCATGCCAAGAAACACGCCACAAATGCACCGAGTTGCTGCAGGCCGACCGCGAGCGAATTGGTGCGCGTGGCCTGGCCGGTCGTGTAGCGATAATCATTTTCGAAAGACTTGAAAGTAAGGACGCCACCTAGGAAGCAGATGTTAGAAGTGGGGACACGATGGGGTCATGGAGGTGCCATATCGACGATAAGGATGGATCTGATGGGTCAGATGGACCAGGCATGGCAACATCTGCCCGGAGTATTTCCTGCACTCACCAACACTACACAACAATTAGCCTGTGCTCTGCAGTTTACCCCGGATTTTGGAGTGGCAACGATGGTAAATGGCTGCTGCCAAACAGACCATCACAAAATCAGAACGGGACATCGATAAGGGATCACTTACATTCCACTGTCGTAGCCAAAGAGGAAGCCGCCCAGGCACACCACGCAGCCGAGCCAGTAGGCCCGGACCTTGCCCAGCGTCGTGCCCTGCATGTTGCCGGGAGAAGGGACAATGTAAATAATATGTGGGAGGAAGAGAGGGTAGAGTGTCGGTAATGTCGGTTTGGTGTCGATGGGAGTGGTGAACAACGAAGATCAGAGACGATCTTGTGTCCAGTTATATACACTGGATGGACAACTGATGGAAGACGACAGCCTGAGCAATGTTTCGGGCACTTTGTCGATTTCTAACATAGTCCGTTAAGACGTGCTTGGCCCCTGAGCTCGCGACATCACAGGCCCTCAAATCAGAAGAACGAAAGCGTCACCCAGGATCTTCGATGGCATCCGATTCTGCTGTGTTTTGCTGCGTTTTTCTGGGAGGCGACGTCTAACTCGCGGGGGAAGTTGATTTGGGTCCTTTCCAATAGCCTTGGGCCCACTCAAAGCTTACTCTATGGGGCGCACTAGTGGACTGTACGCCAACCACGGCAGGGGGCGCCCGTCTCCCGTGTTCCGATTGCCGACGTCACGCGGGACTCGGGCAATGTGCAGCGCCTGGCGATACCGAGCGTCAGGTGTGGGCCAACAACGACCCATCTTCGCACGACGGTTGTGAGCTTCCCTGCGACATGAGCACCACGCACACGGCAAAACGTGGCCGAGGTCGCTGCGTGAGAGCTCGCCAGTGCGTATATAGAAAGGTTGGTGGAAATGGCGACATCTGCATTGGGTCCTGGGTGAAGGACATCTCCGACCCTTGTCTTCCCAATCCAGCATCCCTTTCGTTCCGCAGACATCCCGACCTGTCCTCACTCTTCCCATCCATTCCAACCACGCGTCAACATGGCTGCCAAACGCCCCAACTTCCTCGTCATTGTGGCCGACGACCTGGGCTTTTCTGATATTGGCTCGTTCGGCGGCGAAATCAACACACCCAACCTGGACAAGCTGGCGCGCAATGGCATCCGTTTCACGGACTTCCACGCGGCCGCTGCGTGCTCGCCGTCGCGCGCCATGATCATGACGGGCACCGATCACCACATTGCTGGCCTCGGCAACCTGATCGAGTGGACCAACATCTCGGGCCAGAACGACCCCAACGGCACCATGTCGACGGCGGTGCAGCGCGGCATGCCCGGCTACGAGGGCTACCTCAACGAGCGCGTGGCGGCGGTGCCTGAGATCCTGCGCGATGCTGGCTACGAGACGCTCATGGCCGGCAAGTGGCACCTGGGCCTCACACCCGAGCACAGCCCCAAGGCCCGTGGCTTCACGCGCAGCTTTGCGCATCTGCCCGCTTGCAGCAACCACTACGCGTACGAGCCGCAGCTCCGCGACCAAGACACCACACCCGAGTTCATGACCATGAGCTTTATTGCGTTGCACAGCGAGGATGGCCAGTACGTGCGCAAACTGCCCGACGACTGGTACTCGTCCAACGGCTACGGCGACAAGATGCTGCAGTACCTCAAGGACCGCCACGCGGCCAAGGATGCGTCAGGCGAGGAGGAGCAGAAGCCGTTCTTCGGTTACCTGCCCTTTACGGCGCCGCACTGGCCGCTGCAGGCACCTCCCGAGCTTGTCAAGAAGTACCGCGGTGTGTACGATGACGGCCCGGATGCCCTGCGGCTGAAGCGTCTCGAGAGCCTCAAGAAGCTGGGCATGGTGTCTGCCGACGTCGAGCCACACCCGGTCGTGGCCGACGAGGTCAAGGAGTGGGCTGATCTGACGGATGAAGAGCGCGCCAACTCGTGCCGCGCCATGGAGGTCTTTGCAGCCATGGTCGAGAGCATCGACATCAACGTCGGCAAGGTCGTCGACTACTTGGAGGAAACGGGCGAGCTGGACAACACCTTTGTGTGCTTCCTTTCGGACAACGGCGCCGAGGGCGCCGCCTACGAGGCATATCCCATCGTGCAAAGCAACATGATCGGACATCTGCAAAAGTACTACAACAACCACATCGACAACCTGGGCAACGGCGACTCGTTCATCTGGTACGGCCCGCGCTGGGCCCAGGCTGCCACTGCACCTAGCCGCCTGTACAAGGCCTATACTACTGAGGGCGGCGTGCGTGTGCCGTTCTTGATGAAGCCGCCGGTCGGCGCGTCCTGGAACTCTGGTGCTGGCACGGCCGACCCGGGCAGCATCACACACCAGTTCGCGACGGTCATGGATATTGTGCCCACGATTCTCGAGATAGCCGGTGTGCAGCACCCCGCTCCACACTACCAGGGCCGCGAGATCGTCAGCATGCGCGGCAAGTCCATGGTGCCCTACCTGGCCAGCAAAGCCGAGCGCATCCACGACAAGGAGTTCATCCACGGCTGGGAGACGTGTGGCCGCGCCGCTGTCCGCAAGGGCGACTGGAAGATCGTCTTCATCCCCAAGCCCAAGGGCACCGAGAAGTGGCAGCTGTACAACCTTGCCACGGATCCGGGTGAGATCCACGATCTGGCCGAGCAAGAGCCTGCCCGGCTCGAGGAGCTCATCAAGCTGTGGGACCAATACGTGCTGGAGACGGGCGTCGTCCCTCTCAGCCCCGAGCTCGGCAAGTGGATAGCCGCCATGGAGGAGCAGATGCCGGAGAACGCCTGGATCGAGTACGAGTACTGGAAGGACGGTGCTCGTGACGACCCAGCCGCGTTCACGAAGAAGATCCCGCGCTTCGAGCGTCGTGTGACGGCGATGTAGAAGCATGTCGGTCGGCGTTAGGACCACGGAGCGTGTTTGATAACTTTGCATTTGTGCATTTAGAAAGTAATAGAAGCGTAAATAAAATATTAAAATAATTCAGCTCGCTTACTGGTGTTATCTGTCTTGGGTTGTATACCGATGGTGATTATGTGATTTCATTTATTGATTCTTTTGGAATCAATTTCTTAAATTTTGTTCTTCTTGGAATTCTTTGAGATATAAACCTTATCTCTAAGAAATAGCCGAATTTATTTAATAAAAATACCATTACAAAACTACAAAAAATATTACAATGTATTTTAAATTTCACATCCAGTGCAGTTTGGACAATCAAGATTCAATCGACAAAGAGACTCAACAATGAGATGAAAGAGTGAACACAATACCAACACGTACGATTATGTGGCGTACGGTTCTTCCTGGTGGTTGGAACAGGGTGCTTACATGCAACTGGCTGTGCTTATGCGGACAAGGCTGAGTGTTGTTGATGCGGCAGCCATGAGTTAAAATGGACTTTTAATGGACACATGCCTGTAAACTTGGGCGGAAAGCTTCAAATGTAATGGTGGTCATGCGGTTCATTATTTCTTTCCTTTTTTCTTTTATTTCTATTTCCTTTCTTCCCCCTTTTTCGAGCTTGGGTCATTGCTCTCCTGGTTGTTTCCCCATTCTGATCACGAAATTTCAACTAATAAGCCTTCACCATACTTAGATTACGGTGAACTAAAATTGTTAATACGTACGAAACGCCAAACCCAAAAAGCATCTCTTCCTCCGTTCTACCCTTCCATCGACACTCACGATATGGCAAATCCGCCTTGCTCCATCTTTTCTGGTCGTAGACACGCGGCTCTGGAACGATTTTTTTCTTCTGGAGTCCTTTTCTCGCGTTTCCGTGTCGTTCACTGCTCTTTGCTGGTCCTTTTTCCTTTTTTTCCTCCCCCACTGCGATATCGTTCATCGCATAAGTGGGACGCCAGCGCTGCTCCTGCCTATTCAGGGTTATCCGTCCTGCTAGTGGAGGCGCTAAAACCTCTCCGTCGGCCGAGACCGCCATTCCCCACTATCATGTAATACAGCGTGCTTCAGCACCAAAATGACGTTTTTTCTAGGTCCCCACTGTAGCACCGAGGCCGCAAAGACGCCCACGAGCGCGTTCCAACGCCCACTAACGTCCACCAACATCCACCAACGAACATGGCAACGCACATCGCCACCACTCTCCAATTTCCCATGTCTTTTTTTGTCCACAATTTTAAGGGATTTTTTTGGTGAATTTTTTTTTGCCGCGTTCTTTAGCGACGTATGGCCGCCTCCAATATTTCTGCGAACTCGTCGAGGCCGAGCGACCAGGACTTCCCCTCTACCACGACCACAACCACCCTCGATCCCGACCTCGACCTCGACTCCTCCTCCTCAACAACCCCCCTCCTCATGGCGTCCGAACGCGCGGCGCCGTACAGAACGTACGGCAAAGACCCCGCGCTGGTCGAGAGCGGCGCCTACGACGGATATGGCCCCGACCACTCTGAACACTACGTGCCGGGCGGCAGCGGCGACGACAGCAACAACCAGGCCGACGATGGCCTCGTGACAACAGCCGAGGACCGCGACCTGAAGCGTGGCCTGCACCAGCGCCACCTGTCGATGCTGGGTATTGCCGGCGCAATCGGCACGGGCCTCTTCCTGGGTCTGGGCGGCGCTGTTCAGGAGGCAGGCCCTCTGGGCGCGCTGCTGGGCTACGGCACGGTCGGCTTGGTCGTGTGCGCGGTGCAGTTTGCGCTGGGCGAGACAGCGGCGCTGTACCCAGTGACGGGCTCGTTTGTGCGGCACGCCGAGGTGCTGGTGGACCCAGCATGGGGCTTTGCTGTCGGCTGGAACCTTGTCTACGGCAACCTGCTGTCGATCCCGACCGAGATCACGGCCATCTGCGTGCTGTTCCAGTTCTGGACAGACATCAGCCCGGCGCTGTGGATCATCGTGTTCATTCTGCTGACCAACGTCGTGGGCTTTGCACGCATCCGCGTATTTGGTGAGGTTGAGTTTTTCTTTGCCTTTCTGAAGATCTTGCTCGTCGTCTTCCTCATCATCCTCGGTCTTGTCGTCGACCTTGGTGGCGTCCCCGGCACGCCGCGCATCGGCTTCTACTACTGGAAGAACCCCGGCCCCTTTGTCGAGTACATTGCATCGGGTGCCTGGGGCAACTTCCTGGGCTATTGGAGCGTCATGACGGGCGCTGTCTTCTCGTTTGCCGGCGTCGAGTCTCTCGCCATGGCGGCCGCGGAGACGCGCAGCCCACAGCGGGCCATCCCGCGTGCCTGCAAGCGTGTCTTTGCGCGAATCGCTGTCTTCTACGTACTGGCCGTGCTGATTGTCGGCATGCTTGTGGCCAGCAACGACCCGCGCCTCGACGACGAATCTGGCACCGCTGCCCAAAGCCCCTTTGTTATTGCTGCGTCTGCCGCCGGCCTGCCCGCCATTCCCTCTGTCGTCAACGCCGTCGTCATCACGTCCGCTTGGTCGTCGTCCAACCAAGCGCTGCTGTCGGGCACGCGTGTGCTCTACGGCCTGGCCCTCAAGAAGCAGGCGCCGCAAATCTTTCTCCGCACCACCCGTTGGGGCACACCCTACGTTGCCGTCGGCCTCTTCACGATCTTCATGTTCCTCAGCTTCATGACGCTCTCCGACAGCGCCCTCAACGTCTTTTGGTGGCTGGTCGACCTCACGGCAGCCGGCGTTCTCGTCAGCTGGATTACCATCCTCACCAACCACATCCGCCTGCGCAAGGCCTTCCATGTCCAGGGCATCCCGGCCCGCCGTCTACCGTGGTACAACTCGTGGACGGTGGTCAGCTCATGGTTCGGTCTGGTCATGTGCGTTCTCATCCTGCTGACCGGCGGCTTCAGCGTCTTCACTAAGGGCAACTGGGACGCCGCCACGTTTGTCTCGGCATACCTCGACATTCCACTTGTTATTGTGGCCTACCTCTTCTGGAAGCTCTACAAGCGCACCAAGGCTGTCTCACTAGAGAGCGTGCCCATTGTCGATGCACTCGAGCAGGTGGCACAGTACGAGGAGGAGCCCGAGACCAAGTACAGCAAGTGGCTTGTCTGGATCAGCTGGATCTGGGACTGATGAACGCTGTGGTCATGCAAAAACAGGCAAAAAAGTCGTGCTCTGGTCAGGGACACGCTTGTAATTAGGACGTCATGACTGCGGATAGATGATAGGTTGTTGGATTTCATGATTTTTGTTTGCTTTGTTAATATCCTTCCGAAGATACCTTTAGCGCAAGCACGCGACGAGTCAAGATATAGAACGATAATAGACATCCAAAAATACGATGGCCAAAGGGGGGATGAGCGGCATCCCAGTTCCGTTTCAGAGCCGCATACCGTTCTCAAAAGACACCGTAGTCGTTGCCGAGGTGGATGTCGTTCTCGTTGAAAACGGCTCGGCCGAAGCTAGGAGTGCTTCCTTCGACTAGGCGCGATGCAGCCTCTGGGGACCCATGGGGGAATAAACATAGCTAAAGCTAAACATCAAGCGTACGGGAGAGGCTGTTGGTGGACGACCGAGTCTCAAAGAAGTAAAGTATTGTGGAGGGCAGACAACATCTTATATCGAACTACCTGTCTTGGGACACTTTCTTTGACCAGAAAGCACAGAATACGTCTCGAAAATTCGCGATTTATTGATATCGTGATTTATTGAAGCAAACGCCTTCAATTTCTCATCAACCCCCACGAGCTTGCTGGTTGGTTGGCGAATGCCCTGTTCTCTGTTACTAATAATTTTGAGGATGGTTCGTACGGTGCGCTGTTGGTTTCATGGCGAAGTGGGCGGCATCGATGGCGTGCCGGGCCGGGATGGAAAGAAGGACAAGCCCCGCATCACGCTATCGGCGCACCAGTCGAGAACACTGTGCTGTTGTAAGACACCAAAACCAGGAAAAACATAGATCCCAAAAGGCAATGTGCGAAAAACGGCAATCGCTTCGAAAATAAAAGACTTGAACATCTGAATCAAAGGTGCCAAGGACAGAAACATCCGACGCAAAACGAGAGAGAATATACCCCGGAACAAACGCTCACAAAATCACCACAAAATCACCACAAATCGACACAAAAACGCCCCAGAATGACTGCTGCAGTTGCTCAAGGGCCACTCGGCCAGCCAGACATTGGCTACTCGCCCGACTTCGACAAGTACTCAGCACGGTCCAAGCGCCGCGTGGAGACGGAGCAGCTCAGCCATGAACTGCCTGCAGGCTTCCCGAAGCAGCTGGAGTCCGACCTGGTCTGGGATCCGGAGAGCCTGGCAGCGTCCAAGTACGACTGGAACTATGTCCTCACAACAGATGACATTGCAGAGCTGCGCCAGGCGCTTGCACACTTTAAATGTATGTATTGAGGCCTGTGTCGATATACACAACTTGTAGATAAATAGACTAACCAACAGCACTCAATAAGCCGCTTGGCTTCATAAGCCAGGAGACGTTCCCGCTGCCACGTTTGCACACCACGCTGCGGGGTGTCTCCCGCGAGGTACACCACGGCCATGGCTTCAAAGTTGTGCGTGGCGTGCCGGTGGCGGAGCACTCGATCGAGGAGAATGTGATTCTGTACGCCGGTATCTCGGCTCACGTCGCGCCCGTGCGTGGCCGCCAGGACTCCCAGTTTGATGGTAAACCGGCCGACGTCGTGCTCGCCCACATCAAGGACCTGACCGCCACCGTCGACGCTGCCAGCATCGGAGCGCCTGCGTATACGACCGAGAAGCAGGTTTTTCACACAGACGCCGGCGATATTATTGCACTTTTTGCACTGCAGGAGTCGGCACAGGGCGGCGAGAGCTACCTTTCGAGCAGCTACAGAGTATACAACGAGCTCGCAAAGACGCGGCCAGACCTGGTGCGCACGCTGGCGGAGCCGTGGGCCTTTGATGACTTCGGCAAGACAGCCTCCAAGTACGCTCTCCGGCCTTTGCTCCATCAGGTGCCCGACGATAGTGGCCGTCTCGTCATCCAATACGCGCGGCGCTCGTTTACCGGCTACTGGGGCTTGCCTCGGTCGTCCGACATCCCAGCCATTACGGAGGCACAGGCCGAGGCCCTGGATGCGGTGCACTTTACGGCGGAGCGCAATGCCGTGGCGCTGCACTTCCACCAGGGCGACATCCAGTATGTCAACAACCTGAGTATTTTCCACGCCAGAGGTGGTTTCACAGACTCGCCTGAGAAGCAGTAAGTATTTTACATTCCTTTTCGTTTTCTCCGTTTTACCGCAAAACATCACCCGTTTCTAACGAATAGACGCCATTTGGTCCGCCTCTGGCTCCGTGATCCTGAAAACGCATGGCCCACGGCCTCGGCCCTCACAGACCGATGGGACCAGCTCTACGCTGGCGTAACAGCCGAGAACTCGGTGTTTCCCCTTGTCCCCACGGTGCGGAGTGCCAGCAAGGGCACGCACAGGGATGCGGCCACGGAGACGCCGACGTCGTGAGCAGGCGATGTGACAATGGAGATGGCAATGTAGCAGGACCTGCATCAGGGGGCATGGCAGTGATGGCAGCGAGGGTCGATATCGAAATCCGTTCCTTGAAACCCGGCAACTGCCGTCTCAATATTGAATTACAAATGTGCAATGGCGAGTATGCTGGACAGAAACACGACATTGCCAGCACAAAGTAGAACTGCTCTGTAAACAAGTGTTTCTGTACAAAAGCATGTGTTTGCGGTTGTTCTCTTTAATACATTTTCTTGGAGGGTGTGGTGCACACCATACACGTGCATGTACGCGTGCTCTGCCGGTTGTCTTGGGTGTCTTGGTCTCCTTGGGCTTCTTCGGTGTTCTGCGTGTATCTTGGCTGTTTTTCTTCGTATTTTCTAGGCATATCCTGGGCCAGACATGCAGGACCAAATCAGGTGTTTTGTTTATTTCCAACGTATGCACTGCAAGACTCCGATAAGTGCGCTGATTGGCCGAGAAGCACGCCTTCTGCTGTGGCTGTTGCGCGTGCGCGGGATGTCACCAGTCGCCAATCCAGTTTGCCCGCCGGTCGAGGGCTGGAAGGATCGCCGGCGCTTGGAACCTTGGAACCCTGGTAGCTCCCCCGCGCAGCACGGAAAATAGAAAAATAAGGAGGGAACAAAAAGAAAAAGGAACAAAAAACAACCGGTCTTGAGTTCAACTCCGGAGTCTGCTCCGTCTAAGTGAACAGGAGACGGACCAAAGACGTCCATTTTGGGAAATATTGTGGAGAATCTCAAGAACGAACACGAGAGACGGGCTTGCTTCGGGGCCCCCGGTTCTTTTCAGATACCTCCCAACGTTCTGAATACGTACGACGTACTCACTTACCTCAAACACGTTCACAACAACGCACGAGCAGCACACCTGACCCACCCTGCCAGCATGTCCGCCCCTGCCCATCCTGTCCTCCAACCCCGGTCGGTGGTACTTTGGCCAACCGACAGCCATGATGTTATCAAGACCATAAATGCCGTGCAGCCTCTGCGCAGACCAGAATTTCCGTTTCGGGACGTTGATGGGCATCAAAGTCGTGGCCAAACAGGGCGTCCCCCACGTACCGTTACCGCGGACTGTCTTTGAACACGAACAAAGTGCGGGAAGAGCAGGATGTTTGTCTGCCGGCGACAAAAGTACTGCGGCATGCCATTGCTGCAACGGCTGCCGTCATCGACACATTTCTTTCAGCCCCGCGCACGCAAAGCGAAGATACTGGGGTTGTACTGGCGCCGGGGCCACAGAACCAATATAAAAGCGTGTTATCGGATGCCGTGTTGCGACGATCCTTTCTGTTGTAGCCGGCACGCACCCTATTTATAATGGTCTGCATGGTCTAGACGGCTCTCTGTGTTTCTTTCTGTCTGTCTATCAATTTACCCGTCTTACTCAGTACCCTCCCGTGTTCGTCATGGCTTCCTTCTTCCGAAACACGGTGAACCGCTTCGGCGGTAGCAACGACGGCGCCGCCAAAAGCACCAGCAACATCGACTCCGGCGACAGTAGTGGCCCGGACGAAATCACTGATGGCGGCCTCACGTACATCCACGAAAAGGGCGGCAACAACTCGCTGCCCTCGTACCAGGAGGCCACGGGCGCGCCCGTCGAGCAACACTCGCCGCTGGGCTACTCGGTCGGCCCCGTGACCATCATCTTCCTCAATATCAGCATGATGATTGGCACGGGTGTCTTCTCTACGCGTGGGTGTCCCCGTGTGTAACGTGCAGACAAAAACACATGTTGCTAGGTACTAACGTCGTTCTCTTAGCCTCGTCCATCCTCAAAGGCACGGGCTCTGTCGGCTTGAGCATGATCTTCTGGGTCATCGGCTTCTTCATGTCACTTTCGTCGCTGGCCGTGTACTTAGAGTTTGCCGCGTATTTCCCCAACCGCTCGGGTGCCGAGACGGTCTACCTCGAGCAGGCCTACCCGCGTCCACGCTTCTTGTTCCCTGTGGCCTTTGCCTTCCAGACGGTCGTGCTGTCCTTCAGCAGCAGCAACTCGCTTGTGCTGGCCCAGTACTTGTTCAAGGCCAATGGTCACACGCCGACCAACTGGCAACTTAAGGGCGTGGCTCTGGCTGGCTACACTGTTGCATTTGCGCGTAAGTAAATTATATGCTCTTGGTTGGATGCCTGCTCATCCTTTGTCTCAATTCTAACTGCCTTTCAAGTCGTCGCATTCCACACCAAGACGTCGTACTACCTGTCCAACACCATCGGCATCATCAAGGTGATCACGCTCACGTTCATTGCCATCACTGGCCTGGTCGTGCTCGGTGGTCACACGCGCGTGGCCGACCCGCATGTCAACTTCATCAAGCCGTTTGAGGGCACCGCCACGGCCTATGGTGTGACCAACGCGCTGTACAAGATCATCTTCTCGTACTCGGGCTACGCCAACGCCTTCAATGTCGTCAACGAAATCAACAGCCCCATCAAGCAGCTGCGCCGCAACGGGTTTATTGCTCTTATCATTGTGGCCATCCTGTACATCTTTGCAAACATTGCCTACTTCGCCGCCGTGCCCAAGGCCTCCCTAGTTGCCTCTAGCCAGGTCGCCGCCAGTCTCTTCTTCCAGGCCGTTTTCGGTGACAGCCACGCGGTGCGCGGCCTCAACGTGCTCATCGCCCTCAGTTCGTTTGGCAACCTTGTGGCCGTGCTACTGGGCCAGTCCCGTGTCGTCCGCGAGTGTGGTCGCCAGGGCGTTCTGCCGTTTCCGCGCTTCTGGTCGTCGACCCGGCCCTTTGGCACGCCGCTTGGCCCCTACTCTGTGGCTTATGGCCTGACCATCATCATGATCCTGGCGCCACCCGCCGGTGATGCATTCAACTTCGGTATGCACATCTCCTTGCTCGTTTGATTTTTTTCTTTGATTTTTTATCGTATAATTAACGTGGTCCCACCTCTCCAGTCGTCGACACCAAGGTGTACCCCGCGTCCATCTTTGCGCTGCTGATGGGTGCCGGTCTATATGTAGTTCGCTGGCGGCGTGCCCGCGCCAACCTGCCGCAGCCCCTTTTCAAAGCTTGGCATGTGGCCGTCGTCTTCAACATCCTGGTCAACCTCTACTCCATCGTCATGCCGTGGTACCCACCCAGTGGTGGCATCTACGCGGGCGATGTCAGCTTTTTCTACGCCACCTACCTCTTGACCGGCATTGGCCTGTATGTATTTTGTCCTCGTCCTCAAGACTATTATTTTCCCCCTCACTAACACGCACAGTGTCGTCGCCTGCGCCCTCTACTACTGGGCCTGGGTCTACTGGGTGCCTGTCCTCCGTGGCTACCGTCTGCGCCAGGAGATTGTTTTCCTGGACGACGGCGCGCAGACCAACAACCTCGTCAAAGTCCCTGTCGACGATCTGGCCACCTGGGACGCCGAACACGACAAGGTCGGCCGCCGGATCAACGAAGTCAGCCCCAACGGCAACAAGGGCACGACGACCGCGTTCGGCAAGGAGGATGTGGGCGTCATCACCGAGCGAGCGACCTTTACCCCCGTCTAGGCTGACCTCTGGTTATGACGCGGTGTCGAAAGTATTCGTGGGTGCAGGGGATGTGTAGGTAGATTAGGGAGTGGTTCAGGGGCATGAAGAGACGTGTTGCAGCTGCATATGTGTACTCCGTACTACGTAGGTCGTACTCTGTCCGGTTCGATCCAATTATATGTTCGAATCCACTCTTTGCAATATTTGCCAGCTGGTGCACCAGAATTCAGGGCCCAGCGAAGCGACGTCCGACAACACAATTGTAGGAGACCATCTTAACGACACGCTCGTTACCACCTTGCAGTATTTTCGATATCTCATGCATTCTTTTCCTCGCCACCACAGTACGTCGTGCGACGTACTCGTCGTTCTGGGAAAGGCAAGGTGAAGCTCTTCCTGGTGGACAGCCCAATGATACGGTGAGGCTGGGGCCAGTGAGAATCTGGACACCGTTTTCTGGAGCACGAGATCCTGCACTCGATGATTGGCAGGTGCCAACCCGGTGGTGGGGTTTGCGGAGAATGAACGTGGGCGCTGCAGAGGAGATAAAAGATAAAGATCGACGACACGCATGTAGATTATCTTCGTCACACGCCACACTTTATTTCTGCACGTCAACATCAGGACACCTCTTCCTCGTCCGCGCCACACTGTGGACTGTTCCGTACGGTGGCACATGCACAAACGAGCCGATGCTATCTCCTGGCCGAGGAGCAGGCGATCGGAGTCCAATGGGCGAGTCGCTTTGCAATCTCCCAAGAGCCTGTCAACCGTGAGAAGAGACACGTTAGGGCCCATCCAGGGGCCTCTAGGGTCTTTCCAGGTCCCCTAGGGTGCTTTAGAGCGTCGTTAGTGTGCCTCTAGGGCCAGAGCCAGCAAGCCTTTTCGCCCTCAAGGCCAAGCGTTTGCCTGTTTCCCGCCGTTTTCACAGGCCGACAGAGTTTTCGTCCCCTTTTCCTTATCGTTATCGCCCTCACTTTTTTCACTTTTTTTTCAGGGGTCCTCCAGGGTGCACTTGCTCTATCGTGTTGCCATCCCGGCTCTTAATAGCGCGGAAAAAGGTATTAGTGCAATCTTAAACCCATCTTAAAACCTGCATTGGCCAGTCAAAACACGGGAATTGTTGGGACCTGTTCCACAATAGGAAATCGCCAACCGTTTGTCTTCGATTTGGATTCTAGGAGAAGGGCTAGATCCAGGCACAGTGGTACGTGTCCGTCCTCGCCTGCCCAAAGGAGCGGCTGAGCCGAGTGGTTTTGCTTCGTTTTGCTGCCAGCCTGCCTGTGGAATACGGGCGTGATCCGGCTAGACGCAATGGGCGCAGCTTGGCGGTGTCTCTCTTTTGGTGCGTTTCTCTTTTTTTTTTTTTTTTCCTTTTTTTTTCCCTCGTCCGGCCTTTGGATCCGTTTTGGACGGCAAGGGGCGCAAGGAAATGCCCCAGAAGGGGCAGGAAAATCTCTTCTCAACATTGGCAGGCCAAGTGTCTTCGTGGGGAAGAAAATAAAGTGCGGTGTAGACCAATTTCAAAAGTTTGTTTTCTCTTTTCTTTTCCTTCCTCCGACCAACGTATTCCGTACTCGACAACTCCTCCTCCTCGCCTTTCCCACCCACCCCCACCATGTCTGCCATATCGTCCTCTGTGTCCTCGAGACAGCCCAGCCGTCGCGCGAGCCCCGTGACGGTGCCGGCCACCAAAGAGAAGACCTTCACGGCCGCCAATGCGCCCACGGAGTTCCCCGACATCAAGACCATCCGTGATGCTATCCCCGCGCACTGCTTCCAGTCGTCGACGGCCCACTCCATGGCCTACGTCGTGCGCGACTACGCCATGGCTTTTGCGCTTGGCTGGGCGGCTCTGGCCTACATCCCCGCCATCGAGAGCACACTGCTGCGCACTGCCGCCTGGATCGCCTACGGCTACGCCCAGGGCCTAGTGCTGACGGGTGTCTGGATTCTCGGTCATGAGGCCGGCCACGGCGCCTTCTCGCCGCACCCGCTGCTCAACGACATCGTCGGCTGGTTCCTCCACTCGAGCCTGATGGTGCCGTACTTCTCGTGGAAGATCTCGCACCACCGCCACCACCGCTTCACCGGCCACATGGAGAAGGACATGGTCTTCGTGCCGCGCACAACGCCCACGAGCGAGCTCAAGCCCAACTTTGCCACGCTGTGGCTCGACCCCGAGCTCGTTGAGGACGCCCCGCTGCCCCAGATGCTGCAGCTCATCGCCCACCAGGTCGCCGGCTGGCAGATTTACCTGCTCTTCAACCTCTCGGCCGGCGACGGTAGCAAGCAGCGTGAGAACGCCCCGTGGTATCGTCTGAGCCACTTCGAGCCCACGAGCGCCGTCTTCCGCCCCAGCGAGGCCCTGTACATTGCCCTGTCCGACCTTGGCCTGGTGCTGATGGCCGGCGTGCTCTACTATGCGTCGACTTACGTCGGCTGGTCGACTGTCGCGCTGATGTACATTGTGCCCTACATGTGGGTCCACCACTGGCTGAGTACGTCTTTCTCCCTTCCCGCCTACTCTTTCCTTCCTTTGCTAACAATGCAGTCGCCATCACGTACCTCCACCACAACCACCCCGAGGTCCACCACTACGACGCCGAGAGCTGGACCTACGTCAAGGGTGCCCTGGCCACCATCGACCGCGACTTCAGCTGGGTCGGCCGCCACCTGTTCCACGGCATCATCGACACCCACGCCGTCCACCACCTCTTCCCCCGCATCCCCTTCTACAAGCAGGAGGAGGCCACCGCCGCCATCCGCCCTCTTCTGGGCAACCTTCTCCACCGCGAGACACGGTCCTTCCTCGGCCAGCTGTGGTCCACCTGGAAGAGCTGCAAGTACGTCGTGCCGGACCCGAACGTGCCCGGCGCCATGAAGTGGGCCGAGTAATGTCTTTCTCTGCCCTCTTCTTCTCTGTTTCTCTCCTGCTTCTTTCCTGTTTCTCGATTAAATACGACATCGACCTTTCAACAACACACCACGGACGGGCTATAGATAAAAGTCATAGATCAAAGACCTTAGAACACGACCAACTACTTTCTACTTTGGCGCGCTGGATTACTGGACAGCTGCCGCACAGCATAGACGCACAATTAGCATAGAGTAAGAATATACATAGTACCGACAGAGGCCTTGACAGCCTGCTGCCGGCCAGCAATTGTACATCCTTTTTACCAAATACACATTCATGGTAGAGAGTCGTGACGTCCAATTTTCGGGTCATTGGAAAAGTGAGAGCGATTACATGATACCTCAGGGAAGTGTGCCCGTTTAAGTTGCTACGATAGTGTATGTGTTGCTTGTCTTTGTAGAGGGCAGTGAAAGGCAGAAGAAAAGAAGAATAGAAGAAAATGTGTGAGTTTTGTATGACTTTCGATGCTTGAGGTTATTTTCCAATTCATATCTATGTCTGCTTTTCATTTTGGAATTTTGTGACTTGAGACAAATTGCGCACGTCTTTCGGTGGATTTTACCTATTTCGTCACAACGTTTTTGTTGCGTATATTGTTTTTTAATTATTTCCATAAATATTTATCTTAATACAAAAACATAACAACATAAAAATATCAGAAGGGATAAAATAATTATAAATTCAAAATAAATAAATCAACCTACACTAGCAACAAGAAACGTTCCCACAGGCCAAAAAACGTCACAGATACGCAACCCATTGCTGTTCTATCCACGCCGTGTTGCTCTCAATCTCAACCATAAGACAACGCTCGTGCTGACGGGTGACCATATCTCTGCATTGTTGAATGTAACTTACAGCGGGCAATGAATAACAATTGCCCATAAATGGACTCTGTAGTTTTGGATGTTACGGGCCAGAAAGAAAGTTAGAAAACAATCTTGAGAAGAGTTTCCTCCTCTCAGACGTCATCTCGGCGACGAGGATGTGAGGTTGAAAGTATGGAGTGGGGCCATACTCCGTACAGGCTTCTGGATCCGGGAACTCACTAGATGTTCCAGGCATAATACCCCGCAACTAAAATCTCATTGCCAGGTCTTAACCGCCCTGTAGCATCCTACGCGATTTAGCGCTGAAAGTTCCAGATCCCAAACACAATTCCATTCCACACCATTACTACGCTGACATGTCCAATCTTTAAGAGTGCCACACAACACGATTGCCGAGCCCACGAAAATTCAGAACAAGTCTCTTACTAGTCGTTTTTCTCCTGGGCTGTCAAATCGACATCGGTGCTCGGCCAAAAGTGGCTCAGGTCTCCTACCGGCAGCTTGATCTTCATACGCATCTCACCGGCCATGATGATGAAGCACATGTACCAGCCAAGTGCGGCCACCACAAAGAGCAACGCACCGCCGGCCTGCAGACACGGTTAGTATAGCTTCGCACTCAATCCGCACATGGGAACAATGGAATATCTCTTGGATTTTCTGCTTGACCACCGCGGAACTTGCCTTCTGTAGATGGCCGGCCGTTGCGTAGTCGCCGCTCGACACCTTCCAATAGGCACCAGACAGAACCCAGCAGGCCACGCTGACAAGGAGAAAGATGAGCGAGAAGACCGTGTTGATCATCGTCGTGAAGACGAAGAACGTAAACAAGGCAAAGCCCCAGACAATAAGGTAGAGAGCGATGACAGCGTTGTAGGCGGGCGATGTCGTGCCGGTGGCGTCGGCGGAGGTGACGTAGGCGGCGCCTAGCTGGAGCGTCGGTAGCTGGAGGACGCCAAAGGAGAGCCAGAAGACGGCAAAGAGGCCCATGACCATCATGGGGAAGAAATTGCCCATGATCCATTCAAAAACCATAGAGAAGACGAGAAGTACAGGCCCCACAAAGAAAAAGATGCCCCTGGGATGTTAGCATGGTGATGCATACAAGACAAAAACAAAACACGATGAGTAAAGAAGGACAACACAGGGAAAGAACTTACACTACTGGCGAGAAGCCTTCGGCGCCGCCCCAACCCATCAGAACCATGGCAAACGTGAAAGTCGAAATAACGAATCTTGATCGTTAGTATCAAAGAAGACAAATCAATGTCGACGTCTATCTCAGTAGAGCAGACCTACCCAACAAACCCCAAAGCCGTGGGGTTGGCGAAGCGCTTGTTGTAGTCTCCAACGTGTGGCACTTTGGGGGTAAGATACAGCTTGAAAAGTGTTAGTGAGTGCTCGTAAAACGCCACGAAGCCGAAGTGATACGAGAACAGATGGAAACTGGAAACCAAAACGCACCCTTTCAAACATCTCTGGAGACATGGTCACTGCCGTGGTCGTGCGGTTGAGGCCCTTCTCCTCGTCACCCACGAGAACGACCGGCGTGGCCGAGTTGACGTCGCTGCCTGCCATATCGTCGATTCCGGCCAAGGTGGAAATGTGAAAGCAAAGTAATATCAGGACAGCTAAAAGAAGCCCTTGGTAATTTTCTGATGATTCCGTGTCGTGTTCTCGTCCCTGGAAAGAACAGCTCAGACTTGTGGCATCCCCTGGGAGCAAAATCTGCCCAGTGCCTCTACTTATGTACCCCGTCGAGAGGTGGCCCAGAGCCCAGGCCCTCGACAACAACAAGAACACCAAAAAGAAGATTCCAAGCGCCGATATGAAATGCCGGACAGAAATAGATGCTTCCCGCCCGAGTCCCCGTGCCATTGTGACCCTGACTGGGAGGGGCACGTCGCAAACAAACAAGTATTTACACACCCATTTCCTGGTCGCATGCTCCGCCCATTCCGGCAGGTAATATTTCCAAATGTGCAGCTGCGGACAGACAGTGCTTGACCACGTACCGTGGTTCGCCTTGCAGAGATGACCATGGTGGAAACGGGCCCGTGGGATG
This sequence comes from Sporothrix inflata, assembly GCA_021396225.1. Classification (NCBI taxonomy): domain Eukaryota; kingdom Fungi; phylum Ascomycota; class Sordariomycetes; order Ophiostomatales; family Ophiostomataceae; genus Sporothrix; species Sporothrix inflata. Next base: position 85,650 of record WNYF01000034.1, on the reverse strand, counting down.
TATTGGAGGATGGCTGTGGTTCAGTCGCCAACATATAGGACCATAGCGTGCAGTGGCGCCATGTTCCCGCATCCATCCAACAGTACGGCGTACTGGCTGCAGGATGCAGTCTGGCTGAGCCGAGTCACGTATCTTACCAGTACCGCTTTTCATACCCCCATCCTTCTCGCAGTCACTGTACTCCGTACGTCGTATCTTCAAGGTGTTTCTTTCTGTTCCAATTATTCAAAGTTCCCTATTTGGGTGAGGCTAATTTCCCCTCTTTTTCCAGTAATAGGAACCGAGGTCTGCTTCACGGTACTGGCGGACGGCACCCACTGGCAAGGAGGAGAAGTCAAGTGTGAGCGAAAGGTGACCCATCGTGTAAAAAGGCCACAAAGAAGTGCAGATGCATCCGGCTGCGATCTAGAAGTTTTCTTACCGTGCATTTCACAAAAACACATAAAGATACGTGAACTGTACGAGTCTTTGCCCACCGTGCAGTAATCCGTGCTATGTTAACTATTGTGAAAGCAACGACAGCCCCCATCCCCCGCCTCGCCATGTCCTCGTGCCTGTGGGGTAACACTGGCCTCCACACACACTCATGTTCCCCTTCCCCAAATTTTATTCGATGCAATCCCCAAGCCAGCCATCCCCTCTTGTAGTAATAATCATGTCAGCAGCCGCCAAAAAAACAAAACACGTAGACAGTGCCACGGACAACATCTCTTTTCTGGTCGGAACACAACGTAATACTCCGCACCCCGCGCAATGGACCCGATTTCTGGCATGACACTTGACACGACTCGGCCGAGTGCTGCCAGTCCACGCCGCTATGGCTTCATTGGCATCGGTGTCATGGGCTGGGGCATGGCCAACAACCTCCGTGCCAAGCTGCCTCCCAATGCCACTTTGGTAGTCTGTGAAATCAACAAAGAGCGACTTGAGCAATGGCTGGGACAGGCACCAGGTCTTGTTTCGGTCGCCACGACGCCTAAAGCTGTTGCCGAGCAGAGTGTAAGATGGTGATTGTGCTTGCAATTCCCGACCGGTTGGCAGTGTCAATGATTGCATGACCGTGTTTACGCATCTGGCCGACTTGCATTGTCCTAATCTGGCTGACAGAATATCTGCGCAGGATGTCATCTTTACAATGCTGCCAAAGGGTGCACACGTGTGGGACGTCTTCACCAACACGGATACGGGCCTGCTCTCGTGCGACGCGGGCCTACCATCGCAGCCCACAAACAAACTTTTTATCGAGTGCTCTACGATCGAAATCGATACATCACGCCGAACTGCACATGAGGTTGCACAGAGTGCCGCGACACGCAACGTCAAGTATGATTTTGTCGATGCTCCGGTCTCAGGTGGTGTGACCGGTGCCAATGCGGGCACGCTCTCTTTCATGGTCGGCACTGGCACGCCAGCTCTCTTTGAGCATGTGCGGCCAGTGTTGTCCCTCATGGGCAAACCAGAGAACATATTCCACTGTGGGCTTGTCAGTTCCGGCCTAGCCACCAAGCAGATCAACAACTATCTGTCCTGCATCACCATGATCGGCACGTGCGAGGCCATGAACATCGGTCTTCGGTCCGGACTGGACCCAACAAAGCTTTCTAACGTGATTGCTGTATCAACGGGTGCCTGCTACAACTGCAGTGACCAGAACCCGGTCCGTGGCGTGTCGGCGCGTGCTTCAGCAGCGCGTGATTTCGAGGCCGGCTTCACCACCGAGATGGCCAAGGGTGTGCTTGATATGGCCCTAGAGCATGGTGCGAAAGTTGGCGCCAAGTCACTTTTAGGAAACGTTGTTTCTGAATTCTACGAGATGGCGGCGTCACACGACAAGTGCAAAGGGAAAGATTTCCGCAGCATATGGAGGCTGTTCGCAGAGGAAAATGGTCATGATCTGTATACGGAGTGACGCTGGATATTTCGAAGGGCTTCATGAAAGCCTGGCATGATGCTGTACGTTGTATAGACTCGAGAACGTAGAATCAATATTCAGATAAAAACCAGTTCAGACTCTAATGACGTCCAATTGTGCTTACTAAGGTCTTTGTTGACATTCGACTTGCCCCTATTTGCATGTGGGGATCTAGGTGCCGTTGGAGTTTGGAGGCGATGTGGGGGCTCTCAGGCGCTGTAGCCCCTGGATAAATCCCACTAAAACCAAAGCCGCAGTGAGCACGACTATGGCGCTGTACGCCAAACATAGTGAAGCAAAAAGAGGCCGGATTCACGATGCGAACAAAAAGAGAAGCTTGGAAATAACATACATCACTTGTCCGCAGAGAAGCGTCACCATGAATGGCACCAATCCCTGGCAGAAACCAAGCGTGATCGCAGTCGAGACGAGAAAACCAGCAACAGTGACCGTGACGGCACTTTCGGGCGGATACTTCACCATCCCCGAAGAGCAGTTTGTCAGCCCTTGCGTGCATGGAGCGCGCACAACGGTCCCGTCTCTTTGTTTTCTCATTCAACACACGAGTGAGGCAACAGGAACCACAACTCGCATTGTTTTCGACCTTGGCCTCCGCCGAGATCTGAGCCGCTACTCGGAGCCGATTCGTCGGCATACAGAAACGCGGAAACCGATCACAACGACGCCGGATGTTGTCCAAAGCCTGAGAAAATCCGGCCTGACGCCGGAAAACGTCGACTACATCATATACTCACACGTAGGTTTACATTTGTGTTGGATTTTCCCGGTGAGAGCGGGTGTCTTTAACGACCAGACTTTGAATCACAGCCCGCAGTGTGTTGAAATATGCAAGGTGCATTTCATACTTCAGTTCCGACACACACTTTACCTCTCTGATCAATTTATTTTCTTTCTCTACCATGGCACTGACAGAGGGCTAACAGTCTTTCGCAGGTGCATTGGGATCACGTAGGTGAGCCAGGTGACTTTGCACGGAGTACATTCGTTATCGGAAACGGCTCTCTTGGACTCCTCCGTGGCGATGCGGCTACTCTTCGCGGCGGCCACTCGTTTTTCGAAAACGATCTACTCGACCCGTCACGGACGATTGAACTCCATCAGCCGTACATGAAAATACCGGGCTCATTCAAGGCAAGGGCAGGACCATCGGCTGACTTTGCACAACCGTGGGAGCCACTAGCCCATTTGCCAGCTACCTTGGATGTCTTCCAGGATGGCAGTCTGTACGTTGTAGACGCACCCGGACACTTGCCAGGACATATCAACCTTCTTGCACGAACAGACGAAGTCGACAGCAGCGGCCACAACAAGTGGATGTATCTCGCCGGCGACGCGTGCCACGACCGGCGGATTCTACGCGGCGAGCGGGAAATTGGCGAGTGGCTTGATGTCCACGACGCTGTTTGTTGCATCCACGCCGATCGTGGGCAAGCCGAAAAGACTATCCGGAGAATACGTGTACTGGAGGAGCAGGGCGTGGAGGTAATTTTGGCCCACGATGCTGACTGGGCAAACAATCCAAGCAATGAGACACGGTTCTTCGGCCCACCGTAGACCATCTGCGACGGACAACTGTGCTTCTCTTTAAGACAGCATTTGCAGGAACTGTTCATAGAAAATAAACATAGAAGGCAAGAAGAGAATACAGTAAACAGTTGTTTGTACAAAAGCCACGCTCAAGTGTCGTACGACGTATTCAAACGTCGTGCTTGACAAGCTTCATGGATGTATCTGTGGTGATCCGCCCATGATTGGCGCTTGGATTGCAGGACACGGAGCCCCCACAACAGGCCCCAATTGATGCCATATGGAACCCCTGCGCTGTGGGGAGCAGTCGCTAAATACAGGGCAAAGCACGCCTGATGTGGGGGCAACTGGTGAGGTTGTGTTAGTTGTCGGCGCTTCGACGTGCTGTGCTGGTATTGAAGGCATTTCGTATTTGAATATGCACTTTTGTTTTTGGCAAAATAATAGTGTACAACAATTGGACAGGTGCGGAATGAACAATAGCCCCCATTTTCCAGAGAAACAGACCGATCACCGCTCGACGACATGGGCCAAACCCGTGAACAGCTCCACGAGGCGTTTGTCGTCACGATGGGCGAGGACAGCTTCCACGATGGCTGGCAGTCACTCCTTGCTGCCGATCCACAGTTCTTTAAGGCCAGCCTGTCGCTTGCTTCAGTGCCGCGTCAGAAGCAGCATCTTTCACTGAAAGACCAGGCTCTGATCGGCCTTGCAGTTGACGCTGCAGCGACACACCTCTACCGCCCAGGCATCCGCGCGCATGTGGCTGCAGCACGCAAAGAAGGGGCAACTGTTGACGAGGTGCTCGAGGTCATCGAGCTAACGAGCACGCTGGGAATCCATGCCTGCAACATCGGCGTGCCGCTGCTCGTGGAGGTGCTTCGCGAAGAGGGCCTGCACACGGACACGATCACCAAGCCGTTTGACGACCACCAGAAGCGGCTGCAGCAGCAGTTTACGGACCGGCGCGGGTATTGGCACACGTTTTGGGAGGATTTCTTGCGCCTGGACCCGGAGTTTTTTGAAGCATACCTGGAGCTGTCGGGCCTGCCGTGGACAAAGGACGTGGCCAACGCCCCGGTTGTGGGAAAGGGGGCCCTGACACCAAAGATGAAGGAACTGATTTATTGTGCGTTTGACACGGCGGCAACGCATCTCTACGTGCCGGGGCTGAAGCTTCACATGAAGAACGCCCTGGGCTACGGGGCGGCGCCTGCAGAGATCCTCGAGGTCATGGAGATTGCCACGCTGCTGAGTCTACAAACAGCACACGAAGCCATGCTCATTATCTCCGACCTGTATGGCACTGCGCCATCGGCTTGATATCCAGATACCGGAGAAAGCGGGACGAATAAGGGAGCTGAACAGAGTCCATAGAAATGTAAAGATGGCCTTGGCCGTTCGAGAACCATGCCAAATACCCGCAATAACAAGGAACATTGCATACGAATTCATATGGCCGTCGGTTTGCCCCAATTGTGGGTCGATGCGCGGAACGGCATGTCGTGAGGGGGAGGGGGCATGGAGTCCGGCATCCCCAACTTGAAGTGCTGTCAGATCGTTGTGCCTGGGGTCGAGAGCGATGGCGCTCGAAGCAATCCCCCACAAGTAATACCATGTATCAGAAGACACACGAAGGAGAGTAGCTGTCACTCTTTTGCCGCTACCTTTTCTGTCCTATTTTTCTTACTTTGCACGGAACAACGACGTGTCTTTTCTCTCTCACTGCCAACACTTACCTCGCCAAAAATTGTCGTTCCAGACCCTGCCACTCTTCCCCAACGAATTGTCGTCAAAGCAACCATGAGCACCGATCCCAAGTTCGACGACCTGCACCGCCAGCTGTTCGAAGAGGGCCTCAAGGTGCGCCGTGCCGTGGTGGGCGATGCCTACGTGGAGCAAGCCCTGGCCAACGGATCCAGCGAGTTCGCACGCCCTGGCCAGGAGCTCGTTACAGAGTGGTGCTGGGGCTACGCCTGGACGCGGCCGGGCCTCGAGCGGAAGCAGCGCAGCCTCCTCAACATCGGCATGCTGATGGCTCTCAACCGGACCCCCGAGCTCGCGGTCCACGTCCGCGGGGCACGCAACAATGGCCTGACCGAAGAGGAGATCCGCGAGGCAATCCTGCACTGCACAACATATTGCGGCGTGCCGGCGGGCGTCGAGGCCATGAAGACGGCAGAGCGGGTGCTGAACGAGATGGCCGAACGGGGGGAGAAGCCACGGGAGCTGGGCGTCAGAGCAAAGGCGGCTAACTAGGGGCCTGTGGGGACCTGAAGGATTCCAGCTACAGGGAGCTACAGGGAGCTACAGTGGACGATGGTGCCAATTAGCGTATTACTGTGAGAAAGTTACTGTGAGAGACCTGTTCACGATGGCTCTGGCAAAAGACCTTGATTAATTGAATGCAAACAACAATGTATCGAGCATATGTTCAACCGTAGACGTTCCCACGAGAATCAATCATCATAACGAGGCAACACGTACGTCGTAACCACGCAGGATATCGAACATCCGCGGCCAAATGGTGCCGACACAATGCTTGACCCCGCACGCTGCAATTAGCGCCTGGATGCCGGGAGTCGACATCGCTGGAGCTCTGTGCGCAACGGGTGACATAGTGGACGCCGCGTCCCGATCGCTGGCAAATCGACACACGAGCCACGGCCGTCAACAACGCCGTTCTCGACCAGTTCCAACCGGCAACAAGACATGCAATCCTCCGTCGAGACCGGCGCCGCGCGCCGTCGGCCTCACCAGCGCCACAAGAGCGCACGGCGTTTCCACTGCGTCGTGTGCCAGAAGCACTTCGGCCGCCTGGAGCACCTGCAGCGGCACGAACGGACCCGTGAGCATTGACTGCCGTTCCCACGACTTGTAGCAGCTTCCCCTAACGGTGCGACCTAGATACACAAGAGCGGCCCTTTGCCTGTACTTTTTGTCCCTCGCGCTTCACACGAAGGTATGGTGATGTTTCCCATGATCTCATCACTGTAGAAAACAGAACGTCTGCTGATTCTTTGGGGGTGTTCAGCGACCTGCTGGTCCGCCATGGACGGCTGTCTCACAACAAAGCCGACAGCGCGTCTCATCAGCGGGATGCCCAGTCGCAACGCCACCCAGGGCAGCCAGCGCAATCAGCAAACACCATACACGCAAACGAACAATTGCCAGGCGTCGTCGCCGTCGTGGATGCTCCCCCCCGTGCCCAGTCCCCCTCGGACATTCTTGCATCCACGGCAGCAGCCACCTGGGCATTTGATATTGGTGATGTCGCCCCTGGCTCAACGACCATCTTCCCCGTCGCGAGCCAGGCCGACTCGGATTATTACTCGTTTGACGGCCTCGACTGCCTGCTCGACGCCGACCCACTGCCGATGCCCACGTTCCAGTTCACTTCGCTTGTCACCACGGAACAGCCAATGCCGTTTTTCTCGCCGCCGAGCGACAACGACACCGACATGGACGGTGAAGAGCAGCTCGACAACGACGAAGAAGACCATCCAAACGCAGCCGTTGGTCACGATGGCAGCTCGTTCTCACGGCTGGGCTCGCGTCTTCCGTCTCTCCAACCAGAGGAGCGGCAGCTTGACGACCCGGACGCGCCGCCCTTCGACCAAGGAAGCCACACGGGCCACGCGCATACAAATATACACCCCCTCCATCACAACGTCGGCGATTGGGGTGCGTTGAATTCAAATGATAGGCACATCTCCGACATATCCACCGAGGACCGTCGCTGCTTGCAACAAGCCGTCGGTCTGTTCTCCAGCGCAACCCCGCCCGGCTTTGCGCTGCCGACACGACTGTCCCTCGGCCGGTACATCCGCGCGTATGTAGATGGATTTCATGAACATCTGCCCTTTTTGCACATCCCCTCCATGCGGATCGGTAGGGACGGCTGCGCCGTGGAGCTTGTGCTTGCAATGGCGGCTGTCGGCGCGCAGTATTGCTTCGAAGCCGAGCAGGGCCTCGACCTATTTCATACAGCTCGCGCCATCGCCACAGAACGCATACGTCGCCGAGATGCTCGCGTTGCACACACCCGGCCTTCGCCAAGTGGGCCACTGGGCCTGGCAACGACATCGCCAGAGACCGTTCCAAGCAACGAAGACCTGATGCAGTCTGGCCAGGCCCTCCTCTTGCTCATGGCCATGGCCACGTGGGCCAAGCACAAGGAAATCTTGCGCGAGGCCCTTGCCATACAGAGCATCTTGGCAAGCATTGTACGTGACGACGGCCTGACTGACGAGCACGACCACAACGAAGCGGGGAGTTCCGATGCAAACAACGACACAAATGGGGCATGGCGTGCCTGGGCGCGACACGAAAGTGTTCTGCGGACCAAATATATCGTCTTTTGCTTCTTCAACTTGCACTGCATCGTGTACGACATCCCGCCTCTCATCCTCAACTCGGAGATTCACATGAGGCTGCCCTGCAGTACGGCCGCTTTCAAGGCGTCCACCGCCACCCAGTGGAGGCTGACCACCCAACAACAGGCATTGGCGAGTCAGTCACCGGTACCATTCCAAGACGCCGTACGCATTCTGTTTTCGGAGGACCCTGGTCGTACGCATGGCCACTCAGCCCTGGGAAATTACGTTCTGATTCACGCCATTGTGCAACACATCTTCTTTGTCCGCCAGTCGGCACGTTGTCGCTTTGACACCGCGCCGGAGCTGACGGCTGACGAAGCTGCACCCCTTGACCAAGCCGTCCGCAACTGGCAAGCCGGCTGGAGACACAGTCCAGAGTCGTCCGTCAACCCGCTTGACCCCAACGGGCCTGTGGCCTTCAACTCGACCGCCCTGCTCCGCCTTGCCTACATCCGCCTTAACATGGACACGGGACCAGGCCGTGCTCTCGGCACGCGTGACCCGGTGCAGATTGCCCACGCACTGCGCAATACCCCGCCTCTGACTCTGCACCGCACGCCGACACACACGCCCCCCAAACTCATCCGTGCCTTGTTACACTCTGCACATGCTCTGAGTATCCCCGTCAAGATTGGTATCCGGCTTGTAGCGAAGACACAGACGTTTACATGGTCCATCCAGCACTCCTTGTGCTCCTTGGAGTGTGCACTGCTACTTGGCAAGTGGCTCGAAGCAATTGCGGCGCTGGGACACTGCCCCGACCCCCCGCTGACGGCAGGAGAAGAACGTATCTTGTCTCTTGTGCACACCGTCTTGGACGAAACAGAGTTCCGCTTGCCGAGCGAGAGCAGCGAGGAATTCGAGAACAGAGATGACGGCGAGAGCGGCGAAACGTACGAGCCACTGGCGCTGCCTGATCGCGCCAGGCGACTGAACGCAGGCGTGTTGCGTGTGTGGGCGGCCATCTTCCGTGGCTCGCAAACGTGGGACATTGTTGAGGTTATCGGTAATGCACTGGCCCTGTACGCCGATCTCGTGGATAAGTGATTACATTCACGAAGACAATTTGGATCTCAAAAAACATAAAAGAAATTAATAAGAACGGAAAGAAAACAAGTGAATGGATGTCACACAGTCACCTTCGATGACTCATCCGACAGACTCATGTCGACAACCAGCTTCCCGCCGCCGCCCTTATGGTACTCTTCCACCAGCGTGTTCAGTTGCGACAAAGGGAACGTGCGAACGCTGGCGCGGACGTCGTGCTCGTCCGCAAATACCAGCGTCTCACGCAGCAGCCGGTTGCCACCGACGAGACTACCGACCACAGATATGTCCCGGAAGACAATGTCCTGGGCCGAGACACGCAAGTCCTGCTCGGGGAACGACACAAGCACACACTGGCCGTGGTTCCGTAGCAGCCCTATGGCGTATGTGAACGCCGCTTGGCTCTCCGGTAGCACAATTACTGCGTCCAGGCCCATGTCGCCACGGTCTATCTTGCCATCCTCCCCGCCCAGGTCCCGTGCCACTTCATCGCTGCTCATGTGTCGGGCATCGACGATCTTTGCCGTCTCCTTGTTGTCCGATCGCATTCCTGCTATGGTATCCCTCGCCAGCTGTAGTGGCCCATCCTGGTTGTCGACACCCAACACGCGCAGCCCCATGGCCACCGCAAACTGCAGACCAAGGTGGCCGAGGCCGCCGCCACATCCCATGATTCCCACGCGCTGACCGCGGCGTAAACGACACCGCTTCAGAGCACTGTAGATGGTGGTGCCTGCACACATGTGTACAGCAGCATCTGTTGCGCGCATCCTCGATGGCAGCGGCGCAATTTGACGGGCGTCGACTACCGCATACTCTTGAAATCCACCCGGGCCACTGATGCCGTTGTTTATGGCGTGCGGACAGTACACTGAATAACCAGGTGGGTCGGCATCCGGGTCGTCGGGTGTCGGGCCGGATGCACACTCAAAACAGGATGTGCAGGGATGGAAGGAGCGGCCGGGTACGCCAATGCGGTCGCCGATGTGCAGTGTCCCCGAGGCACCCGGGTCGTAATCGGGCGCCAGGGCAACGACGGTCCCGGCAAACTCATGGCAGCCAATGTGTGGGAACGATGGCGGGTTGCTCGGCCCCATCTTGCCCGCGGCCAGGACCGCGTCTGTGTGGCAGTACGAGGCCGCATCTACCCTGATGAGGACATCATGGGGCGCCGAAATGACAGGGAGAGGCACGCTGCGGTAAACGTATCGGCTGTTGAACGCTTCCAAGAACTGAGCTTTCATGCTCGTCGGCAGCGTTCCGAGTGGTGCCATCGTGCGGGATGCCATATCTGGGCTGGGAGTTGATTCTCGTCGAATCTGGTCTGTCGTCTACCAGATTACGGCAATGCTCTGGACTCCGTACGGATGCTTGAATTAAGTTGGTTTTTTGGAGGTGCGGGGAAGTAAGATGCCAGGCCTTTTAAATCTGGTGGTAGCAGGCGTGTCAATTTTTTTTAAACTTATTTTATTTGAAGAAAAAAAATGAAGGGCAACGAAAAATGTAAAAGACAAAGGTAGAATGGCAGACTGCACGGCAATGATTAAAAATTCGTGCTGGTTTTCAATGGCACAAGAGTACTGGCTGGAACATTAGACCGTGATGTAGTGGTGTGTGAAGGCAGCACAAAAGAAACCGCTCACCCTGTATGCTGACTGTGGGTAACGATCTGTCTCGGCACCAAAATAGCGAGAAGTAAGCCCCCACATTACGACTATGCCTAAGCAAATTCGATGTTGTGCAACCCGTTAAAACGTACAATCTACGGAGTACACACGAGTAAATAAAGCCATAGTTTCCAGAGAATTGCACCTGCAGCGTTTATTTTAAATCTGTAGAAAACCTATGCGCATCTTTCTACTCAGTGTTCAATTAATAGTCGTCCTATCCTATCCATTGCATCGCGCATATTCACTAGCAACAGAGCTATGGCCAACGCACCAGAGGCTGTCTCCGAAAAGCGCACAGTCTCCGTGGCCCTGTCAGCGTTGGACGCCGGGCACTTGACTCTTCCAGAACAACTTTTCGTCACTGACGCTGACCCCGACAAACGGTCAACCGTGCCGTCACTTTCGTTTTTCATCCAGCACTCGTCGGCTGACCCCAGTGGCCAATGTCGAAAGATCAACCTGGTGTTTGACCTTGGACTCAAGCGTGATCTCAATGGCTACCCACCCGTCCAGCAGGCCCATATCGCAGCACGCCAGCCAGTGACCAGTCATCCGGACTGTGCCGATAGCCTGCGATACGGAACGGCATACAAAGTTGTTGAAAAAGGAGGCAACGCAGCTGTTCTCCTTGACCCTGCTGCCGATATCGACGTCGTCGTCCTCAGCCATGTCCACTGGGACCACGTTGGCACGCCCAAAGACTTTTCAGCAGCCACGTTTATTGTTGGGTCAGGTACTCTGGATCTCCTGAAGAATGGTGCCGGCCCGCTGTATCCGGCAGAAATTTTCAACGATGACGAACTGCCTGAAAATCAAACCGTCGAGCTTCCACCTGTTTCCCGTAACGTTGATGACGGATCCAGTATTTACAACATTGGCCCCAACGTCCCGCGTCCAACAGTACCGCCCGAGTCGGCGCACAGTCAACTGAAGGCATTGTTGCCACCAGGTGCCCTGGACAGGTGGTCGTGGAAGCCCTTCGCCAGTTTCCCTTATGCACTGGATCTTTTTGGAGATGGCAGTGTGCACATCATCGACAGCCCCGGCCATCTGTACGGCCACGTCAACTTGTTGGTCCGCGTTGGTGATAGCCGCTACGTCTATTTAGGCGGCGATTGCTGCCACGATCCCCACATTCTGCGCGGCGAAAGGGACATTGCGCTGTACGACGACGGGCAGGGTGGTATGCGGAGTGTACACGTGCACACGGGAGTAGCCCGACAGACGCTGGGTCAGATTGATGCGTTTGTGAAAGGGTCAGAAGTTGATGGCAGAGTTGTCGATGTCGAGGTGGTCGTGGCGCATGATGGAGTATGGCGAGAAAAGAACAGACATCGCTTCTGGCCGAATGGATGGTAGATAATCATAGTCACTGTCAGACGCCAATCTCATTCTTTTTGCAATCGAGAATATGCATTGAAACTCATGTAAGGGTAGGCTACATTACATGCAAGTCGTTACCCCTTTTCTTCCAACTGGCATGAACAGAAAGACAACGTCAGCCTGTGGATTTCTTGCACTGGACTGCTACTAGGGCGTCGTGTAAGCGAGATGCGGGCAGCCCGTGTTAGCCCCCACATACGGATGTGGGGAAGTATGTCCAGGCACAGGCGGCAGCGTGTTAGTGACAACGCGAAAAAAAACCCAACCATTGGCAGGATTTGGTCCCCCGCGCTTTCGACCAGCCTGTAATACTTACTTTCCCTCAGGGCACCGAAACATCCAATCCGTTCTGTTTCTCACGAGCGCATCACACATCCTTCAATTGCTTCAATTGTGCTGCAGAAGTAGCCATGTCAGGCTCACCAGCAGATACGGTCGCCTTTATCGGTATGTAGAAGGACCGGCTGACAACAAGATTGCCGTGTGAGTGCTAATCCGGGCATGACAGGCCTCGGTGTTATGGGATATCCGATGGCCGTGAACCTGCTCAAGGGCCTCGATGCATCCAAGTCACTTCTTATCTGCGATGTTAGCGATGAAGCAATTGCCCGGTTTCTCAGTGAAGCGCGAAGCAGAGACGCCACGGCGGCAGCATCAGTGTCGGTCGTGAAGAACGGATTCGAAGCGGCAAAAGCTGCTGTATGTGACACCACACTGACATTCCCTTGTAATATCACATTCTAACCGCGTACTGCTAGAACACCGTCATCACAATGCTGCCAAATGCGGCCACAGTTGCGGCTGTCTACCTCGACAGTCACAGCGGCATCCTTGCTGGCGCACGCGCTGCAGCTGATGCCGCTCCCACGGCGCTGCCACAGACAAAACTCATCATGGAATGTGGCACCATTGAGACATCCACGATCATGTCTGTAGCCAAAGCCACACAAGAACTGTCTACATTGGCGCTGTCCCGCACGTTGACATTCGTCGATGCGCCTGTTTCCGGTGGGCCCATGGGCGCCCAGGCAGGCACTCTGACGTTTATGGTTGGCTGTGAGCCTGAAGCCGCGGAGCAGGTGTATCCGGTGGTCAAGTCATATCTGCAACACATGGGCAACGCAGATGGCATCTTTTTGTGTGGAGATGTGGGCGCGGGCACTGCTTTCAAGGTTATCAACAACTACCTGAGCGCCATCACATCACTGGCGGCATCGGAAGCGCTAAACATTGGCGTCAAAGCTGGCCTGGACCCAAAACTCCTCACGGATGTCATCAATGTCAGCGGTGGCCAGTGCTGGGTAACGAGCAAGAGTAACCCTGTCCCCGGAGTACAACCCAACGTGCCTAGTAGCAGAAACTACGAAGACGGTTTCCGCATCGAGCTGTGTGCCAAGGTGCTAAGCATGGGCACCGATCTGGCTAAAATGGTTGGTGCCAAGACCATTTTAGATGCACCAACGCAGACTGCCTTCCAGGAAGTCATGGCAGACAGCAGGTACAAGGGAAAGGATGCCAGAGTCGTGTACAAGTGGCTGAACGAGAACTAGGAATGGTAGGGATGACTTTTGCGTGTTGCAGTAATACAGAAATAAAGTCGTTTCGTATGTAGTCATTTTGCCTGTATTACATTTACATATCAAAACCAAGCAGAGCACATATGTGGGGTAGTAACCGTTGGTGCTCGGAGACTTGTACATATTTAAGTAGGTAACGTTGTTCATGTTTTGTCCGGTTTACTTTAACTCCAACAATACGTGCAGTTCCACACCAATGTTGGAAACATGAAGGAGATTCGTCCACAGCCACACCCAGCACTGGGCCTGCCTGTGTCTTCGACAACAGTGCGGGTGCAGGCAATTGACTCAACGACGCGCATGGCTTGCAATGCGCATGCATTCGTCCAACCGTCGATCCCCAACCACACGATTCTAAATCTCAAAACCATGTGCTTTCTGCTCGAACACAGGTCTGAGGATGGGTCTCCTTCTGAATACGTGCTATTCGACTGTGGCTCCCGCAAGGACTATTGGAATGGCTCACCAAAGACGTGCAATATGATTGCGCATAATCTTGTCGGCATGCAAGTGGACTATGGTGTGGATGAGATACTGACAGCGTCTGGCTTTGATCTCTCCCTGTTAAGTATGGACAGCTTCATCTATATGACTATTGTTTTACGTGAATCTACTCTGACATGTTTGATTGCAGAGTCAATTGTGTGGAGCCACTGGCACTGGGACCATATTGGTGATGGATCACGATTCCCGTCGACGGTTGACATTGTCGTTGGGCCGGGCTTCACTAACGAGTTTGCTCCTGGTTGGCCCGAAAATCCCGACTGCCCCGTGCTGCAAAGTGATCTAACGTACGTTGCTTGCTATTACTTCACATGCGCGTCGGCCGTTTCCTACTGTGGTAAACCCAACACTGACATCAAATGTAGAGAACATCGTATACACGAGCCGAAGTTCGACATAGAGGTAGCGGGATTTCCCGCCTACGACTACTTCAGAGATGGGTCTTTCTATCTACTCGATGTTCCTGGTGTATGTTCTTTTATTTATTTATTTACATCCTGTCACTGCCGTGGATGGATCCAACATTAACACTACTCATGAAAACAGCATGCCCTGGGCCACATCTGTGGACTAGCACGAACAACACCAGACACTTTTGTTTTCATGGGTGCCGACACATGTCACTTTGCGGGCGTATTCCGACCAACAACATATCTTCCCATGCCGACAACCATCCCCGATATTCAACTGGACGCAGGATACTATCCATGCCCCTGTCCCTGTTCTCTATTTACCGCCAATCACCCCTGTACACTGTCAACCGAAACAGCTGCTTCTGACAAGGACCAAGTCGCATGTCGTACGCGGCCTTTTTATAACATCTCTACCACTTCCAATTCGGTCTATACGGACCCAAAAGGCGCCCAAGCCAGTGTTGACAAGATCAAGGTGCTCGATGCCCACCCCAGCGTTTTTGTTTGCATGGCACACGATCATGCCCTGTTCGATGTGTTACCGATGTACAACAACCAACCAGACAAATATATCAACGACTGGCAGGAGCTTGACTACAAAAAGAAAGCGCAGTGGGCTTTTTTGAACGAGTTGCCGAAGGGCAGTGGGCCTGGTAGAGACATTCTAGTGCGTGGCTTGAGACGCACCGGCAACACGATCATGGAATGGCATGACGGTGAAGGATTCGTTCTTGTTTCTCAGACGCCGGGGGTCCAGTAGGAGTCAAACTGCGTCAACGATCTCTGTGCTCCATGGGGGCATCCTTCATGGATGCGGCAATCAGCGCAGTAGAAACCTGGGGTAGTCTGGGGAAGCGGGGTACCTTTTGTCAGAGTATGTGGGGAGGGAGATTCGACAGCCTCGCTTCCCCACATTTTCAAGAACCCATCTCGGTGGTGTACGTTCATGCAATGCTACATGCAGCTCACACCGTGTGTGTCAAGCTGGAAGTTCCCTGCAAAGTGCTAGCAACGCCCAATGCGTGCGGATGCTATATTAATATGTAGAGATAAATATCGAACTGTTCCAGAAACTCTTCTCTTAAGATGGTGACTTGTAGCATCTTTGGCATATCTCGTTCTCTTTGCGAACCGTTTTGTTTACAGACATTTCCTTTTCATATCTCACCAATATTCACATTACAACGCGCCTTCTGCGTCTTATCAACAACATGGGGCTCGGTATCCTTGAGCCTCGATCGTCAAACGGCGCTGTTCCTGGGACAGTCGTTCTGGAAGCTGAAGCCGCCGAGCGGATTGATGCACATGGCGGGTTTCTCAAGCGCGGGTCAGGACGCCACAGCGACATTGTTCTGACACCGCAGCCATCCAATGACCCCAACGATCCGCTGAACTGGCCCTCGTGGAAAAAATACACCACGATGATGATCCTGGTACTTGGGTCCTGCTTCTGTGGCAGTTGCACGGGGCCGCTCCTCAATGCAAGCCTCGCCATTCTTGCCGTGGATCTCGACCGCTCGTTTGGGGAGATCACGCTTCTCTCCGGCTACCAGCTTCTCGTCGCCGGGGCTTGTGGACCACTTGTTTCGGCACTTTCCCGAAAGTACGGCAAGCGTCCGATCTTTCTATTCTCGTCGACCATGTGCCTTATCGGCACCATCATCGGCTCTGTCAGCTACACATACAACATGCTTCTTGCCGGGAGAACGGTGCAAGGCTTCTCTCTGGCCGCTTACGAGTCTCTCGTATTCAGCTGCGTGGGCGACCTGTTCTTTGTGCATGAACGTGGCCTCTGGACCATGGTCATCACGTTCACGTTGACCTGTGTGTCCAATCTCATCTCCGTCGTGGCCGGTAGCATCACCTTCTCCCTCGGCTGGCACTACCTGTTCCACATCCTCAACGTGTGCCTTGGTCTGCAGCTATTTCTGTTGTTTCTCTTCGTTCCCGAGACGAGTTACATTAGAGAAACTTCGGTGGCGGAAGCCGTCATCAATCCGCAATCCGTGTTGGACACAGATGGCGCAGATGCCACCGAGAAACAGGGAGACGCTATAGTGGACGGAATCTCTCGGCATGTCGAAACACCTTTAGCCTGCACACAATATCCTGGAGCGACAGGCGCACTAAAGAAGAAGACGTTCTTGCAAGAGCTTGCAGTCTACAATGGCACTTTCACAGACGAGAGCTTATTGGGGCTAGTCATTGCGCCTTTCGTCGTATGCAGCAATACCCTGGCGTTGTGGACCATTTTCATCACGGGGGCAGTGACATCGTTCTACGTTGCGATCGCCTATGTGACAGCCCAGCTTTTCTCGCCGCCACCCTACCTCCTTTCCACCGCGGATGTTGGATACATGTCGCTGGGCCCATTCATTGGCGGTGCTATTGGATCCATTGTCGTTGGTGCGCTGCTGGATCCTCTGAGTCTCTGGCTGACCAAGAAGAACGGCGGTATATATGAGCCAGAATTCCGCCTCGCTTTGACTCCATTGGGCCTTTTGTGTGGGATTGGCCTTTTCGGTTTCGGTTCTCTGTCCGGATCACAGGGAAACGTGTATGCCGTGGCTGTCATGTGGGGTGTGATGCTCTGCGGCTGCTCTTTTGTCATCGGTCCTTACTCGGCATACACGATCGACGCGTTCCGTGAGATGAGCAGTGAGATCTTCATAGCAAACGTCATGTTCAAGAACTTTTTGTTCTATGGCTACAGCTATTTTGTCAACAATTGGACGGCCTCGGCGGGCCCTAGAGCTCCATTCTATACGTTTGGTGCAATCAGCTTGGCATTTGTGTCGACCACCGTCCTTGTCTACGTCTTCGGGAAGAAGTACCGCATGTTCTGGTCAACACACAACGTCTTGGAGAAGCTGAACATAACAACCCATGCCGGAGTGTGAGCGCATATATGTTTCCTTGATGTCATCAAGTGTCATGGCAAGTGCAAAAATGCGTGACACTGGACTGTCTCTGTGGTGTTTCTGTCCAAGTTTACTGGGGGGGGAGTGTGACACAATTATCGTTTCATTTATTCTTTTATTTTTTGTGTAGTCTTTTTTATTTATAAATAGTGTTAAAGAATGGCGCTTGTTATCTTTGCTAAATCTGTAGTGAATAAGTTCCCATGCAGACTGCCACTACAAATGTTTTATTTGCCGGTAGTAACGTTTATTTATTTTTATGATATATCAAAGTTTCCTATTTTTTTCAGTACACTTCTTCAACTTATTTTAAAGTGAAAGACTTGTTTAATTCTATTTGTGTTTTATTAATTAACTTTATGTATTGATTGTTTTTCAATCCTGCTTGTAATTGCCTAAACAATTTCAAGATATAAAAGTAAAATAAGTGAAAACGAAACAAAACAATAACTTTATTTCGACCACATCGCCTAACTGTTACAACCTGCCCATTCACAAACAAACATACAAATTCACACATTTCAGAAGACGTCCATAAAAATAGTAACTTACGCGCTACCAACCGACGGCCCAAACACGAATCCAACAACAATATTAGCGAGGCAGTCATATCCCACAATATTCCCAATCTCCTTGAGGGCGCCGAATTTGTCCGTTGTAACATTTTGAATGTCCTTGCATACCCTCTTTCCGTTTTTGATCACTGCCACAGCACCAGGCCCCGACGCGCTAAATTGTGCCCAAGGTGCAATGCCGTGAACAAATTGGACGACATCGTATGCAAGCTGGATTGCCGTGGCTGCCTGCTGGGCACCCAGACGCTCGTTGTAGTTCTGGAACAAAAATGCTACGTCAAGAACATGCGTGGTATATCCCTTGAATACACCATCCCATGGGTTTGGCTCTGCAAATTCGAGCAGAAATGTCTCCCCAGGAAACGATTTGGCAAGAGCATAGGCAGGCGCACGGTACCCAATGTCCGAAGCGAACGTAAGAATGCGGATCAATGATTCAGTATCGTTTTGACCGTCATCTGCTCCAATTCCGTAGGCGCGTAGTAACCCCTCGGCCTCTGCCAAGTGACTAGCTAGCTGTGTGCGTACATAACTGGCAAACGCAGTCCCAATGTCGTCCTTACGCTGAAACAAACCCATGAGCCCGAGAACGCTCGCCTATTATTTTGTCAGAAACGTATTTATTCCATGGCCACATGAACATTTGGCACTTACGTCGAGCGGCGAATAGCCAACCATGATGGCCTTGCACGATGTTTTCTCCCAGGGTGGATGCGTTGTGATTGTTTCAAAGGTCGGCTCGGATTGAATAAGAATGCCATCAATAAGTGGACTGAAGAGCAATGACGGGTCCATCTTTTTCAAGAGCAAGTCAGGTGAGGCCGACAGCAGCGCCGCTACTCGGTCACGAGGCGTTGCCAAGTCATCCAACTCGAGCGCCTTGATGGCAGCTAAGTACGCCAGCTCGGCTGTTTCGAGTGGCTGTGGGTTCATAAGAGGCGGTGCACCAGCAAAGACGATAAGACGAGAAACAAGATTCTCATCTGGATGTAAGAGACGTAGTGCCGAGACTAGTGTCGGTGAGTGTCAGCTATATCGCAGTCGTCACGGCGCACCCGACGGAGCAATGTGGTGATTGAATACGTACGCCCCCCTATGCTTTCTCCAGCGGCAGTAATTCTCTCTGGATCGCCCCCGAATCCAGAAATGTGCTCTCGGATCCACCGTAAAGCCAATCGTTGATCGTGGTGGCCGTTGTTGCTGCGATACTCCGCGTCGCGAAGTTCCCGAGACGTTAGAAAGCCGGCCATGCCGAGTCGGTAACTGTAGCGAGATAAAGTCAGTGTTGCTAGTTATAGAAGTTGATGCATCTGCACATGAATAACACGATGGAAAAAATTACTTGATGTTTGCCACAATGAGAGGCCAGCCTTGTGCAATGGAAAGGCGAACAAGACGCCGTGTATCATACTGCGGCCACCAGTTACCGCCGGTGAAAAACCCACCACCGTGAATAAACACAAGCACAGGCAGCCCACTGGTTTCCGTGGAGCAAGAGGGCACGGTGAGATTCAAATTCAAACACAATGTAGCAGAGCAACCTGGGTCGGTGGGT
This sequence comes from Sporothrix inflata, assembly GCA_021396225.1. Lineage (NCBI taxonomy): Eukaryota > Fungi > Ascomycota > Sordariomycetes > Ophiostomatales > Ophiostomataceae > Sporothrix > Sporothrix inflata. The sequence goes on along the minus strand of WNYF01000034.1, from coordinate 66,166 downwards.
CGGGGAAGGGCCTCTTGGATGATCTGTTGCTCAACATCAAGACCACCGGGGCTTGATAGAGCGCTTGGGCTGTGATCGACAAGTGTTAATGAGTGTAACCTGACCTTTGTCGTTATTTGTTGGCAGTTATTGGGCGCAACCTACCCGTATTGTGTGGCGTCAAGGCCGTTACCGTCGTATTTTGGAAGGCTTGCATTGTCCAACCAGTTGTTCAAGACGCCGTACTGGACGCCGCGGAATTGTATGACCCCATTGTCTTCGACGCCTTTGGTATTCCCAATAACGGGATGATTTCGTACTGTTGGGAGCTCCATAATTCGATTGGCGCCGTCTTCTGTTCGACGCTGTGTTGAAAATAAGAGTATCCCGTACTGGCAATAGGCCGCACTGCTTGGTTATTCCTGCTTCGAGGTCAAAAGCACCAGCTACAATTATGAACATGGACACATTACACTTTTCACCCCCACATATCCCACAGCATGCCTACTTCGCCTTGGCCGTCAGTAGAGGCAGCGTCCTGGACTCGGCACATAATTTTTCTCGTCGGGGTAAACGCATTCGTTCCATTAGCCGTGCTTGTTCAAATCCCACACCCGCTCGCTATCCCCGCACGTTTTGTTTCCCCTCAAATCAATCTCGATAAATCCCCACATCCATCGGATGTAACATAGAGGTTGAATGCGTCGGGGTTGGTGCGGAGGTGTTTACACCTTGTCGCTAGTGTCTTGCCGATATGGAGGACGATCTTTCTGGCGGCCGTTCCAGCGACGGAAAACACACTGAGCCTCCATACGTGGACGATAAGGTAGAATATAACGTACGTCACCTGTGTGGGCAGCATATATCTCGACATAGTCTTCTTGACAATTTGTTTGACAACAGTGAGACCCATTATCCCTGTACGCCACCAGTATCACCTCTAGCCACCGCATCTCGCCTACCCACCGATCATACCTGCCACCATGAGTACCACCCAGCCACAGAACACGTACCCGGACCAGGAGTACGAGGATGCACACCTAATGACGTTCTCGACGCCAAAGGTGGCCATCCCAAGTATTCTGCCGCCAGACGTGACTCAAGATACCTTTTCGCAGGCCATTACAGAATTCACAGATGCCATTGGCAAAGACAGCGTCTTCATCGGCGCCGGATTATCTCACTACGTGGATCCGTACGACCTATCGGAGGCCGACGAGACGAAACGAAAGCTGCCGAGCGCGGCGGTCTGGTAAGCCCCAATAAATGCTGTGTTGGCTGTTTGTGCGACGCCTGCGTCCGAATTGTACAGCTAATGGCCGTAGCCCTTCATCAGTAGAAGAAGTGCGGACTGTACTGGCCATTGCAACCAAACATTCTATTCCCTTGTGGACATTTTCACGCGGTAAAAATCTGGGGTAGGGCATTTCGCACTTAGAAACATATGGGGCACCGTTTGCAACAACGTACTGATGTAATGCTCTCAGATATGGTGGCCCGGCACCGAGAATCAACGGCTCGGTCGCCCTCGACCTGCACAAAATGAACCGAATCATTGAAGTCAACGACCAATTTTCCTACGCGGTCGTGGAGCCTGGCGTAACCTGGAAAGATCTTATAGATTACTGCAACAAGAATGGAAAGAAAGTGTGGCCTAGCACGCCGTCCCTGAGCTGGGGCAGTGTGACCGGCAACGTAAGTACATGAGTCGGATCTGCCATGTGCTTGGTTAGATTGGGCGCTACATTCTGGGCGCTGTGCTGACAATCTCACTACCTACAGACACTTGACCGTGGGACTGGATTTGGTGGTAACTTTGCTCATTTTCAATCGATCTCCGGGCTGGAAGTCATGCTCGGCGATGGTGACGTTATTCGGACGGGCCAGTTCGGTATCGAGGGCTCGCCATCGGCGTTCCTTTCCAAGTTCACTTACGGTCCCTCTGTGGAAGGTTTGTTCTTGCAGAGCAACCTCGGTGTTGTGACCAAACTCAGTCTTTGGATGACTCCACAGCCACAAGCGTTCATGGAGTGCACACTCACCGTTCCGTCCTTTGAAGATGTTGCTCCGCTCGTGGATGCACTAGGCCACATGCGACAGACAGGTCTGATTCCAACTTGCGTGTGGGTCTTGAGCCGAAACGAGATCATTTCAACACTTGGCAAACGCTACGATTTCTGGTCAGGTGAGGGTGCCATTCCCGAGTGGCGACTTGCTGAGCTAGGGAAGCAGTTCGGCTTGGGCTACTGGGTGGCACGGTGGGCGATCTACGGGCCTAAGCGAACCGTACAGGCCCAGTTCGACGACATACAGGAGATCCTAGCGCGCGACGTTCCCACCGGAACTGTCAAGGGGAACCTGTTTGTCGGGCAAGACGGGCAGCTCCTGAAAAACACTGACATCCCCGCCGACAATGGAAGACTCATGACAGGCATCTCATCCATGTTCAGCCTGCCGTTTGTGGACTGGGCACTGCCTGCGGACGGCACAGGAAAGGGTGCACACGGCGACTATGCGCCAATCATCCCAAACTCTGGAAAATTGGTCCTCGAGTGGCTGCAAGCGAGCTACAAGCGCTATGAAGAAGCTGGCTTTGAGCCAGCAACTGACTTTTTTATGCATGAACGCCACGTCTTGATGGTGAACATGTTCGCCTACAACCAAAGAGATGCTCAACAGACGGCCAATGTGGAGAAGATGTTCCTTGGCTTCCACGAGGACAGCAAACAAAGAGGCTACGGCATGTACCGTGCTCATGTCAATTTCATGGGTGAGCATTTCTTTGAACACAGATGGGTTTCAAGACGTGCACCATGCTGACGCGGAATTCCAGATCTCATTGCGCAGCACAACAATTTCAACAACTATGCCTACACACGATTTGTTGAGAAGATCAAGGTACGCAGAGCCCGTTTTATTTGTTTGTTGGAGTTTTGTTCCGACCCCAAAGCATGCACATTATGAGCTGACCGAGCCATGTACAGGATGCTGTTGATCCCAGTGGCATATTGTCACCCGGCAAGTCGGGCATCTGGCCTCGGAAATATCGTCATCTGCGGGAGCTGCCGGTTGAGGATGAGAGAGCAAAGGGGCAAACCGATCACGAGACGTGACACTGTTTTGTTCTGTGACTTTAATAAATTTCTCTTGTTTTCTCCTAGTTCGTTTCCTATAGCAGAGAATTGACCTTCTTCTTGTCAAAGCCACTGCCTGCGTACTGCTTGACGCCCTCGACACTGCAGAGCCACCCTACACGATCGTCGGTAAACTGCTCGATCCTGGCTTTGAGTTTCGTCTCGTGTAGATTAAAATCATCCACCGTACCGATGCGCAGGATGCTCACACCGGGGTGCGCTTCGCCAACACGATACATGAGCGTTCCGCAGGTCGAGCAAAAATGGTTGGTCATTTTGCTTCCGGAGCGAATAGTACGGGACTGTCCAAACGTCTTGAGGTTCTCTTTACCGCGGATGTGCTCCAGATGCGTGTCGGAAATGACAAAGTTGGACGCGAACATGGACGCAGTGAGTTTACGGCAGTCAGTGCAGTGACAAAGGAAGGTGTCAACTAGACCGGGGCCTTGGGTGGGCTAACGGCGGTACGTTAGTGTCTGTTATCGTGGCGTGCGCAGGGACCACCAGAAACGGTCAAAACATGCTCTAGGCTTACAAATGCGAGTTGCACAGCGCCGCAAAAGCAGGTTGCTGTAGCCCTGTCCTCGGTGGACCAGCCGTCGTTGGCCGAACCCGCGAGGGGAATGTAGGGTTTGGACTTGTCGGCGGACGCGGCCATTACGGATCAAATTGGCGTCTTCTCGATGGTTGATATTTCCAGCTTTTTCGACGTGCTGACATGTTTCTCAATAATTATCCATCTGGGCAAACAAAGTACGGAAGGCCGTATGACTTTATATGCGAACAGTTAGACAGTTATCGGGGAACGAAAACTACGTTGTTTCGTCTCGTAATCAGAATATTCGAATATGGCAGAGGACGGAGTTGCGGAGTGGAGTTGCGGAGCGGAGTTGCGGAGTTCAATTTTTTTTTTGCCACACGGGCGCTGCATAGCTGCCCTAAGAGGCGTGCTGAGTTTTGGCGTGAACAGAGATTGGAACACCAAAACCAGCCGAGCAATCCATAATTGACGGTCGTGGGGCATCGTTTTAATGCCGCCTTCCCAAGTGACAAAGTTATATAAGACAGACTCTGTCCCCTTAGTATTTTTTTGTCTACCTTATCAGCAGTACAACAACGTATCTCAACAGAAATCACCAACAATCACCACTTGCAATATCACTCTACGTCGCCCAACTCTGACACCATGGCCTCCGCCTCCCTTGCAAACAGCAGGCTGTTCAAGCCGTTGAAGCTGGGCAACGCAACTCTGCAACATCGCATTGCCCTGCCTCCCCTAACACGCAACCGCAACGACAACGACCACACTCCCCTTCCCCTCATGGAGACCCACTACGCCGACCGCGCCTCTACACCCGGCACCCTCATTATTGCCGAGGCCACGTCAATGTCCCACGACGAAGAAGGCCAACGGAACATTCCCGGCTTCACCAGTGACCGTCAGGTAGCCGCGTGGAAGAAGATCATCGACGCAGTCCACGCCAAGGGCTCGGTCTACTTTCAACAGCTGTTTGCCCTCGGACGCACCTCCGCGGTGGACTACATTGCTGAGCGTGGCCGCCCATACCGGTCAAGCAGCGATGTGCGCATGCACGGCGTTGACGTTTCCCCGCAGCCAATGATGGAGGAGGAGATTCTGGAGACTATCCAGGGTTTTGTGGACTCGTCGAAGCGGGTGATTGCCGCCGGGGCCGACGGTGTTGAGATCCACGCCGCTCACGGCTACCTTCTCGACCAGTTTCTTTCTGACTCTGTGAATCGACGGACCGATCGTTGGGGCGGCTCGATCGAGAATCGGTCAAGACTCACTCTCGAGGTCGTCAAGGCCGTCGTTGCGGCGGTCGGTGCCGAGCGAGTTGCTGTCCGTTTCTCGCCGTATGCCAACTTCCAAGGATCGGAAAAGGCTGACGTGCACGAACTGTACAGCTACCTCGTCAGCGAGCTGAAGAAGATGAATGCCAAATTCGCCTACTTGTCACTGGTCGCGGCAACTGGCGACCCGGGCGCTCTCATATTCGGTGCGGACCACATCAACCAGGGCAAGACGCTGGATTTTATCATTGAAGCCTGGGACAACCTGTCGCCGGTCCTCGTTGCTGGCGGCTACACGCCGGAGATGGCGCGTTTGACGGTGGACGAGCATTACAAGCAGTGGGATGTGCTCGTTGGATTTGGTCGGCACTTTCTCGCCAACCCGGACCTGGTTTTTCGAATCCAGAACGGCATTCCGCTGAACAAGTACAACCGACCGACGTTCTATCTGACCATGTCCGAGGTCGGGTACAATGACTACCCGTTCAGTGCCGAGTATCTGGAAACACGGGTTGCTGCTTAAGTCATGAATTGGGATTTGCGGGATAGAAACAGGATAGATTCAGCATAGATTAATAGAGTTTTCTTCAACGGCTCAATTCATTCAAGCTCGTCGGTCATGACGGTACCAGGTTATGATTGCAGGCTGTCCCTTATTACATTGGGCTGTTATTGGTGCCGCAATCTAGCTTAGTCGTATTTAAAACTAACATACCAGCGTTGGATTAATATTAAATTTAACTTTCAATTCCAATGCCTTATTTCCTTTTTTTTTCTTCTGAACTTATTCTTTATTTTCCAGGTTAACCAGTGACCTGTCGGTAAACGGCCGCCGGTGGATTTTTCCAAGGATTTGCGTCGGGAAGGAATGCATGATTTGCTGACAGTATTCTTGTTATTGCCAACCCCCTGCACTCTGGTGCCGTAGTGATTCCGAAACTCCGGGCGAAACCCCGCCCTTTTGTCGCGTTTCCTTCAACTCTGTTCTTCACCCTTTCAATCCTCCATCATGTCCGAATCTCCGTCGCGTCTCGCAACCCAACCCCACCCAATAAAAGACATGCCACCTTCCCATAGACACAATCAAAGATCGGGGGCAACCAGCGTCGATGGCGTCCATTCTCCCATGAGACGCCCAAGGAAGCAAGTCTCGCGGGCTTGCGACTGGTGCCGCACCCGCAAAATCCGATGCGACAATGCTCGGCCCTGTGAGGCATGTCGCCAGAGAGAAGCACCGTGCACTCACCGAGGTGTGGATGGCGGACCGCGCACTCTACCCCAGGCGCTCAGGTGTGTAGAAAAGCGGCGAGGTGGGGCAAAGAGACCGGTCACTTCAACACACTAACTCATCAATTCCATAGGGAGAATGATAGGTTGAAACAACGAGTGAGAGAGCTCGAAGCCGCGCTCCGTGCCAGCTCCGCAGACCAAACGGCCAGGGCTACGCCTGCCAACACGTCCGACATCTCACGTGCGGTGTCTGGCAGTCACAATCTTCGCCACGCTGCGTCTGATGTCGATTCTCGACTCCAGCAGACGTTGTCGGCATCTTCATCCGCCTCGAAGCCCCAGTGGAATGGCATTTTCGTCGACACGGCGCGTTCTGGCCGGTCGTCATACTACGGCGCAGCATCTTCCTTCTACTTTGTCAGCCGCATTGGTTCCTATCTCGGCAATGCACTACAGCAGCCGCATACTGCTCAGTCGATGCAGCTGCGTGGCCCCGGCAAGAGAGTCCATCGCGATGCCGCCGCGAAAGACGCCATTGACGGCGACGCCGGAATGCCGACCAACGAACAAGGGCGTTTTATGCCGCGTTCGCAGGAAGAGTCAGTACTTCGGTTGTTTTGGGAGGGCTACCATTGCCTTGTACCCATTGTTGACGAAGTTGACTTTCGCGCACACTATGCGTCGCTGTGGGAGCGGCGCCGCACATATCGAAAGCAGTCTCCCCTTGTCGACATCATTCTTGCTCTCTGCCTGCAATACGGCTACGCTTACATTCCACCGGTCGTGGCGGGCTCAAACGAAGCAAGACCCGGTGTGTCTTCTGACGATGCCACGAGTGCCGGACGGTGGTACTACCGCCGCTCGCAGTCACTGCTCCTAGATGACCTTGAGAGCCCATCGATAGCGACGGTGCAATGCTGCATCTTTGCCACCTACTACTTATGCTGCGCATCGTTCCAGAACACAAGCCATATTGTCCTTGCCCAGGCTGTCCGGACGGCACAGATTCTCGGCTTGCATACGGAACCCACCTCCGACATGGCGTATGGCGAGAGAGAGCTTCGCAAGCGCATATGGTGGACGGTTTGGATGACGGACACCAAAATCTCTTCCAAACTCGGACGCCCGTTTCTTATTGACCGCGCTTATGTCACTGTAGGTATCTACTCGGATAGCAGAGATGCCGCGGCGTACAATGGCGCTACGCTTGGATATTACGACGCCGATGCGACGTGGCTGACCCACGCACTGCAAAATCTCCGTCTATTCCTTGCGCTGGTCGACGTATCCAATACGATGTGGGATGACTTTGGTGAAGTCATTCACCGAAATGGCCTCTCCTGTGTATATACAGACCCAGATGCAGTGGAGGAGTGCGCCCGGACTCTGGCGCGTGAGATCCCTGCGATGAAGACCTGGGCAGACAACGTCCCTTTCGGCCTGAAAATGCGCCGGCGTGGTGGAGGGGAACCCTATTCCACGAGCTGCCTGGCCGTCGAAATCGATACGCTCGTACCGACGTGGCTGCAGAGGCAGCGTGTGTGTCTTGAACTGACATACCACCACGCTCTCGTCAACCTGACCCGGCCATTCATCACATTCTACTCTCATCCCGGAACATACACACCGGCTGCGGAACGTCATGCCACGACCTGTGTTGATCATGCTGTCTCGTTCACGTTGATCATGCACCAGGTCGTGACTGAATCAGACCTAATGAGCAACTGGTCCGAGTACTTCAGCATGCAATGGAATACAGCAATCACACTCGTGGGTTTCATTCTCGCATATCCCATTCACCAAGCCACGTTGAAAGCACGTCGTGCACTAGACAAGGCTGTGGTCGTCTTTGATTTATTCGGGGCGAACTTTGCTGTTAGTTCTGATGCAGCCGCCATCACAAGGGATTTGGTAGCCAAAGCGGACATGTTGGCTGGCCATGGAAACAACTCTGTATCGCCTGCTTCTACAAACACGGCCGCAAATATTGACGCGGCACACAACGACACAACAGTAAGCAGCGGCATAAACGCTATTGATGACGACCTTTCGTGGCTAGATCCAAGCCAGCAGGATGGATTCAGTCAATTTATGGACTGGGCCCTGTCGGTAGATGCATGCAACAGCTTCGATCGGTTCTTCAACCCTGGCAATTCCTCCTTTTTATAAATTCCACAGCGAAAAGAGCAGGTATGTTTCGGAGTTACTTGATGTAGCAAAAATATTAGGCCAGATCGGCAAGTAGGAACCTTTCTGTTAAGGGAGACATGCCAGTAATCCAATTCATTCCCACCCATATATGTTTTTAAATGTTATATTTGACATGTATTTCTCATTATTCTTGTTTATTGACATACCTTCTTCTCAAGGTTAGAAGAACACAGCAGTTTCATCTAACATTGTCTTCATTCGAGTGCATCAGTTTATATGTTCTTTACCGGCAGATCAAAAAAGCCTGGTATATATTCGGGTTTGTGGTCCGAGCAAATATAAATCATGTAATGTAATATAAAGTAAACGTAAACGAATAAGAAAGAAAGAAATATAAATATAAACATAAAATGAAAAACATTGAACGAAATAAAATGAAACGAAACGGAATATGCTAGAATTCAATGAAATATGGAAAAATAACGTGCGATATGAAAAAGATTCTTAATTTAATTTAATAACTAACGTATAGTCCGAAAGTGGTCAAAAACATCCCTAACCTCGCTACATTTACAATCTGCTATCCACACGCATTAGTAGCTCCGGTGTGAGCTCATCCAGGCTACTGTAGCCGGCGAGAGCCATGCAGGCACGAAACTCATCCTCAAGAATATGTAAAGCGCTAACAAGCCCAGCCTCGCCATCGTAGGCAATGGCCCAGAGCGCCGGCCGACCAATCCAAACCATGTCTGCACCGAGACAAAGCGCTTTGAAAATGTCCGAGCCACGGCGGATACCGCCGTCAAAGTGCTGAGCTGTTAGTTTTCCGTCTCCACACGGGGCAAATACAATGGGGAAAAAGGACATACAACTGGAATACGTCCTTTGACTGCTGTAGCAATACTATGCAGGACGTCAAGAGTTGGCGGAGCATGGTCTAGCTGACGGCCGCCATGGTTTGATACAAATACAGCGTCCGCACCGTAGTCAACGGCTAGTAGTGCATCCTCGGGTGTCACAATGCCTTTGAGCCATATGGGAAGGCTCGTGATGGATTTGAGATAAGGAATAACGTCCCACGTCAGCGAAGGATCTAGTTATGCGAGTTAGACACCAATTAGCCCGAGGAACAGCGTGACTTGGATGTATACAAGGATAAACACTGCGCACCATTTTTATTGGATGGCGTGGATGATGCCATAGTGGTGGATGAACCTCCTTTGCTGAGATCGTCTGTACGGTGATGTGACCCGGTCTTGACGCCGAGGCTATCGGGAAAGTTGGCCATTTTCAGATGTGGCGGAAGCCGAAACCGGTTTCGGATCTCTGCCAAGCGACGTCCAAAGTAAGGCGTGTCGACTGTCAACACGATGGCCTTGTAACCGGCCTTCTCTGCACGACGCACCAAGTCGTCTGTGGTCGCCCGGTTCTCGAATAGATACATTTGCATCACACATTCACTGCGGCCGTCCTTCCCTGCAGTGCGTCGTGCCTCATCGGCCTGCTCTATCACGCTCTCGAGGGATGTCGTACTGAAGCTGCTTAGGCCCATGACTGTCCCATAGGTGCCACATGCCCGGGCAGTGGCTTCCTCCCCATCAGGATGTGCCATTTTTTGCATTGCGGCAGGAGCAACGCAGCCTAGTATTCGTCAATGTCAACATCAAGTTCAGGTAGAACATTTGCGGGACGTACAAGGGAATGGAACTTCATGGCCACCGGGAAAGACACGTCGTCGTGGCGTTAGGGCCGAGACGTCTCGCAGCACACGTGGCCTGATGTACCATTTCGCATAGGCAGACCGGTTGGCATGCAGGGTGACACTATCTTGTGATCCACCGTTGAAGTAGTCGCGTGCTGTTTTGGGCAGATATTCCGCGGCGTATTGCTCAAAGTCGTCAATCGAATACAGCTGTGGTTTCGACGCCATTGTGAAGGCGACGTGTATGGCTGACACTGGCGCTGGACAACACAGAAATGGCTAGACTGTATTGGCTGCGTTAGTGTAGCCTTCGTTCTTTTGCTCTTAGCTGGTGGCAGCTACAGCGCAGTGACACGAGCCCAGCCCTTTGCGATATATATTCCTGAGAGCAGGCGGGTGTTTGCATCCCAGGAAGTAAGAGAATCGAGGGAAATATCGAGGGGACTATTTGTGTACACCGATCTGAAGTTTTTCAGCATGCATATCCGTCGCTTTCGTCGTCGGCTCGTCATCGGCTATCCCACTGGGGAATTGGCCACCCAATCTTGGCTGGCTAAGGAAAGTAAGGTGCCATTGAGACATCCGAGCAAAATACCACGTACAAAGCTACACACGACCCCAGCGAGTGCTTGCCGCCGACCGCGGGGAACGAGCCCGACTACTGAATCATTCGACAGGATCGCATGGGCCGCACGAACGCGCGGTGCGGGGAAATGAGCCGTACCCCGGACCCAGAATGCCGCGCGAGTCCAAGCTCCCGCCCGGAACCGTGACTCCTTCGAAAGGGATCCCCCATGGGCAAGACGATCTAGAGCGTGCTGTGGAAGCCCTGCCGTTGCCATGTAATGGCGGCGTGGGAAATATAAAGGAGGATGACCTTGTCTTCCTTGATGACAAGAAACATGTCCTCATCTGTCAACTTGAGGGATTGCAACAAACAAACAAGACGCCCACTGTCTTGCCCAACATGACACACGACGCCGGTCACGAAGCGTTTGACGACGGTGCGATCGAGAAGCAGGACGTCGACCACGCCGAGTCCGCCTCGGTGTTCGAGGAAGACGCAATCGAGGCACGGCGCGTGCTACGCAAGATCGACTTTCGGCTGATCCCACTGTTGTTGCTACTCTACACTCTGACGTTCCTTGACCGCGTGAACATTGGCAATGCCGCAGTCTGGAACCTCGAGTCCGACCTGCACATGAAGGGCTATGACTACAACATTGTTGTGCTAGGTAGGTTGTCCCTCTTCCTTGGTGTGCAGCCAACCGGCCGTCCGTTCTCCATGCTGACCGCCAGTGTTCTACATTCCCTACATCCTGCTCGAGATCCCGTCCAACATGGTTATCAACCGTGTCCAGCCACGCTACTGGGTCGGATTCCTGGCCCTTGGCTGGGGCATGTCTGTGACGTTCGCCGGCTTTTCCAAGAGCATGGGTGGACTACTGACAGCGCGTGTCTTCATTGGCATCTTCGAGGCTGGCATGTTCCCCGGCTGTCTGTTTCTCATTGGCTCCTGGTACCGTCGTGAAGAGCTCATGATTCGCATGGCCTGGTTCATGGTGTCCAACGACGTTGCCGGCGTGTTGTCTGGTCTCCTCGGTGCCGGACTGGGCTCGCTCAACGGAAAGGCTGGTTACTCGGGCTGGTCGTGGATCTTCTTCGTTGAGGGCGGCTTGACATGCTGCGCAGCCGTACTCGCACTTCTGTTCTTGCCTTCCTTCCCCGAGGAGTCCACGTTCCTCAAGCCGAAAGAAAAGGCCTGGTACCTGCGCCGGCTGCAGCGTGACGACAACAACCGCACCGGTAAACAACAAAAGATGGAGTTCCGCGGCGTGCTGCGGTCCCTGAAAGACTGGAAGGTGCTGACGTCCGGTGTTTTGTACCTGTCCGTCTGTGTGACCGCCTACTCGCTTTCTGTGTTCCAGCCCGCCGTGTTGACGACATTTGGCTGGTCCAGTCTCAAGTCCAATCTCCTGACGGCGCCTGTGCGTGCCGTGTCCGGCATTATCTCTGTCTTGGTGGCTCTTTGGAGCGACCGGGTTAAGATGCGCGGTGTTTTCTGCATTGCCGGCTTCCTGATAAGCATCATGGGCCTGTTGCTCGTGATGCTGCTTCACAACGGCAACCTTCGTTACATGGGCTTTTATTTTGCATCGTTCGGTATCTACATCTGCCAACCCCTGGTCATTGGATGGTGGTACGTTATTAGCGAGACATACGTCTCGCATGCCCCCCTTTACTCGCTCTCCAATTCATTCACAGACACTAACAAACAACCTCTGCCAGTGTTAACCAGGTCATCGGCTACACCAAGCGCGGCACTGTCACAGCCTTTGCTGTCAGCTGCGGACAGGTTGGTGGCATCATCTCGGCCTTGGTCTTTCCCAGCAAAAACGCACCCCAGTACGTGCCCGGTATCTCTACTTGCATTGGTTTCCAGGGCCTTGGTCTCCTCGCTGTGGCAAACATGTGGTGGTGGTGTCGTTGGGAGAACAAGCAGCGGGATGCTGGCAAGCGCGACCACCTGCGCCAGTTGTCGACCGAGGACCAGGAGAAGCTTGGCGAGCTGCATCCAGACTTCCGTTACATTTTGTAATTTGGCTTCGTAGAGGGTGGACTGCATCAGTGTGCGGTTGGGACGAGGACGTCCTACAATCAATTCTGTGAGGCACGGTGTCCCAGCCCAAATAAGATACAGATACAGATACGCAGACCGAGTATGGCAACGAGAAACATTTTACACTATACCACTGTACGTCGAAGAACGCTTGACAGTGTATTTTTTTGATGGGCCGCTTGTTTGCCTCCAACTGCCAACCAGGCACATTGAACAAATCGATGTGCGTTGTGTATGTCCACTTGCGCGTTCCAAAGAGACGACAGGGCAGCACAACCGATCACAATCCAGTCGGAACCTATTCCCGGTAGGCAAATCAACCTGCCACGGCGAACTGTTGGCCAGAATAAGTAAACAGCCATAGTAGCGCGGTTTAGATAAAGTTAGCTCGACGCCCGCCTTCTGCGTTGATTTGCGGGGCGGAGCCTGTGACCCGACGGGCCTCCACGCAGCTTGTTTAGGGTAGGATCATCATCGCGAACTATTCTGGCTGTGCCACTTTTCTGTCGTGGAGTTTCTGGAGACCCCGCATCGACTCACGCGGGAACGGTTCCAGAGATCCGCTGTTTTGACGGGATCAAGCTCGTTGCGGAGTAAAGTCATCTTGTGATCATTCTCTGTGGGGTAGTTTGCAACGACAACCTAGAAAGGGGCAAGCGGTCTTCCTCCGGACTCGGAGTGTGCATGCGGGAATGCAGTCCGAAAGTTGGAGAAAGCGGCGACACACCACTCCATAGGTCAAGAAGTACGACCTTGGAAGCATGGATCCTAGTTGGGGCACTTGTTTCTCGAGGCATCCAGTGTCAAATAAGAGGTACAAAAATGTCTTCTCCAAATCGAGGGCATGATATCCCACAGCGATTTGACCAAAGAGCAAAACAAACTCATCCTGTACCACGCAACATCGCGGGATCTCCACTTCATAAACACCATGGCCTCACATACGAACGGCGATGTGCCAACGACAAAACTAACGAGCGGTGCTGGACTTATTCTCAAGGCCCTGGTGGCCGCCGACATCACGCATTTGTTTGTGAACCTCGGCTCCGACCACCCGGCCTTCCTGGCTGCCTTTGCCAGCAAAGAGTTTGCCGACCGCATCAACATCTTCACCGCGCCAAATGAGATGAACGCACTCTCTGCTGCGTCGGGCTTTGCACAGGTCACTGGCCGGCCAGCAGCCGTTCTTGTCCACGTCGAGTGCGGTACACTGGGCCTGGCCGGCGCCATTCACAATGTCAGCAAGGGTCGCATCCCAGTGATGATCTTGGCAGGGACAGTGCCTGTGACGATGGAAGGCGAGCTACCAGGCAGCCGGAACGAGTATGTGACGAGAGGCGCGGAGGTATCGTGTCGACAGACGGAACGACCTTATGAGGAATGAAGGGGCTAACCCGGCGTCTACTAGATACATACATTGGATCCAAGATGTGCCCGATCAGCGAGCCATTGTACGTCAGTACATGCGGTACGAGCACGAAATCCGACGGCCGCACAACGCTGTACAACTGGTTTTGCGGGCTGTACAGTTCATGATGTCGGAGCCTCGCGGACCGGCGTACCTCGTGGCCAGCCGTGAAACACTCGAAGAGACCATTGCCACCCCAGCCACGCTCACCGACAGCTGTGATGCAACCCTCAACGGCACCCTGGAGCCATCGGGCCTGATGCCAGCCGCAGCTGCAGATCTCGCTTCGGCTCTTCTCGCAGCAAAGCGGCCCTTGATTGTAACGAGCTACAGTGGCCGCTCGCCTGCGGGATTCAGCGCCCTGCAGCGCTTGGCAGAACTGGTAGCCGTCGCCGTGCACGACAACGCTCCCATCTGCAACAACTTCCCCACCACGTCGTCGTGTCTGCACCAAGGCCACCAATGGAACGGTGGTGGCCAGCTTCCGGCTCTTGCTGAGGCAGATGTGGTCATGGTCGTTGACGCCGATGTGCCCTGGATCGGCGCTCAGTCCCGCCCGCGACAAGGAGCAGTGATCTACCACTTGGATAGTGATCCATTGAAGGAAACAACAACGCTGTGGTCACTGCCATGCTTAAAGCGATGGAAGGTGGACTCCGCGGTGGCTCTGGCACAGATTGCTGATGCTGTCGAGTCCCACACACAATACAATACGGCTGATACCAAAGCACGCATCGACAGCCGGCGGGGCCACCTCGCGGCGCGCTTTGCAGAACGTGAGGCACGTCTACGGGCCGCTGAGAATGTGCCTGCACCAGGCCGGCCCCTGACGGTCCCATACGTCATGGCAAGACTGCGAGAAGCGACTGCCGGTGCGCATGTTGTTGGACTGAACGAGTCAACCACAAACCTCGGTAATGTTGCCGACCACTTTGGCCACAACGGACCGCTGTCTCTCATCGGCAGCGGCGGTGGTGCCCTTGGTTGGTACAGTGGGGCGGCCGTCGGTGCCATGCTTGGGTTGCGTGAAGACGCTGCGCGACAGAGTCCCCAAGCTGACTCGGCCACAAGCGAGGATCCCCTTATCATAGCATTCACCGGTGACGGCACTTGGTTATTTGGTGTTCCCAGCTGCGCCTATTGGATGGCAGCCAAGTACAACACACCGTTTATCACCATCATCTGGAACAACGGTGGCTGGGCGTCGCCGAAAAACGCATGCTTGCGCATTCATCCGGAGGTGGCGCGACCGGTGCCTTCCGACGCCGTCAAAAGCGTGCCGTCTCTCAGTGATGATCTCATGGTCGCTCTGACGCCCTCGCCCGCTTTTGGCAAAATTGCCGAGGGCGCTGCCAATGCTTGGTGGGCGACCGTGCGTGAGTCGTCCGAGGTAGATTCAGCTATTCAAAGGGCCATTTCTGTTGTACGGGACGACAAGCGGTGTGCTCTTATCGAGGTTCTTATTCCAAGCATTTGAAAGACGTAAGTTTTTGTATGGGCTGGTATGAGAAATGTCCGTAGGCATTGCATTAGACTAGACTTGATATTGATGTGCTTCCCTTATGAACAATAGAAGTGAAATCTTTAACGATATCTGTTCATGCACAAGGCTAGTGCTCAAATTGATCATGGTTGCCTTCACTGATTTATCTCTCAGACATCTTGACAAGACTCAGTCTTCACTTTTCAGCCGTCTCGGCAGTCTCCGTGCGCGCCTTGCGATTGTCTTCACTGGCCGTGGGATCGACACCCTCGACAATATTTTGGGCGTCACTGTATTAGTGTTGTTAGACAAAGCAATAAAGATACTATCAAAACGCGTTGGAAAAGATAATCCCCAGCACACATACGTCAGCTTCTTGTTTGGCAGATACCAAGCAAAAACAATGAACGGGATCGACGAGCCAAAGGCAGCATAGCTAAAGTAGCCAACAAATTTCGTGTACCAAATCAACGTCAGCACGCAGTTCTCTCTGTAGTGGTGTACCCCGTGTGCCCTCTGGGCAGACTTACCACGCGTGTAATGCCGTCGCGCTGGGGTCTGTTGATGGGCGGTAAACCAGCCGTGATGGAATCGAAGACAGATGCAATCAACTTTGCAGTACCGTTTGTTCCCAGTTCCTTGACCAGTTCCTCCATGAAGTAGATTGTGTAGATGTCGCCACCGATTGCTATACCAATGGTCGAACCTAGAGTGGACAGGCAGACGGCGAGGGACGTCATTTGAGCCACTTCTCTGTGCGCCACGGACACCGTCGCCGCAACGAATCGGTCTGTCCCAGCAAGGCCGCCGGCGACACCCTGGATGAGCTGGATAATGGCAATTTCAGCAACGCCGGCATTTGCGCTCCCCATGCACATCATCAGCCCGTAGCCTAGGATCCGGACGGCGAAGCTGGCTACGACGACCCACTTGTACCGCCTCGTATACCACATGATGCTGCAAATGGTGTTGAGTGGAGCAAGCGTCAGGCCCAGCATTTTCTGTATATATACCTCTCTTCCATCCCACCTCTCCTGACAGCCAGAAGGACTTGACCTTATGGCTTTCAGGGGGCTCAACAGGCAATACAATACACACACCACACACACACTGCTCAGAGACTCCATATTCAAACAAATGGCAAGGCCAGCGAGAAACTGCATGGCTCAGTTTGCGTCGTAGATAAAGAGAGCGTTGCGCAAAGCATAGCCGCGGGCAACAATGAGCCACGTGCAAAAGTAGCTGTGCGTGACACCCAGCGCGATGCCGTCCGTGTACATGGCAACCGTGATGGTGATATCCTTGAGGTAGCGGATTGGCATGAGAGGGTGCGTTGCCACGAAGCGTTGGTAGAATGACAATATAAGGAGGAAGACGCCACCAACGACAAGACAAGCAATTACCCATTGCGTTCTCCAGCCATATTTCAATGTGCCAGCCAGCGTGGCTGGGAGAAGGACAAGGGAGAGACCGCCCGAGACGAGCACCATACCACCCAATCCAAGCCGAGAAAAGAAGTCGTACGCAGATATCTTGACTTCCTATTCGAGCCCTGCCTTCCTGGCCCTCTAGGGGCACGGGAGCCAGGCCAAATGGCACAATGATGGCGAGCATACCAATGCCCCATCTCCAGCCGATGCCGTTGATGACGGATTGCATGACGAACGCGGCAGTAAAACTGGAGTGCAGAGTTAGCCAAGGCGTGAGATAATACTATGACAGTACGCGCCACACGTACGGCATGAAAATGTAAAGAAGAAACTGCAGCTGGACCGCGGGGCCTCTTTTCCGGCCGGACGATACATCCATTGATTCCACCGAAGCTGTGCCAGCATTAAGGGCCTCGAACTCGTTCGTCGGAGACGTTTCCACTGTCGTATTTTCTCCTGTCATGGACACGTGCGTTCCAGGTCCCTTCGCATATGTGATAAAGGGGAGGTTGAGGCAAATACGGGTACTGTGGTATAACACTCTATGCGCTTGAGGACAACCAGAATTAGCAAGAAACTGGCCAACGGGTGTACAGGATTGGACATACTGTAAGACAGACACATTGGGCTGCAGAACGTCGCTGCTGACTACGAACCATTTCTTCCACCTCATGTCATTTGGTAGCGGCTCGTGCCATGCAATATGTCTTGAGTATAAGTTGTTCAGGTTCATTAAACACATACATTTTATTCTCTAGCATCATGAATCATTCTCTGTTATTTTCTTCATTTTGAAGTGAGTGATTTGACAATCTACTTGAAAGTAAAGCAAGACTATCTTGGTAACCCGACTAAAGAGCTTTTCTTCGGATCCGGTGGAGCAGGGTCGGACCGAAGGCTCTTCTCAAACGCAGTCCTCATTTTCAACATGGGCTGAGCGACCCATGTGTTTTAAGCCATGACGTCTGTCTCCTCCTTGTGGTCCCTTGTCGTGTTAAACAGGTACGGCGCCTCCAGCCTTCCCGACGACTTGTTGACTTGCGGTTCCTAGACAAATGCAGCTTCCAGTCACGCCACTTGATGGCCCTCAGGTCACTCTTTGTGGGCAATAAAAAGCCATTTTGAGGGGGTTTTGAGTTTTGAGGATCCATGATCAGGGGTGTAAAGCCATCGATGGGGCGGTTGGTTGGAATGGACGTCTTTGTGATGCCTGCAATAATTGAGAATATATCGGTGACGTGGACGATGTCGTTTGATGTACTAGCATCCGGAACACGGCCAGGCAAGCGAATAATAGACGGTACGCGGAGACTGCCCTCCATTGCGGTGTGGTACCTCCCGACCACGGGCCGACAGTCCTTTTGCATGGCGGACGGAACTCGGGCCCGTTGTCGGACGCAAAATTGACGACGGTATTAGCCACGATGTCAGATCCAAGACTGTTGAGATGATCCAGGAGCTGGCCAGTTCGAAAATCCATTTCAACCATTGAGTCTACAAAGTCTCCATGTTTTGTTCTTCCTGCGAAGACGGCATGGAGCAACGTTGGAAAGTGCAGGTGCACTATGGGATGGTAGGGAAAGAACGGCGCTTGGTTTTTGGCTTGTCGCGTCAACCAGGCTCTTGATCGTACAACCAACGTCGCGTGAATGGTCCGTCGAACGGAAGATCGTAGACGCACACTTTTTGTGAAGAGCTTCTTACTCTCCCTCCCATGATGTATGGCAGCTCGACCACTCCTGCCTCGAAGCCAACTGCCGACGTGAACTGGCTCTCGTCTGTTATTCTCGGAATACCATACCACTCGTCGAAGCCGCAGTCGCTGAGATAGCGGCCCGGAGTATCACCCAGGTGCCACTTGCCATGATGTGCACTAACATAGTCATTGTCTCGAAGCAGCTCCGGCAGTTTTCTTTCCCATGTCGTGAGTCCCTGTGGAAAGCCGGCAGGTACGGATTGCAAGCAGCCAGTCCGGATTGGGTGCCGGCCAGTCATCAAGGCCGACCGTGTGGGAAGACGGTCGTTCTCGACATTAGAGTTGTCAAGGAGAAGTCCTTGTTTGGAGAGAGCGTCGATGCGTGGTGTTACAGCTCCAAGGAGAATTCCGCCGCCGTAACAACCCTGTTCGACCCAAGGTTGTCGGCGAATGAGCACAACATTGCTTCTCTGGATCGATTGACAGGCTTTTTTGTGTCTTGCGACGATTGGAGCCGTGCGATTTACATCTACGTCTCTCACAGGGGAAAGTCTCTAATATCTCCTTTAAATACACGTCATGATCATGGAGCAAATAGTGCAGCGTCCTGCAAGACCAGCATCGCAGCCAGGATGTGAATAGCTTAGTGCACTTCATGGACATGGCCTTCCGTTGCATCCACTTTTTTTCTCAGTTTTGTGGAGATGTTGGTTGACCTGAAATGTTTTGTGCTTTGTGCCTCCTGCGCTATGCAGGATCGATCCAATTTAAATCCCGCTGTGGCCCTTCTAGAACCCCCACAGGACTGCTTCTAGAGCAGCTGCTATTGCCGTTTTGGTGTGGGCTAAATGCACAGCTAACTATTAGCCGACAGCGAACACGGTGTGAAAACAAGCATAACCACATGTCGAGAGCTGGACTGACTTAGGCTGCATAATACATCACGTAACCTCTGTTCAATTAAAGTAATGTCATGGTCTGTCCAACAATTTTTTTATTTTTTTTTAGCTTTGGTGCCAACCCTCACGCCATTGGAGTGCTGGTGTAATTCTCTTGCCGATCCGCCTCTCCCAATGTGCGGGAGGTAGGAGTAAAAACAACCGACGTGTGCCAGAAATAAAATCAGCGGAAAAAATAAGTAGACACACACATTATTTCACGAGTCCAGAACTTTACCTAATCCGGATTGCTCAAGACGTTGATTTTGCTGTAACAGCCACAGGGACATCATAATGCGTTGATTTCTTCGCCGCCCCACCGCACACTCCGAGTGTCCCAGAGACAAGCAGCAGATGTGGCAACTGCTGCCAAGACCTTTAGAATCAAATGCGGCGCATGTTTTGTTTCAAATGATTGCTGTCGCAGGCTGCCTGTTCTAGAATAGACAAATTTGTTCCAAAGCGGTAGTCCAGCCAGGAATTCGATGCCTCTTCTATTTTTATTTCATTTTGTTACTTTTTCACCGATGTCAGAGTGACTAAAGACTCTTTTCATGTTCGGTACACGGTGAAAAGAGAGCCGAGCGGGATTCACTCTTGGTAAGCATGTCTGCCCAGCCAGAGCATCACAGGAATTCGCACGCGGCATGTCCCTCAGCCTCTTCCCACAACCTTCAACAAATGGCGAGCGAAATGACACCGTAAAAATGACACCGAGCAGTGGAGTGAGAAAAAGGTCAACCCACAGTAAGCGAGAGAACACACGATGAAAAAGTTCCGCCTCATGGTAGGAGGGCCAAGATATCTCACTCACTTGGCAGGAAGGGCCGGAAGACAACACAAGAGCGCAAGGGCGTGAAAAGCTGGCACTTTCTGGGGCAAACACCGTGGTGTAGCGAAACATATCACGGCTGGGCCTGTCGCGCATTTATGCCTAGCAGTTGCGACATGCGGCGACCGCCTCAATTTGGAAGGAGGTGTGAATTTGTGTGTCAAAGTGGTGCACAGAAATTTTTTTCGCCCTGGGCGGCGAAATTGTAGGCGATGGCGCAATCGGGGTCCCGCCATCGATGTACCGATCGGCGCCTCCCGTTGGTCTCTGCATTATTCCGTCACTAACATGTACTTCAACGCTGACTGTCACAACATACAAAAATATGTTCACAGTGCAAGCACATGAAAAGATAAAAACCCTGCCACAGCCCCCAGTCATGGCGGTTTCTATTTCTCCTACAATGCAGGACTTTTGAGCTCTCTTTTTTATTTCACAAAGAACCATTTCTTGACCCGTGTTGGCATCTTTTTTACCACGCAAACCGGGTAGATATTATGGCAAATTCCATTTTTTCGAGGCTCAACAGGGCCAAGGGTTCGACGTCGACTGTCGACCAGCCTGGCTCACCTGGCGCCTCTGCGGATCCGGCCGCATCTGCACAGCCAAACACGGTCGACGGCGGCAAGAACAATATCGAGGCAAGCTACAGTGCTGATGTCGGTAAGTCATGCCCTGGCGCCATGGGGGAGCAGGACAGCGGGCCCCACAGGAATGCTTACTGCTCTTCTCATCAATACGAAAAGCCGACGAACTGACACCATTGCTTCCGTCTCCGTCCCCCCCACAAGGTCGAATCGAACATGCCCGAGAAAACAAACGCCAGATTGGCGTGCTGTCGGCCACGATGCTGATCGTCAACCGCGTCATCGGCACGGGCATTTTTGCTACACCCGGCACTATCCTTGCGCTGTCTGGCAGCGTGGGCCTGTCACTGTTCATCTGGGTCGCCGGCATGCTCATCGCCGCGGCAGGCACAGCCGTCTACATTGAGTTTGGCACGGCCATCCCCAAGAACGGCGGCGAGAAGAACTACCTCGAGTTTGTGTACCGCCGTCCGCGGTTCCTCGTAACGGGCTGCTACACAGGCTACGTGGTGCTTTTGGGCTGGGCCAGCGGCAACTCTGTGATCTTTGGCGAGTATATTCTCAACGCGGCCCAAGTTGAGCCCACACGGTGGAACCAGCGCGGCGTCGGCCTGGCTTGCATCACCAGCGCGTTTCTCATCCATGGCTTGGCGCTGAAATGGGGCCTGCGCCTGCAAAACTTGCTGGGCACCATCAAGCTCATCATCATCTTGATCATTGTCATCGGCGGTTGGGTGGCCCTCGCTGGCCATATCAAGCTGCCCGAAGACGAGAAACCGCACAACTTCCGCAACGCCTTTGAAGGGACGACGGGCAGTGCTTATGGTGTTGTCACGGCCATCTACAATGTCATATGGAGCTACATTGGCTACAGCAATGCCAACTATGCCCTCAGTGAGACGAAGAACCCCGTGCGCACACTCCGCATTGCCGCGCCGCTGGCCATCGGCGTCATCTCCGTGCTGTACATGCTGGTGAACGTGGCCTACTTTGCCTCGGTGTCCAAGGAGGAAATCATCTCGTCAGGTCAGCTGGTGGCCGCATCCATGTTCAAGAACGTGTTTGGTGGCACGGCGGAACGTGCGCTCTCCGTCTTCGTCGCACTGTCTGCCTTTGGTAACGTCCTGAGCGTCATCTTCTCGCAGGGCCGCCTGGTGCAGGAGCTCGGCAGTGAGGGCATTCTGCCATTTTCACGCTTCTGGGCCAGCAACAAGCCCTTCAATGCGCCGCTAGCCGGACTGTTTGAACACTGGGCCGTCTCGGTGATCATCATGTTGGCCCCGCCACCCGGCGATGCGTACAACTTTATCTTGAAGTAAGTCTGGTCGCAACCATGTTCTTTTTCTTTTTTTCTCCAAGTCCATCTTCAGCCCGCTAACTCCCTGTACACAGCCTCATCTCCTATCCGCTTGCCATCGTCAATGCATTTGTCGCCGCCGGCCTTCTCTATCTCTACAAGAACCGCCAATCTTGGAACTGGCACCCGCCCATCTCCGCGACGTGGCCCGTAGTACTCTTTTTCTTCCTCAGCAACATCTACCTCGTGGTCGCACCTTTCGTTCCCCCATCTGAGGGTGAGAACGTGTACGAGCATCTGCCTTACTGGATCCATTGTGTGGTCGGGTTTGGTCTGATCTTCGCCGGTGGCATCTACTGGGTCATCTGGGCGAAGATTCTTCCCAAACTTGGACGGTATGAATTGGTGCGGGAGGAATATATTGATGAGATTGATGGATGGGAGAAGCACGTCTTTGTCCGCCGGCCGCTCAAATGAGCAGCGTGTTGAGGGTTGATTTAATGCGCCGGCCCGTCCGTAATCTGCGGTTTATAAATACGTGTCTTCCATAGAAATCAATACGCAACTGTGTATCTGAGCACTTGGATACTCAAGTCGTTACCGCTTGTCTGAAATAAAAACCTACATGATCGTCTATTCCTGCGTCCATCATTAACTACAAGTGATTCCCCACCCCCTCTCTCTTACCTTACTACTCTTTCACACGATACATATTCTCATGTTCTTATCCTAACAAGTAGATGGCACGTTTATTAAACTATATATATAAATGGTCAAATGGTCATAAACATGCTCGTGTAGGTATATAGTTATACGTCGACGGGACGATCATCCCGTAGCTTAATAGACACGAGTGTTTTTTTTTTCTTTTAAAGGAAGAAGCTCGTATCTTCTATCCAGCTATATAATTAATCGATTCTCCGTAGCCGCTGCATCGTCTTGGGCAACGCGCCCCGGCCGTCTCTGCCGCCCTGTTGGTTTGTCTTGCCGGCCTATTTAGCCTTGGCAGACGGCATGGTGACGGGTAACCGGAGACAGTTCGCACACTCTCACAAAACGCGCCGACCCCGCAGCGCCTCTGTGTGCTGCACATGTCGTGCCTCCCGCGCTGCCGCCCGCTAAAGTCGTCTCAAGTCCTCTTACAATCTACCCGAGAAAAATCCTAAAAGCAATCCTATTTTTGTAGAAGAAGCGCGACGGAATTTCCGAAAAAGAAGAAGCCATTCGGATAAATTATAACCGTTGGTTCTGCGTCTCCGCATCCTTTCATTTTGCTATTTAAGGATGCCCGGTTTGATTATAAAGTTTGGTGATTGTCCTTTCAATTTTATTTGAACAACCAACAATCCCGTATGCTGTGGGCCATGCTGCGTTTTCGTGACCGATGCGCATCTTGTTGCCTTTTTTGGAACATGTAGGATGCACTCTCGTCTCGTATGATATCGACTGTTGAAAGGGCATACAGTTTTCATCCGACTTGACATCCGATTTTTCGTCAAACAGTTAGATTACCAACTGTACACAGCAGCCTGAGCGAGTCCTTGGCCGGTGTATAACCATCGGCGTGGCCGGCGTACGTTGGTTGGCCATTGTTCGGCAGATGTTCTTTCTGTTCTTTCTGCCATGTTCGTATCGTGGGCGCAGATCGTGTAGATAATATAGCGTACACGGCGTAGACGGCCACGATGCTTTACATTGATGGATATTAAAGACGTGGATCTGCTATAAGGAAAACATAAAGAGAGATCATCATCAACCTTTCTCATCGCCAACACCGCAGCACAAAAACGATACACAAAATCAAATGTAGGTTTTCTTTCCCTTATTCACCCGGCTGGGTTATATCCAGGCGTATTAAAACATGCTTTGCCTGGGTAAATACGGGGCCCAGCGCTCGGAACACGGGGAGCTTGGCATGGCCCGTCGGGCACCAGCCCTGCCCTGTCCTGTTTGGTCCTATATACCTGTATATATACCTGTAGTAACACCCCTTCTTTTTCAAAGCAGCTCGTCTCTTTTCCAACATTTTGCTGGCACTTTTTTTTACAATGCTGTTACACCCGTTCCGGCCGTGCGAGGGCTCGCCCGTCTACCAAGAAGAGTACTACCGAGGCAGCGGCTATATGCCCCAGTTTGCCAACACGCCGCTCGGACCCCAAATCGTGGCGCCCGATACACCCTACGTGGCCGCCGCCGGCCGCAACCGGCTCTACTTTATCGACACGCGCTTCGACGCCGCGTCGGCCCAGCACATCAAGTTACAAATCGAAATGGCGTCGGTGCCCGGCGAGGACCTGTACATTTACGTCGACGACCTGGCCGCGACGGCCGAGGTGCGCAACCGCGCCATGGGCGAGACCGTGTTCCACTTTGATCCGGCCTATGCGCGCGTCTTCTTTGCCGACATTATGAACCGCGGCAACCCGGCGCTGCAGCTGCCCGAGCACGGGCCCGCCGGCGACTGGCTCGTGACGTACACGCACGATGCGGGAGGTGTGCTGACGCGCCGGGCTGATGGCGCCCGCGACCCCTGTGACCAGTATTCGTGCCTGAGCGACCAGGAGTGTAAAACCCACGGCTGCGCTCGATGTGTCGAGGCGCGGATTGAAAACGGCTGCAAAGACCAGATCCAAAACGGCGTCGGCAAGTGCCACAAAGGCGCACTGCTCCCAGGCGGTCGTTACGCCTAGGGATAACGGCGAAACGGACGCTAACTACTACCAACGCATGAACACGCTGCACTGGGGATAGGTAACAAGACAACGGGACAACCGGTGCTAAGTTGATCGCGGCGCGTCAATAGGTCGACTCAGCGATTCGGTTAGAAGATAAGGTTGTACTCTTTATCCTTTACTGTTAGCTTTATTTTAGTTTTTCTATAGAGGTGCCTTACGTTCAGAGTACATTGTGTTAGAATCGTGTAGGGTTGTTAAAGTTATTTTTACTCGTCAGGGTTTTTTTTAACGACGCTTCTTATTTCCGTTCTTTTTTCTTAATCGATCCGTTAGATAAAAAGTAAAACTATATAAAAAAAAAAGTTTTAAAAAAAGTAATGTCTTTATTAAAATAACTACATTAATAACATAGCTGCAGGATTATAACATAATCCCCATAGTGTCTGGAGTAAAAGATGGCCATTGCCTCACTACGTCCAGGGGGATTCGGGTAGTATTTTTAATATAGCTTTCTCCTATGAAATGAGTTGGCCCGTTGGTATCTGAATTTGGACGTACCCAACCCCTCTCGCCCGACAGAGCGCTGTGCCGCCTTTGTGCCGCGCTGCTGCCTAGCTCTGACGCCTATAACAATTTCATCGTATATCTATAAAAACAACCTACTGACACCTGCTGTGACTATGTGAACCCGTGCCCTGCTCAAAATCCGGAACCGAAGTGTAGCCGGACCCAGCACCTGCAAACATGGCAGAGACGCCGCTCCACGCTAAGATCCTCTCGGTCCCTGCGGACCGGCAGGAGGAGTGCCGCCTTTTTGAGGTCCTCCCGCCCGAAATACGAACTCACATCTTCTCCTTCGCCCTAGCCGATTATCCCGATCCGTCGGCAGACAAGCACTACGCCGCCGCGACGTGTTACACACGACCGCACTACTTTGCGCCGCAGAAGAGCGACACGGCCCTGTTGCGAACCTGCCGCGCGGTCTACGCCGAGTGCTGGTTCTTGCCGTTCGTTCTGCGAGAGCAGACGCACTGGCTTACACAGCAGGACAGGGCGCCGCCCGAGTATGACATGCAGCTGTTCCCTTCTCACGGAGGAGCGGCAGGGCGATGGGCCCTCCAGTCCCAGCTGGAGCAGATCCAGAAACAGCAAGGGGACGGCAAGCCGGTCGAGATCAAGGAGCTGCGGGTGTTCGCCCAGATGTACAAGCTCGAAGGCGGCAAGTTGGCGGACCTGCTAGAGACGCCGGGCCTGCGCCCGCGGCGGCTGACCCTGACAATCCGCCACGCCGACTGGTGGTTTTGGGAGCAGGACGAACCGCTGCGCTTCGAAGCCGGGTGGATCGGAGCGGTTAGCGAGGTGCTCCCGAGCAGTGTGCGGGACTTTTGCATCGAGCTTGAGTCGTTGGAGAGAAAGAAGGATCAGGTGGACAAGATCGCCCGGCAGATGCGCGAGAAATGGTTCTTCAAGCGCTCGGACGGCACTGCGCTGTATCCGGACGCCACGGGCGGGAACGCTGAAGTGAACCGGTGGAGCGGGAACAGCACATGGCACAGTAAGAGGTGGGTCCGCGACGAGACCGAACCGGGCATAATCAATTA
Organism: Sporothrix inflata; assembly: GCA_021396225.1. Taxonomy (NCBI): domain Eukaryota; kingdom Fungi; phylum Ascomycota; class Sordariomycetes; order Ophiostomatales; family Ophiostomataceae; genus Sporothrix; species Sporothrix inflata. Next base: position 39,591 of record WNYF01000034.1, on the reverse strand, counting down.
CTACGTCGTTAGCATCCCGTTCCTGCCACGGCATGTCGTCGAGCGGAGGGGCGGCAAAGTGAGCGACGAGGGGCAGCGGGCAGCCGAGAACAACGTCTTCGACGCCAGCAAGATGAAGTTGCATCTCCCAGGGCAGACAAGGATCGAAGATGCAGTGCCGTATGTGTGGGATGGGCAGTGGGGAGAACTCGATGGGGACATGATAGAATTTGGTGGGGGCGAGTCGGACTGAGGCAGTTCTAATGCCGTCTACTACCTTTAAGCATTGCTACTACTTTACCTGTGCCAGGGAAACAACTAGTCTACAGTAAAGATCAAGGTCGTCAGCGGGAATGCTCTTATATCGTAGAATATCTTTAAGTATAATACGGAGCTGTGGATTGGAAGGGAAGGAGAGAGACTTAGTCGTTACCTCTTACTCGTATAACATACCTACGTGAGCTTGTTATCTTGTGTTTTTATAAACTGTAGGCAATGCTGCCTTTGCTGTGTTAATATGTGTTGGTCACCTATCACGTGTTATACGCCCCTAATCAGCTCTTCGGCTGCCCTGCAAATCATGAGCCGTCTTTAGGGGCTAACCGCCGACGCTACATACTCCAGAGATGGCAGTAAGCATGTCTGAAGAATCTCTTCACGGTAGAATTGTTCTCTGTGATTCTTTATGTCTATGCTCCTACGGATTTCTATTAATATGGCGCCTTCTCGTACTAGAAGCTCGTTGAAATTCTCCCTCCGGACATCCGGGCGACGTGGAACCCGGCGAACCGGTGGACATTCCTGGGCAACGGGTTCAACAACATAGAGGGTGAAGGCCGGGACTGGAAGTGATATTTTGCCGAGCCGGAGAAGGAGTACGAGATAGTTGTATACTAAACAACGTACCATATAGAACTTTCATACATGATTATACTCCGCGGGTGGTGATTACTGATCATATTAGAAATGTAACTCAGTACGGCATATGTAAAGAAACTGCCGGAAAACGACGCCTCTCTTACCAAAGTACACCGTTTATTAATTGGGGTCTGGTCAGGGTATGCGCAGTATGTCTGCCTACGTCTTTGTTTGGGGCATTTGTATACGCATCCATCGGGGCATATAAAGAACCGCGGTGGATCCGCTCGACTCCCAACATACGAAGCTCGAAGACCACACACAGCTCTTCTCGCAGAAGCGCTCAGAACATCGACTACTACACAACATGGCTCAGAAGCAAGTTTTGCTGTTCGTTGGAGGTCCGTATAAACCAGCAGTCTAAGCCAGCAATGCTTCCTAATCCTCACGATATTTGTAGGAACCGGTGGCCAGGGTTTGGCCGTCATCAATGTCCTAGCCGCCATTGGCAAATACCAAATCCTTGCCCTCACGCGCGACGTCACCTCCTCCCGCGCGAAGCAGCTCGCCGCCCTCCCAGACGTCGAGGTGCTCCCCACCAACGCAGATTCTGGGTACAACGAGGAAGCGTTCGCTGCGGCCGCGGCGCGTGCCGACTACGTCTTTGTGAACACGGACGGCTTTTCCCTCGGCGAGCTGGCCGAGACATATTGGGGCATCCGCCTCTTTGAGGCCAGTGCCCGCGCCGGGGTCAAGCATCTGATCTACAGCGGGCTAGACTCCAACGGCCCCAAATCCAACTACGATCCAGATCTCTATGTAATGCACTACGAGGCGAAAGCCCGTGTTCAAAGTGAGGACAAGTATCGCAAGCAGTAGATATGTCCTAGCGGAAGTGAGGCTGACAATGTTTCCCCAACGCAGCATGGATGCACGCGCAGGGCAAGGAATTCCCCATGACCTGGACCATCATCCGCACCGGCCCGTACGCCGAGACCCTCAGCGACACCCTGCGTCCGGCACTCAGCGAGGACGGCACGGCCGTCTTCCAGCTACCGCTGGGCGACGGGGAGATTCCCTTCGTATCCCTCGACGACCTCGGCGCGGCTGTCGACTGGGCGTTCTCCAACCCGGACGAGTCGCGCGGCCTGGACTTTGGCCTGGCCATCGAGCACGCCGGCTTAGAGAAGCTGGCGGAAGCCTACCGGCAGGCGACAGGCAAGGAGTCTAGGTGGGTAGACGTGCCGACGGCCGCCTTCCTCGAGCAAGCGTTCGGCAAGCTGCCCAACAAGGCGCAGACGAAGATTGGTTTCCATAATGTGAAGGACGATTCCCTCCTCACACTGACGTATGAGCGCAACTTCACCAATTGGTTCAACCTGTACAAGGCGAGCAAGGGGAACAAGGGGCTCATAACGCGGGACTACGCCTTCCTAGACAAGATCCTACCGTCGAGGTCCAAGAGCATTCAGGAGTGGATGCAGCGGACGGGCTACACCGGAGAGCCAAAAACCATCATGAAGCTTCCTCGGAGGTAATGGGCCGCGAGAGAGATGTCGTTAGGCAGCAGATTTAAAATTGTTTACGTGTTATATGTTACAGATGCACTTCCTAGGGTAGGATAGTCTCTACAAAGGTTTAAATGAATGCAAGTTCGTATAGGTAGATTTCCTTTGATCCAAACCTTCCGAGACTTGGCTGGGGTACCAACGTGAACCTGTCAGACTATATGGGACAAAAGCATCCATAGCTGGTTCTCCCTTGATCTTGCTTCAATTTCCCAATGAACGCAGGCTAGGCAATGGCATAATTAGCTCACGCTGCCTCGAACATCCCGATAAGTACCCTTGCCCGATGAGGTAGTTTCCCGTTCTGCCCCAGTCTCACGTCGTTATGTACAGCACGCGCTATCAGCTGAAGGCGACTCAATATGTCGTCTCGAACGGCCCGGACCTCCTTATATCTCACAGGGAATGTTCTAGGAAATTTATTCCACCGTGGCTGCAAGAGTTGTAGTAGAGCGTAGGATCGAGGTAGAAGTTTAGATCATGGGCGTTCATGTTTTCCCCTTCCCAATTGGCTTGGGTAAAATTGAGATATTGGTCCTCGAAGACGTCAGCATGTTGGCCCAGCGGGAGATAGGCCGGATTCGGAGGATTCGTGGCTAGAACATTGCGTGCGCTTGACGATGTTTTTGTGTTCTTCAGCTCCTTGTCGGCAGTGGCGGTGCCGCCTTGGCTGGTATCGCCATGAAGCCGCCGGGCGGTGGGCTCGTCTAGATATTCAAGGAATAGGTCTAGAACGTTGTTGTTGATTCTCCAATAATTGTCTAAGTAGAGTAGATTTAGAAAAGGCCCATTCCTTGAGACGACTGCAAATTGAGAAAAACCCACTCAGTTCCTTGAGTCCGAGCAGACATATCTGTGCCCTGTGCTCGGCTATTTTCCTTGCAACATCTCTGGCGGATTTGATACTGATACTGTGGATGCAGAGCGCTGCGAAGAAGCTCGTGACGCTGTGCAGAGCGGGTTAGCAAGCGAAAATATGAATGATCCGCCGGGTGGGCAGGGGTCCCTTACATGTGCATCTGTCCATATTGTATAGTCTTCTCGATGAGCATGTCTTCGGCGATCCTACTAATCTGGCACGCCGCGTTAAGTACAGCTTGTCGGTCGCCCTTGTCCGTATTGGCTAGAAATCCCTTCCGATGAATGAGGATTCGGAGATGGTTGTATGCCAGATGAAGCAAACAGGCAAAAACGGACGTCTTTGTATGCTCAGGGTTTCTCATGCTGGCAGGCAAGTTGCCCATCCAGGCCTCGAGTGCGCTGTCCAGCTCTTGGACATTTTCAGTTGTCAACGGGACACGTCCTGGCACGAAGTGTATGTCGATAATCCTGCCCACTATATGTGTAAACCATCAGTCAACGGCAATGTAACGAGCGACGTGCGAGACTTACAAAGCTGAGCAACTTTGATCATATTGAGGACATAAACGGTGTGCTCGGGCTGGGGGGCACCAAAAACGGCGTCCTCTTCGTCGTCGGCTTCTTGCTCCATGTCGGACGCGCTAAGAGGCTCAATGTCGCAGTCGAGATCTCGAATTCGGCTTGGCAGGCCAAGAGCCACGGCCGACTGTCTCTCGCGAACCTAGGCGGGGTCAATGGTCCGTTTGAGTCTCTTGAGAAGGCCAAAGGGCACGGCACCTACATAGATAGACCACCAAATTCTCCTGCGCATGCGATTCACGTGCATATCGCGGGTCGTATATCGTTCACTAAGCCCTGTCAGTTTCGGCCACAACCCTCATTTAGTATGTCAAACGCTGATGTGATGACCTACGATCGGTGCAGCCCAAAGGATTCGGCAATCGTAATGACGATGCCGAGCCAGTAGCGAACATCTCTGACGTCTTCGGGACCTGCTCTCCAAAAGCTGGCGAGGAATAGGGCCTGTATGAGCGTGATGCGATCGTGTTCGTAGTCGGCGTGGAAGAGGATCTTTGTCCTGGCGTAGAACGCGGCCTTGGCCTCAGACCTGTCCCGGAAGCCCATGGCGAGGATGCTCAGCTCGTCGCAGTACGTGGCCCCAATGAAGAGCATGGCATTGAGCAGGATGGGCGATATCTCGGCAGAACGCAGCTTGGCTACCACAGTAGGTCTATCCAAAACGGGGAAACAGGGGTGAAACCATCGAAAATATGCCTTGATGACGGGTAGCATGGTATCTAATTCGGGGAAGTCGAGCGCCCCCGTCTCTCTCAGAGCCGTGTCGTCGAGGTGGCTTGTGCCGACAGAATCCCTGGTCGTAGATCCTGCTCCCTGTGCTTGCGTCGTGTTTGGTGCGGAACGGGATTCCTGCAGCATCGTGCTTCTGCTTTCTCCAGCGAGGTGGCCCGGAACGACAGTCAAAAAGTTGGATTCGCCATAGAAGAGACCCCTCGATGATCCTGGCGATGGGAACAGACCGGTACCGTTCTGGTTCGCCTCCAGGTCGGGATGAGTCGAGGCATCGCCAGTCGCGTCCAAGGCCGCTGGCGAGGCGGAGGCCCCTGCCTCATCTACAGCGACAACGGAGTTTGCGGCTGGGGCGGCGGAATCGCGGTCCCGTTGGCGAGCTCTCCGTGGGTATCTAAGCAGAGCGGGTGGTGTCAATGGCACGAGATAAGATCAGAGGTATGAAAATCCGCAACGGATGCCATTACCTTCCCCTGCGAGACGGGGCAACCTCGCAGCTGGTCCTAGTGGCCGCACAGTTGGAGCACGGGTGCTGGAGAGTAACGTCGCACCGAATCCGGCGGCTGTTGCACTGCCTGCAGGCATGCTTGGCGCGCAGCTTCTTAGGATGCTCCTCTCGGGACGTCTCTTGAGCAGCGTGTTCCGACATGTCCAGATACCGCTCCGAACCCGGGGACACATTCATGTGAGCCGGCAACTAGAAGAGACCGGAGGTGGAACTGCACAGGCGCCGCCACGGCCCGGATGTGCGCGATGGGACAATTTCTGCACCCAGCCTGATTTATTAATCCAATCGACGTCGTCAAACGTGAGCACAGGAGGGGTGGCTTGTGTCGGCGAATAGGTGGCGAAAGGCATGTTTGTGTTTTCTGGGCTATTCGTGGCGCCCTGCGCCTAGATGCGAGATATTGTATCATAGAGAAGAGGTGCCTCAGGCCCTCGGGATTTATTACCGTTATTGGCCATAAATAAATGGGCCGATTTCTCCGCTCGGAGTACTCGTTACCTAATTGAGTGGATTCCTACCCCAATATCTGACAGAAATTAACTAACATGGACATGTGACTGATGAAGCTACTAGACGTCTTTGGATGCGGAGAAGTGGGCTTTTCAACCTCGAGGATGCTTGGTTCCCTGGTTGTTGGCGCGAGAATCCACAAGAGCTCAGCGCCAAGCCTTATCCCCACCTCAGGTTGCACGATTGTATGGTCAGCATCCCAACCATGAACCCCGGCGACACAGTCTGGTGGCATTGCGATGTAAGTATCAACATAGCCGGTCTTCTGCTCCTCGCGCCCTTGTCAGTGAAACGACGTATAAGAGTCTGACACCCTCTAGATGTACCACGCAGTCGAGCTCGAACACCGCCGCAACGTCGTCTACGTCGCGGCGACCCCGACGACCGAGGGCAGCAAGCGGTACATGAGGGAACAGGCACAAGACTTCCTCAAGGGTATTTCGCGAGCTGACCATCGTGGTGGGTGCCATGAGAAGACTCTGGACGGCTTCCCCGGTGAGGCTGCCATCTTGAACGGCGAGCGCGGACGCACAGCCTCTGGTCTGGCTTGGTATCGAGTTGCGGAGCAACCACAAGCAGAGTGCAGGTTGAGAATCGTATCTGGCATATCACTTATTCATGCTATCCACTTGACCACTCGATATATAAAGGAGCTTTGATGTTACATGCTTTGGACCCTTTATTCCTTTTTCTGATCGTACTCTACATAAATTCGGGGAATGGGGGACCGAACGAAAACTAGTTCGCTGCTTCAGAGACGCAAATGAGCCTCGCCGCTCAAGTCCAGAGTGCCAATGAAGTCTCAGATCACTTCAAGGGCAACGACTCTAAGAACCCGTGGATGGGCTGATTGCAGAGAAGAGATCCGTTCTGGAGAATGCCTATGCAGCGGCCACGTCTCGAGAGCACTTCACTCGTCACTCGAGGGATAATTTGTTATGTCAATGGCTAAAGCTGTCCAGAAACTTCGTTCTCGTACCTAGATGTGCAGTGCGTATTTCTCGCACCCTGAGCACGCCAAAATGAATAATACGTCGTCCTGCCGTGATAAATTCCTGCCAGTGAAAACCCTGCTGTACAAAGCTACTTGAGGTCCTCACATAAGCCCCTTGTATCTGTCAAGCCGGTATTATCCACACTTTTCATCCCTTTCATTACAAACTCCCGGTAGACTTTCTTGGTGACCCTCATGCCCCGGACCATCAGAGGGAAAAGGATCAGCGGCGCAACGACATGGTATTCTGGGATTTCTGCACACGTATCCAGGATCTGTTCCACGGAGGTGCGCATTTCGGCATCGCCGGCCGACAGGCTTTTAAGATCGGTCCAGATCATGATCCAGGCTGTCCAGAGCTCTGCCCCACTGAACAAGTCCAAGTACTGTGTCAAGGTCAAGTTCGAAGAGAACGCTATATCCGTTCGATGTTGCTTCCGGTGTTGGGCGAGCAATGTCATATGACGTCAGAGGCGTGCCTCTAATCCATAATCATCGGATTAAAAAGACCAGACAGATTCTACAGGGGACATGTAGCTCTCATACACGCCGGCAGTTTTCGTCTTCACGAGTCGACCCAGTGTATAGATGATGCCTGCAATCGAGGTGGACAAGCCGGAGAACAAGTCTATGTCTTGGAAGTGGAGATGGCTTGACCAGTTTTCGTCCGCCTCTCGGATGGTATCGCAGTGTTTGTGATTGTGAAACTCCAATGCCATATAGTCGGGAGTGGTGATGCAGTCGGAATATGTGCTAAACAAGAACGTATTTTGTATAGACCCTAGAAGCTTCGCCAGATACAAGAAGTTCTCGTCTTCTGCGATGGTCTTGAATAGGTCCTGGCAGATGATCATAGAATGCTCCAGATGGAAAATGAGTTTAACCACATCCTGTGTAGCGACTAAGCCCATGCACAGCGTCACCTCGGTGGACAGTATCAGCAGAGTTTGCGACGACAGATCCTCAGGCTGCTCTGATGAGATATTTGGCGCAAGAGCAATGTCGTTCCCCAATCTGTGCTGAACGTCGCTTCTCTCTCCTCTAAAAGGTGGCCTGCTGCATCAAGCGGGACTTCGCGCCCTCTTCTGGTAATAACTTGAGCCAAGTGAAGAACTTCAGTCAGAAGATCTGAGTTCTTCTTTGCTTGTGGGATTGTGTACTTGAGGAATGGGTTGCCCATGAGTTTCCCCAGAGGGGTCAGAACTGGCGGAGATTTGTTTCGACAAAGTGTCGAACAAATCTCCGCCACAGAGAAATAAGATATGGCCTGTGAGCTGAGATACCAGATTCGGCCAAGTTCAAGGCAATCAGGATATCCTCAATGGTAGAATTCAAGGTACTAGATCTTAGATGATCAGAGCCAGGCTCTGGTGCAGTGGTCTCGACATCTGGTGACGTTTCATCGGAGGCTTGTGTGTTGCCCGGGCTTCTTAGGGCATGGTGTCTATCTTCTAGGTTGAAAACGACATTGAAGAAATTGTTGGGGGTGGCGCCGTGGTAGGACTGGTGTCAAATGAAGGAGTAGAAACAAACCGCGGCGAGAAGCCTTCGAAGCCAGAGGTGGCCCACGGGAAGGAACCAACTGGCTGTGTTCTACGAAAATCAGAGTCGGTAAAGGAAGATAAGGGAGGACCGGTCGAGGCCGAGGAAACGCCCATGACATCCCCCATGTGAATGCGCTCGATATTTCTGCCCTCCTGTCGCCAATGTATCATTGACGATTGCTGGTTGATGGACCAAGTCGGATAAATCACTTTGCAGTTTCGTCTCCCCCCCCCCCGGGCAGTGGCTGGTTCCGGGGCTTTCCACAGCGCTTGGTGAAGAGATCGCTGAGCCAGCGTTGTGGAGCGCTGGGAAGCAGTCAACCAGTGGTCAGGGGCCTAGTCGGCCATTCAATTAGATGGTTCACTTGTGGGTTTCAACCCAGATGGTCTGAAGGGGGTAGCCTGGTCAGGGACGATGTCACGATCCGGTCTTGTTACGGGGCTGGGGTAGAAGACGTCTTCTTTTAGCCTTTGAGAAATAAAATAATGACATAGTTCCCATGTGTTTCAAGCTATCTTTTCGATAGCACGAATGATGTAGCTGCCACCGAATGCATCGATCGTATCTCCTGCACGAGAAGAGAGTTGCCACTGTAACCCAGCCGCATTCTTCGTCTCGGTCGCAATCTTAGGCAGACTCTGCACCTTTTGTACATCGCCTCCTTCATACTTGGTAGTCCACGATCTTTTTTGTTCGTCCCAAAGCTCCCTTCTGGCGCTAAATCCATTCATTCCCCCCGGGCCTTCATGCCCTCTCATCGCTTGAAACACCCCTCCAACTTGACCTAAAAAGGTTTTGCCATCCTTGCTTTCGATAATCCATGCGTGAGGAAACCTGCTCGCGGAGGGAATATCAATGGGTCGCCAACGCTCTCGAAACGAGGTAAGAACACCTGTTTCGAAGTGAGGCACTTCGCCCATTTCGAGAAAATCTCCCGTCAAGGGTTTGATAACATCGAAAACATACGTCTTCAAGCTTCCCCTGTTGCTGATTTTCTTCGTCCACTGGATAATGTCTGCACCGAAATATCATGTCAGTGAAAAAGTGGTGAAGCACCCGGGATTTTACTTAAAAACGGAGGACATACGATAGTTTTCTGGTCCCTTTTCAAGAATCGTCTCCTCTCCAGCAAAGGCATAATCCAGGGAGCCGTCTATTTTCAACATTCTGAGGTCGATATACCAGTCGGCAACATTCTGGACCAGGGTATCAGTCGGCTCCTCGGGCGGGTCCGGAAGCCACCGCCAACCGAGTCGTTGAGTTAGACGAACTACCATCTTCGTTGAGATTTTGAAATGAACGTAGACAAGAGATAGCACAAGTGTGAAAAATGGAATGATATTGGAAATGAACAATAAAAATGATAAAGGCTTAGGTTGGATATATTAATACGCAAATGCGCGGCTGGTGTGCAAGCGAGGTGCTTATACTGGTCTATGTGAACAGACGGTGCTGCCGTCGTAGGCAACTTTTACTTGGCCTGGCAACCTACAGCAAGTCGGCAACTAAGCGGTTCTAGTCTCGGTCAAACGGTATCTGTGGCTCGTTTTCCCGAGAAAATATTACAAATAGACTGGCCTATCGGCTATCCATTGTTTTAGAACTTCCCAGGTGTCAGAGGCAATGACGAAATTTCCCCGCAGGAGGGAAAACGACTAAGTTAGAAATAAGGGTTTTATTTTATTTCATCACGCTTTAGGACTTCCTTTCGGTGAACAGGCAGTTATGTTCGCTAAGGCGAGACGATATGGAGGAGACAAGTAGGTGATTCATGGAGAGGTGGTGGCTGGTCCAGAGCACGCTTTAATTGCACAAAGTGTCACTTGTCGTTTTATATAACCGAGTCGGCTACTAAAGAGTGTACTGCATAACGTTCGGCAATTTATTTAGCGATACTAACGCGTTGTCGTGTTTGTCGCATTCGCGTCTATCAGCCCAGCAACGGTTTAAGATTTCCGGGGAAAGCTGGAGTAAATCGCGGGGTACGTTTGGTGCTACAGATGTAAGTGACCCCTGTCTTACACTTTAGTTCGAATATGGAAGTAGGGTAGGGGTCATGAGAGAAGGGTTCACGAGAGAAGGATTCGCGAGAGAAAGGTTCGCTGTGACTATTTATTGTCTTAATGGGTATCGCAAAAAACTACTTTGGGATTCTCAACTTCCTTCCTTCAACTCCCTAAATTCTCGGAAGAAGCAAACGTTATACAGAAAACCGGTCCCCCCTACCAAACGCTCCAAATCTGGAAACATGTCAGGAGGTGACAATCCTCTGGCGATTGACCACGCGGTCAGAACCAAGAGCACAACCAAGAGCACAGAGAAAGGCGACAGCATAGGTCTGGTAGAGAGCACCATTAATCCACGCATGACTTTGCTTTCGGCTTGTGCAGCTGCTATCGTATTGCCCGCGTATGCATACCTCTCCCCCGATTGCTGCATTATGAATTACCAATCATGCTACCAAGGCTGACCATATTAGTTGCTGGCAGTTTGCCGCGTCGACACTGGTCGCGGGAATATACGGAGGAGGGCCGTCGGTGGAGATCTGGGGCTCGCTGGCAACGGGGATTGCGTTGAGCGTTTTCTGTTCGTCTCTGGCAGAGTATGCCTCAGCATTTCCATCTCCGGCGGGATGCACCCATATTGCTGCTCAAGTAGCCTCTCCTTCTTGGGCACCGTTCATTGTATGTCACCCTCTTCCCCTGCATTGGAGTGCCTCCCTAACCTATTTTTTAGAGCTATCTCACAGGATCGATTCACTCCTGGGCGGTTCTCTTCACTCCAGCCGCACTGTTGCTCGCCCTTGTCAACCTACTCGTTACCTGTGTCTGTGTCATGAGACCCGAGTATGATCCCCAGAAATATCAGATTTTCTTGGTCTACCAGGGAGTCAATATTTTGTTTTTCATTGCACTCAAATACGGCACTGTCTTTATTTCTTACCTTATGGATACAGCAGGTGAGTTTTGTTAGTTGCAAATACGATAACCTCTAATCCTGACGCTGTCTAGTGCTCCTGTTTATTGTTGGGTTCTTGGTCACTGTTGGTTGCGTGCTGGGATTATCTAGCGATGTTCCTCGTCCATCTACCGAGTAAGTGATAGTAATTCTTTACGAAGGTCGGTGATTGGGCGCATGTCTGTCAGTGTACTAACAATGGAACCCTTAGGTCTATTTGGAGTGCATTCTCGAACCATAGCGGATTCTCGTCACCAGTCATCGGAGCCCTGCTGAGCCTTACTGGCCCACTTTACGCTTATGGTGCGCCTCATTGGCTTCTAAATATGGCAGACGATATCAAAAACCCTTCAAAAAATATACCTCTAGGTATTATAGCACAACAAGTTGGGGGTATCATCACGTAAGTATTAAATCCTCGAAGTTGCCGCGTATATGCAAGTTAACTACTATGTACTAACAAGAGGGTGTAGGCTCTTCGTATACTACGTCGCCATATTCTATTCAGTGAACGATTTCGACTCTATTCTCGCAAGCAAATATCCTTCGATAGTCGGTGCTGTATATGAACAGGCAACCAAGCGTTCTAGTGTTGCACTGGTTCTACTTCTTTTTATATTTATCCCTCAGTTGCTCGGAACATTTGGCTATATCTCGGCCAGTATTCGATTAGTCTACGGCTTTGCTCGCTATGGCGCACTCACTCATGGCAGATGGTGGAGTAAAATCCATCCAAAGTACAATGTTCCGATCAACGTCCTCTACGCAGTTACAGTTGTCAACTTCCTACTTGGATTTATTTACTTGGCCAGTCCACTTGGATTCCAAATCCTGCTTGGGTCTGCAATCGGCCTTTTCGGTATGCATTCAAGACTCCTGCTCACAACTACCAGGAATCAATGCTAAATTGTTGTTTTAGTTTGGGGCTATATTCCAATGCTTCTTGCCATTGTTGTTACTCGGCGCCGCTATTTCTACTTGAATTATGCAAACCGCTATCCCGACAAGAAGCCGTATTATTCCCTCAGTCGGCCTCTAGGTGTAGCTTTCGATACGTTCAGTCTTATCTTCGAACTACTTGTCATTGCTATCTACTGTCTCCCCGCTCAGGGACCTGTCACGGTGCAGAACTTTAATTGGATCCCATTGTTTATGGTCTTTGTTCTAGTGGCATCATTGCTCACCTGGAAATTTCATGGGTGCAAGGTGTATACTGAAGACATTTTGAGAGCTATTGAGCTTTCAGCGGAGGCTCAGCATTTCGCTGGGGTGGAATCAGTCGCTGGTTAGTTGGGTAGTTGCAGACTTAAGGCCCCGCCAGAACACACGAACTTGAGTTGATTGATAATTTTACATAATGATCATTACAACATCAACTCATCATAGTTTCCCAACCTTCTTGAATCATGACGTCCATCCAATATACAACCTCGTCTGTAACATCCCTCTGTCCCGCTCGGTTGTCAATCTTTCCCCAAGTTGCTCGAACAATTGCCATGCAACGTGATATAGGCTTTGCAGGAAGGCGATGTAACAGATTGTTCAAACGGCTCAAAATGAAAGATCGTGCGCGTGAGATTTCAATATACCTCATCGAGATGGGAGCCATTTCTACCTGTCCTTGACTTGTGGGCGGAGCTCCGCGCTTGGACGGTAGCCGCAACTCGCTGCAGCACGCCACCAGCAGGAAGGGTTGAAAGTCACGGGTTCCAGACTCGGCTGGAATAGGTGTCAACAAATCGATAGTCCGAAGGGTAAAGGTCGTGAGCCAGTCATTGCCAATCTCATCTGGGATCTCACCGCTGCTATTCCATGTATGGCGGGTTGGGCAATCACCACCTAGCAGAGCAGCTCGCAGTCCCAACTTGTCCGCGGTCTCGATGCCCTTTGCGACGATTGAAAGTCTGTTCTTCAAAACGTCGGGAAACACTCTCCACAGCTGCATAAGCCCCACTCTCTGGTAAGCTTCGGCCAAGTTCAAAAGCTGCCAAACAGGCGTCGCCTTGTCTTTTGGGCTTACAACATCGATCTCGGCTGGGTGTACGAGAGAGAGAAGTACTACCTCGAGCTCGAATGCCCTCATAAAATGTTCCTGTAGATTTTCAATGCCGGCTAGCGTGGTGAAGCGTTTGGCGTGTACCAATCGTCGCTGCGAGCGCACCAATCGTCCTACAGCCTGCACGAGCTCTTGGGTATTCCTTGCGAAGCCTGTACATGGATGGGGGGCCTGAAGTGGCAGGGAGGGACCTTGAAGTGCTACTGGATTGGAAGATCTAGGTGGCTTGGTCAGATAACACTGGTTGGTCCATGTACGAAGGACGGTGATGACTTACGGTGCGTATGGGGACATTTGATTGCGCTCCAGTTTGTCGTCGTCAACAACATATGCTAGCAGCATTTCCCAGTAGATAAGCGATTCTTCAAAGAATCTCAGCGTTTTGTGCTTTTTGTCGAAAGTCCCGAGTCTTGTCAGTCGTGTGAGCTTACAGCGGCACTTATTATAAAATACCGTACCAACGTCGTCTGCATCGTGCCAGCTGGACGTTCCTCCAAGCATAATTAGAGCGAGGAGCGTCGTTTCGTCTGGTTTGTCTTCGGACTGGTTGATTAGGCTGATCACCTCTGCTCTCAAATCCCTGCCCGTAGCCTCTAAGTGGGGGTAAACATCGACTAAGCAAGCAGCTGCCATGCTCTGAAGGGCGCAGTAAATGATGCGCGAAGAATTGCAGAGGCGCTGGACTGTGGAACGAAAAGGATTCATGGCGCCATCGTAGGTGGAGTAGATCTGGGCGGTATCCCGGAAGTAAAACTCCACAAGAATTGATGAGGTATCGGTGGGATTCCGATATAAGAACCCGCAGGAATACGGCGTAGGCTCGAGAAGCGTTAGTCCACTCGAGTCTAGACATCTCAAAGCGACCTGCGATGCCTCTGATGGCACAGCCTCGTTGCATTGTTCCGACTCGGACGCAAAACTGAAGGCGGGTGATGCTTGATCGATATTGAATAGCATGTCAGGCGCTGGTTCAGTGGTGTCGTATGGGGCGAGGAGACCATCAGGAAGTTGACATAATAACGAAGGTGTCCATGAAGACCATCTGATTTCCGATGCGGCACGCGTTGCGGGCAAGCCAGCGTGAGTGTCAGGCGACTGGCCTTCTTGACTTGGTTCATTTACCAGGCTCTGCTCCATCACTGTTTCTAGAAATGTCTCCCCGTCAAAGACGGTGCTGTCTTTGGTGGCGTCGCCGAATATAGTGCGGTCGGGGGATATAGTATCGGTGTTCTTTGGTACAGCCGGGCCCTGCTTGCCAGACAAGGAACGGCTGAGGAAGAATTCGTGCTTTCGTGACCATTTGGCATCAGGGTCAGGTCCGGGGCACTCCACCCCAGCGCGTACGCACCGAGCGCACGTCGGCCTCGCTTCGTCGCATTTCACCTATGTCCAACTGTTAGGGCGGCAATGCAAAAGGCAGATGAGGAAGCTCAGGGTTCGTCAGGTACGGACGATAGACGGACGTGATGGACAGAGCATACCTTCCTCTTTTTGCACCTGATGCAGCCCCTCCGTGAGTTTGGAGGCCTCGAGGGTTTGCGTGTACCTTGCTGCTTGGCCACCTGATTCATAGCCGTCGTCTGTAAATGCAGTTAGGAAGTAGTGCGACTGACACGTGCTGTGATATGTTCTTCAGTAGAGCGAGTAAAGATCAGTCCTGGTCGGATCCGGGGCAAAGGCAAGTTCTCCTTAGTCGAAGAGGTCGAAGAAACCATATAGCCGTGATCTAGCCGCCAAACTAAAAGGTGGGCAAAAGTCACCGCCTGACCGCACATAAGGGCCTCCGGCCCATGCCCCGCAGAACGGCTTCTCCCTTATTGCGTGCCAATGAGAGGGACCAGAGTCTACCCGGGGCAGAGAACAGACCTGCCGAGCACCAATTATACACTCATCCTTCAGCCACTATTCAGCTTTCCGTCCTGGCCAATGCAGTGAGCTGGGGTTGGATTGTCGCTATGAAAGGTGGCTCGGAATTATTTCTATTCATGGACTAGTGCCCCTCGGGTTTGGGCCTCTCCCTATTCGCCCATCGGAACGGGCTCCTCATAATATCGCGAGGCCACACGCTCCTGCAGAATTGCCACTACGAGTGATTCTTGACTTCATCATAAAGCAAGTCAAGACATCGTCTTAACTCTTCCATTTCACCTCTCTCTAGCTATCCCCAAACGTTCTAACACAAGTCTATCCTGTCTTCCAGCCCGTTTTGGCCATAGACAACATGGCTATCACCTCTTCCCTCCAGCCCATTTTGACCATAGACAACGTGGCAATCACCCCTTTCCTGGCAGTAGTGCTCGTGATATCATTCCTTGCCATTGTCACGTTTGTGCTCTACCCGCTATTCTTTTCTCCCCTTGCCAAAATCCCAGCTGCCCGGTGGCACGCCAGAATCGTGCCGTTTTATAGCTGGTATATCAAGTATGTCAACATTGAGAATAAAACCGTCCACGAATTACACAAGAAGCTTGGGCCGATCGTGTTGCTCGGCCCAGCAGAGCTTAGTGTTAGCTGCTACGAGGGGGGTCTGAAAACCATCTATGGCGGTGCCGGCTTCGCCAAGACCGAATTTTACGCCAATCGATTCACAAACTACGGGTATGTACGCTACAACCGTGCTCGATGTTGCACAGGGACTAATGCAGAACTAGATATGGCAATATGTTCACCATGACTGATAGCAAGGCGCATGCGCAGAGAAAGCGCATGGTAGCTAACGTCTATTCCAAAACCGCCGTCTTATCGTCAAGAACCTCCCGTGAAACCATACAGGAGGTCCTCTTTGATCGTCTATTGCCCATCTTTCAGAAGAGTGCAGAGACGGGTGAGCCGGTAGATGTCTACAAGCTAGGCCATGCGTTCGCAATGGATTCCTTTACCGGCTACCAGTTTGGTGCCCAGGTTGGGACCAACTTCATCCGAGACGTCGAGAAGCGCAACTCTTACTTGCACAACTTCTTCATCATTCGACCTTACGTCTTTTGGATAGATGCGGTCCCAAGAACAACCGCACTGCTGGCAAGGTTCGGCATCCACATGATTCCGAAGTTCTGCGACGTTGCGGCGGGCGCCGTTGAAGAATGGAACGTGGACTTGTGTGATCGTGCCGAGAAGTTACTCTCTGGAGACAACACGCCTGAACCTGATGGTAAAGATTGGCCCGCAGTCTTTGCCACCGCGCGCCAGAAGCTCAGGGAGACAGACGAGAAGAGCGGCTACGTGGACACTCAGGCTTATCCTCGGCGGTTAGACATCGCGAGCGATATGTTCGACCACAACGCTGCTGGACATGAGACCAGTGGCTTCACCATGTGTTTCCTGCATTACGAAATGGCCAAACGCCCGGAACTTCAGTCTCGTCTGAGGAAAGAGCTATTGACACTAGATCCGCTATTCACATTCCCTGTTGTCGACGGCCAAGAGCTCCCCAATTTGAAGGCTCTCGACGCTCTACCTCTCCTAGATGCCATCCTGCAGGAAACTCTACGGTTGTGGTCCGCGGCACCAGGCGGTCAGCCTCGTGTCACACCATCAACGGGATGCAGCCTTGCGGGCTATGATAAGATCCCTGGAGGGATCTTGGTGCACGCCAGGCCATATACTGTGCACCGCAATCCAGAAGTATTTCCTGAACCGGACAAGTGGAATCCGGACAGATGGCTGGACGCGACGCCGGTCGAACTGACCGAGATGCGACGCTGGTTCTGGGCGTGGGGCAGTGGCAGCTCCATGTGTCTCGGTAGTAATATTGCAACTCGGAGTAAGTTACAACCCTGTCCCACGATGTATCTAATTCCTGGCTACATGGTCGTGCCGATTATTAACTAGCCGCAGCCATCAAAGTGAATGTTGCCGGAATCTACACCAATTTCACAACGAGCCTTGCTGGTCAAGACAAAATCGAGCAGGAAGAAGGATACACTGCAGGGCCCGTTGGGGGGAAGTTGGTATTGCAGTTTAAGCGTGTGTGAAACGGTGCGGGACTGCGTGGGAAGGTCTGATCAGCGCGCACACGACGCAGTATGTCCTCGTCACTTGTGCTAGAATCCCTCAAGTAAGGCCATCGGGGTTGCCGTTTCGAGATAGAAGTAGGATAATAGCTAAGTCAAATAATTTGCAAACGAACTTTGTCCTGAATCCCGAGACCGACAGCCAGTCGTAGTTCCACAGGGATGCCTTTCAACCTTCAAAGGTAATAAGAAAAAGAAAAAGAAAAAAAAAGAATAGGATAGGATAATAGAATTTAATTCACGGGAAATTTTGAAGTGCAGTAAGAAAGAAAACAAGTCAAGAAAAAGAAGGGATACGAGTGTTTCGGATCTTTCCTCACACCGGCATCATGCCCATCTTTGCGTGAAATCCATGTCGCCAGTATCCGGACCTTCAAAGGAGCTGCAACCACCAGGAGTAAGTTGGAGTACTCCTTCTGGGCCCTTCTCCGCATTACAGGCTTGTGCTAAATAGCCTACTTTACCCCGAATCTAAACCTTCCTGGGGCTACACAACCCTGTTTTTCCCCAGACATTTGCAAACCTTTGCAGCTTGCAACCCCCCGACCCGCGACTCCTGGCTTGCTACTAAAAGCCTCGCAACTTCCCACGTCTATCCTGTTTTTATTTCCCACCTGTTCTCTCCTTTATATCCTTTAGGGGAAAAAAAAAGGGAAAAAAAAAAGGAAGCACACAAAATAAAAACACTGCAAGCTATATCAAAATGTCTGATCTCGAAAAATCGCAGACAGAAAGCGGCGTCCTTGACACAAAGCCTGCTTCTCTCCATGTTGAGGACAACTCGGAGTCAATCCAACAACGAGTCGACCCGTTTGGAAACCCGCTCTGGCCACCGCCCACGACAGATCCCTTGGACCCACTCAACTGGCCGAAGTGGAAGAAGTCATTTATCATGTTCATTGTCTGCTACAATTACTTCTTGTTGATCTACTGTATCACGGCTCCGATCCCCGCCATTCTCGAGTTTGCTATTCAATTCGACACGTCATATATGCGTATGACGTGGACCAATGCGATTGCTTCGCTCGGAGCTGCCGTTGGCGCTTTCTTCTTTTCCTCGTCGGCTGACATTATCGGACGACGTCCGATCATGATCCTCGGAACATGCATTGCACTGGTGGCGACTGTCATCAGTTCCTTACGCACCATCAACTTCGAAACTTTCTTTGCAATGAGATTCCTTCAGGCATTTGGAACTACGCCTTCGATCGCCGTGGGCCTGAGCATCATATTCGACTTGTGCTGGCAGCATGAGGTCGGGTTTTACACTGGCTTATGGACCATGTCAATCGACGTTGGATGCTTTATCGGAAGCCTTCGTGAGTACCCCAAAAGCTTACCGCACATTGGTATTTTTGTCTGACAAGTTTAGTGGGCTCCTTGGTGGCCTTGGCTGACCAGTACTGGATTCAATATCACGTCGCCATGCAAATGGCCGTCCTGCTCATCTTGCAGGTCGTCTTCCTGACCGAGACCCTTTACCCTCGAGATGCTGTACTGCAATTCAGGAGAACTTCGCCCAACGAGCCCATACCGTACAAAAGGACAAAAGAACTTGGGTTTGTCGTAAGTATCATCATTGCCTGTGGGATATAGGTCTCTGCTGACGCAATATAGAACCTCAAGAAAATCGAAGGAATCGACCATCCTAGGCCGTGGAGTACATTTGTTCGGGTTTCTAAGCTCCTTGTTCATCCTACAATCGCGCTTTCAGTTATTGGGTTCTCTTTTCTGCAATACGGATGGTAATTTGATATCCAAGTCGCATGGCATTCCCAGCACAAACTAACAAGAGCAACAGGATAGCGACATTGCTTAGCATGTTTCCAAACGCATATTCCGAGTACCCGCTTCAGATACAAGCTTTGATGTACTTGGGTCTTATCATTGGGACTGTGGTAGGAGAGGTATTTTTTTCTGGCCGCCTGAGTGACCTGATTGTTGGACGGCTATGCGCAACACGAGGTAGATGCCCAGAAATGCGACTCTGGTTGGCTTATGGCGGCGTTCTGGCCTACGCCTCGGGTTTGGTCATATGGGGCTTTGCAGTCGAAAAGGGCTACCACTTTATGGTTGGCCAAGTTGGTCTTTTCCTCAGTAAGGCCAGCCTGAATCCCTGCTCCCTGCTTGAACCACGAAGAATGAGGCTATTCGAATACTAACAATATACGTATGCAGTCGGATCGGGCTTACAAATTGCCAACACCGCTATCTCAGTCTACGCAATCGACAACGCCCCGGAGAAAGTCGTTGAAATTGCCACGTTAATCGGCTTTGGAATCAATGTGAGGGCTCCAGTGTGGCTTTTTTTTTTGCTTCAAGTTGCTGACTCGGTTAATAGATGGCATCATTTGCATACCCTTGGTTCATCACATCATGGATTACAGCCTGTGGTACGTTGTCAAAACAATACCTTATTTCCCTCTTGTGGGTTTCTCTTTCTGACATAATGTTAAGGTTACGCCACGGTATTCGGAAGCGAAGCCGCTATTGCGGCTTTAGGCGTGATTCCAATTCTGGTTCTGCTTCAAATTCGAGGGCGATCGATGCGAGAGAGATACCAAGAGAATATGCTCAACTGAAGTCACTAATCACTTTATAAACTCAATTAACAATGCAAAAAGAAATCCTGATCGGAATTGTCCTGATAACTAGATATCAGCGTGTTCGTGGTGTCTTTTGACTGTTTATTTTTTTGAACAGCGTCCTGTTAAGATTCCTCTCAGTCAGGGCAGGCAAAAAGTGAATCTCGAGCAAATGAAGACGGGGGTCATATGATCCTTGGCAATCCTGAAGACCTTTACGTCACGGAGGCCCAGGCCCATGTGATCAAATTGCCCCCAATCCGGCAGCTAGGGTAGCCCCGTTCTCATGATTCGTAGTGTTTCCTAATTCGGAATTCTAAAACGACTCTAGTTGCCGACTTAATTAGCTGACTAACTCGCAATTGCCGACTTGAAGGGCGCGGCTGCGACGCAGATCGATCGACCCAGGGATGTCGGGCCTGCAGCGTCCAGTCGTCTTGGCAACAGCAATTCATCGTTCGGGAAATGCAAGTCGGCATCTTGGCAATGGCGCGCGTAGTTGATGACACACTCGGGCATGTTCTGAACATCGAGATCCACTCCTGTGGATGTACCAAGCCTCGTCTTTTACGTAACATTGCAGGCCGGAGGCCCAGGCATCTCCAAAAGTGCCATTTTAGCCATGTCTTGCGCATGTAGTAATGGCATCCATCATAGGCTCGTGCCTTGGTTGCCTTTTTCGGTTAGTTGAGGGAACTGGATTGGATTGGAGGTCTTGCCCACAAGATGTAGAATCAACATCAAAGAAAACATGGACTCTACGTCGGCCAGAAGTCGTCCTTCACTCATTCTTGCATTCAACTCCATTGACGGCATGGCATGTCTATCATCAAACCAAACTCTACACCTCACATCCACATCTTGCGATAGAAGCACCACCACCAGCAACAATGGCTGAAAAACTTACGTCCGTCGCCCAGGAGCATGTCCCTGGGCAGTCCAACAAGCCTCTTTCCCGCCCACCGCATGCAATGACATTTGCACAGGTGTTGGAAGAGCTCCGCGTTGATACAGCTGCTGGGCTTAGTGCGTCTGAGGCGCAATCACGCCTCGCAGACTACGGTCCCAACGAACTCGACATGCAGAAGGGCGTCCAACCATTCAAGATCTTTTTGGAACAAGTTCTGAACGCTATGACCATGGTAAGCATCCGAGTTAGGATCACCTTGCTCTCGAGTACCTCATCTGATTGGCGTTCTTTGTAGGTTCTGCTGCTGGCGCTGGCTGCGAGTTTCGGTATACAAGCCTGGATCGAAGGCGGCATCCTGGGAGGTATCATTCTACTGAACATCGGGATCGGATTTTTCCAAAGTCTTCAGGCCGAGAAGACGATCGATTCGCTGCGCAACTTGGGTGCTCCGAAGTGCAACGTCGTCCGGGACGGCAAGACATTCACGATTCAGACATCCGAAATAGTGCCAGGCGATGTCGTCGACATTGGCACTGGCGATTCCATCCCCGCAGACATCAGACTGACGGAGGCTGTGAATCTCGAGATGGACGAGGCCGTGCTGACTGGAGAGTCAGCTCCCGTTTCAAAAATTCCCAAGCTGACTTTCGATGATGACACTGGCCCGGGCGACCGTCTCAATGTGGTGTACAGCTCGACTGTTGTCACCAAAGGCCGCGGCCGTGGTGTTGTCTTTGCAACAGGGATGTTTACGGAAATTGGCTGCATTGCCGGAGCCCTAAGTGGGGATCCTCGATCCAAGGCCGCCGCCGAGCCAGGGGCAGGCCGCGGGCTCATCGTGAGGTATCTCATCATGTGGTGGCACGCTGGCGCCGCTGTTCTTGGTGATTTCTTCGGCCTAACGGTGGGAACCCCCCTTCAAAAAAAGTTATCTGGTCTCTTCTTATGGCTCTTCGCATTTGCGATCGTCTGTGTCCTCGTTGTTCTCGGCGTAAACAAGTTCGATTCTCGACGGGATGTGATCATCTACGCAGTCACTACTGCCGTAGGAACGATCCCGGTTTCGCTGCTCTTGGTTCTCACCGTTACCATAGCGGCTGGAACCAAGAAGATGCTCGAAAGGCATGTGATTGTGCGGAACCTTCAGAGTTTGGAGGCCCTGGGCGGTGTTACAAGTACGCTATAAATCCTGTCCCTGATGAGACAATCTCTTAGGCCGGTGGTGATTCGAGAAGCTAACTATATGCGCGTGATAGATATCTGCTCTGACAAAACAGGGACAATCACGCAGGGGCGTATGGTTGTACGCAAGGCATGGCTTCCTAGCTATGGCACATACACCGTGGAGACATCGAATGATGTGTACAACCCTGCGGCAGGACAGGTTAGGTTTAGCCCGGCCAACCCAATGAATCTTGAGAACGCGGCAACAGTGATGGGGACAGCACCGGAAGAACATTCACGTGATGTTCTTCCAGATGAAGAGCCAGGGCACATTCGGGGACTTGAGTGTTATCTCGACATAGCCTCTCTCGCGAATCTTGCTTCACTGCGTCAAAAGGACGATAACTCGAGTGGTCCGGGTGCATGGGAAGCTCAGGGAGCACCAACGGAGGTTGCTGTCGCTGTGTTTGCCGCCCGATTCGGATGGAGCAGAACGAATATGACCCAAGATCCTGCCGCCGGGTGGAGACAGATTGCAGAATTCCCATTTGACTCTGACGTCAAGAAGATGTCTGTCATCTGCCAGAATCTCTCCTCTGGAAGTATGCATGTTTTGACCAAGGTTAGTCACGCCACTTCCTGAACTTCAGTCGAGATGTACAAAATAAAGGAATTCCCGCTAATATAGCTCGGGACACAGGGCGCCGTGGAGCGTGTCCTAAGCAGCTGTGAGGCTACCACTTTCCAGCAGAGCACGAAACCCTTGACCGACGAGACGCGTCGCAACATCCTCGCAAATATGGAAGTTCTCGCCGCACAGGGTCTTCGTGTTCTCGCCTTTGCGCACAAACAACTCGACCACCCTGTCCTCGAAACCGATTTCACAGACGGGAATTCTCGTCCTCGCGAGGAGTTCGAGACGGGCCTTGTTTTCCGTGGCCTCATCGGTATCTACGACCCTCCCCGGCCTGAATCAAAAGACAGCGTACGGATGTGTCACGGGGCTGGTATCACGGTCCACATGCTCACTGGCGACCATCCACACACCGCTCGAGCTATCGCCACTGAAGTGGGGATCTTGCCCACTGCAGAGAAGCTCCAGCTTCTCTCTGCCGACTTCGCACGAACGATGGTCATGGCCGCTCATGAGTTTGATAGTCTGACAGACGCCCAAGTCGACCAGCTCTCTGAATTGCCGCTGGTTCTGGCGAGGTGTGCTCCAAGTACCAAAGTTCGAATGATTGAGGCGTTGCACCGCCGAGGCCGTTACGTGGCTATGACTGGCGATGGAGTCAACGATAGCCCGAGTCTTCGATATGCCGACATCGGTATCGCTATGGGGAGCGGATCGGATGTTGCCAAGGAGGCTGCTGATATTGTCTTGACAGACGATAACTTTGCATCAATCCTGAATGCGATCGAGGAAGGCCGCCGCATCTTCGATAACATTCAAAAGTTCATATTGCATGTCTTGGCTGCAAACATTGGATTTGTCATCGCATTGCTGGTCGGCCTTGTCTTCAAGGATGCATCTCAAACCTCGGTCTTTTTATTGTCTCCCGTCGAGGTCATCTGGATGCTCATGGGAACAGGGTCTTTTTGTGAGACCGGTCTAGGTTTTGAAAAGGCAGTATCAAACATTTTGACTCGACCCCCTCAAGATGTAAGTATGATAAATATCCACAGTCTAATTTATTTAGAACTGGAACTAACGCTTCTCCTGCAGCTGCGATACGGTGTCTTTTCACCAGAACTGATGGTCGATATGGTTATCAACGGTCTTCTTATGGCGGCTTGTATTCTTGGGTCGTTTGTTGTTGTTCTCTTTGGCTTCAACGACGGCAATCTCGGCGTTGATTGCAACAATACATACTCCGAGGCTTGCGAACCCGTATTCCGGGCCCGTGCAACCTGTTTCAGCACCATGACCTGGATATTCCTATTCTTCGCGTGGGAGCTCATCGATTTTCGCCAGTCCTTCTTCGCGATGCCCAAAGGAGTGGGCGCGTGGCTCTCGCACCTCTGGGGCAACCGGTTCCTTTTTTTCGCCGTCTCGATTGTCTTTTTCACCGTGTTCCCTGTCATGTATATTCCCGGCCTCAACCGTGTGGTTTTCCTTCATACCGGTATTACCTGGGAATGGGGAGTGGTATTTGTGGCCGTCATAGTGTTCATGGCTGGTACAGAGTCTTGGAAATTGGCAAAGAGGATGTATTTCAGAAGACGGTCGAGGGGGCAGAGCTTTGACGCCAGTCTCGAGCCAAGGACCCCAGCATAGCTCCTGGTTGCATATGGTCCGTGAATGGTGGCCACGCTACACAACTCCAGAGTGCTGCGACGATATTCAAATATCACCTGTTATGTAAATATTTACGTTTCTTCGCCAGCACCCGGTGTAGCTGTCTTTTTGGGAGGGGGGACACAAGAATGAAGGATCGTCTATGCTCAATATTTCTACTCTAGCACTTAATTTAATCACCTCATTCCTCGCACCTCGATTTACAGCGACAAGTGACACGTGCAGGGATTCAGGAGCCATTGTCTTCAAGAAAATGAACTCCACTATAGCAAATCGTGACAGGATTACAGGATTAGGCCTTGATCAACTTAGAGTGAATCGAAAAGACGGCTGGGTATATACGCAGGCACCTCGTGAAGAAAGTGTTTGGACCACAACTTGAAGACACCCATCTCCATTATTAGTGGCTGCCGAACATATATTGCATGAATTGGCATCGCTAGAGCCATGGAGTACCATTCACATTATAAGACATATATCGACCCGCTCTTCCGCACGTGTTGAGATTCATAGCATTTCTGACAATTATCCTATTCAAGCAGGGGCCACAACATACAAAAATCTATACCCCTTACGAAGCTGCTCAAGAACCAGAAACGTGGCAATGGTTTGCGGCCCAAGTCGTGCAAAACTGGGCACCCAGCCCCTCATCATCCACCGTACGCCGTGCTCTGCAAAGTTGGTCCGGACAATGCTTCCGAGTGGCTTGGCATCCTTTGAGTTCATGATCTGCGTGCGTAGGACATCGATTGGATTACAGCATGTTGTGGCGACCAATCCGGCTGATAAAGATGATAGGATGTGAGTCAAAAGATTGTCTTTGAACGCGACCTTTTCTATCAGCAATCGTTTGAAGTTGTCATACGAGCTGAGCTGGCAGGTTGTCGTGATAGTCGCGCGACTGGCATTCACCCAAATGCCTCGAAAGAGGCCTCCGAAGCCGCCCTCTTTGATAATTTGGGCCCACGCAGAAAACACGTTGCGGTAGTTCCGTCGAGACTGCGGTGGAAGAGTTGTGTCGCTTTGCATTCTGACCGTGGCGATGTCTGCAGGGGTGCCAACAATGCCGCCCAGAAATCCAGAAACACCGGCGGACAGGATGAGAGACATAGGGCTAGGATGTGGGCCAAGCCGGGCCTTGATCGAGTCGTATAAAGCAAATCTAGTAGTACCGTACATAACTGCAGATAGGTTAGCATGCACGTCGACGAGTGCCAGCACAATAGAAATATCTGACTTTGTCTTGCCAAGCCACCAGTCAACTGCTCGACAGTTAGCTCCTGTAGAAGCACATCTCAAACGCTAGATATCGAACCTACCCCAGCATATACGCCACGGAAACCATCAGAGAGAATAACGCCACGGAAAGTGGCTATAGCACCCGGCTTTGGAACGATGTGTTGGGTTGCTTGCATCCTAACCTTGGCTAGTACCGGATTAGTTCGGGTGGCAAGGCCACAGACTGTCGCGAGAAGGACTTACTGAGATCCAAGGGGTGCGTCAGGAATACGGCCAGACACGAAGCAGAGCCGCCGAGCCATATTGGATATCGGACTGGTTCTCGAATGAACTTCGGTATGGGAGCATCCTGCGGATGTGCCCCAAGATGAACCTCCATTATAAAAGTCAGCAATGAACCCAACAGACAGATTAGCTTCGTGGTCTCCAACGGTGCCCCAGTGTCGAATCAACCTGTTGTGATGGATGAAGAGCTTAGTGCTCCTATTTTGCTCTGGGTTTGTTACAGAACTGACAAAGCTTTAATACCCGAGTCTATCTGTCAGAGCTACCCGTCAGGTAATCCGGGCCGCCAGCAGGTTCCCTGTGATACCGATTAGGAACGTAATAGTTGTCGGAGTGACGGGGTGAGAATGACAAACAAGGAGTAATCGCGTAGCCACCCACGTTGGTAATCGATCGCATTGTCGGCCAACTCGTCGGTGTGCGTACACGAACTCGGCTGTGTCCAGGTACCCCTAGACCAAGTAACCGCCCCACGTCTTGGCGTCGGTCAGGCGCTCGCAATGGTTCGTAAGCCGGGTTGAGGACCACTCCGAGTGGCCGGGCTTAGTTAGGTTGACGCTCCGCAACTCCGCTATTGAAGTCGGCTGTTTGGGAAGTCCAGTGTCCCCGCAACTACTTCTACCAAAACTGGCCATCCAGATAGCTGGATAAAACGATCCCTACCTCGACCCTTTTCTGGGTCAGCTTGGACCCTGTCGCGACACGATTTTCATCGAGCCCAGAAACCCGATACAGTGCAGCCCCCCAAAGACTTTGTGTTTCTACCGGCAAAGGCCATAACCGACGCGACCATGACATCATCTTCACTACCCTTCGAGGTGCGACCGGGGCAACGCCAAACTGTTCATACTTCTGGATGAACTGCGCTGACTTCGTCGCTGAACATAGTTAACAGATCCGTTGCTACTGCGACAGCAGTCGTACGTTGACGGCCAGTGGATTGAAGCCAAGTCCGGCCGTAGATTTGACATCGTCGGTATGTTTCTTCACCCAGCTGTGATCAGGACAGCTGGCAAGGGCAAGCAGGAAGTCGATGATCTGATATTTTAAATTCGCTTAGACCCCGGCACTGGAAAGGCGTGGGCCTCATGCCCTGCAAACGATACCTCGGATGTGGACCATGCTGTCGAAACCTCCCATGCTGCATTTGAGCAGTACAAGACTGTGAATCCTCGGACCAGAGCCAAACTGCTCCTAGCCTGGCACGACGCCATCGTTGCAGCCAAGGACGATCTTGCCAAGATCATAACCTATGAGACCGGCAAGCCAATTGCAGAGGCATATGGCGAGCTCGACTATGCTATTCCCTTTACTTGGGTGAGCGAGTCCACACCGAACACCGACCAGAGAGCCTCTTGATCTGACCGCGATATAGTGGTTCATGGGAGAAGCAGAGCGCGTCCAGGGCACGGTGTCGGTGCCCGCGGCGGCCAATCGAAGGGTATTCACAGTAAAGCAGCCTGTGGGCGTCTCCGTCGCTCTGGTTCCTTGGAATTTTCCTGTGGCCATGATTTTGCGAAAGGCTAGTGCAGCATTTGCCGCCGGCTGCACCATGATTGTCAAGCCGTCGCCCGAAACACCTCTGACCATGCTGGCCTTGGCCGAACTCGCCGGCCGTGCAGGTTTCCCCAAGGGCGTCCTGAACGTACTGACAACAGACCTGGAGAGGACGCCGGCATTGAGCGAGCGACTTTGCAAGCACCCGCTCGTCAAGAAGGTCACTTTCACGGGAAGTACGGCCGTCGGTAAAATTGTCGCACGGCACTGTACCGAAGGGTTGAAGAAGGTCACGCTGGAATTGGGCGGCAACTGTCCTTTCATTGTTTTTGATGACGCCGATCTTACTCAAGCACTAGACGCGCTTATGCTGCTCAAGTGGCGTCATGCCGGCCAGGCATGCATCACTGCAAACCGCGTCTACATCCAAGAAGGCGTCTTTGCCAAGTTTCGAGACTTGCTTGTCGAGGCTACTCAAAAGATCAAAGTCGGCCACGGCGCGTCCGAGGGCACGACCATGGGTCCGGTCACAACGCCCAAGGGAGTCACCAAGGTTGAGCAGCAAATCGAAGATGCCACATCACTCGGTGCAAAGATTCTCCTCGGTGGCAAGAGGCCTGCCGGCTTGACGGGCTACTTCCACGAGCCTACGATCCTTTCCAGCATGACACCGGAGATGTTGGTATCTCGAGAGGAAACGTTCGGCCCCATCTTGGCGCTGTATAGCTTTACAACTGAAGAGGAAGTAGTCAAGGCTGCAAACGACACCAACATGGGCCTCGCATCCTACTTCTTCACCAAAAATGTCGATCGCACCTGGAGGCTTCTGGAAAATCTGGAGGCGGGCATGATTGGCATGAACACAGGTATGTCACTTTGATGAATCAATCGTTTGATGTTGACCTAACAATGGCAGGAAACCAATCTGCGGCCGAGTCGCCATTCGGTGGCATCAAGGAGTCTGGTTATGGCAAGGAATCCGGAAAGGATGTTGCAATCAACGAGTACCTGATTACCAAGACTGGGACTTTCACGGTGGCAGGGCAGTACTAGGTAGATTAGCGTCGCATTATAGAGGAATATATATCTGGCCCAAAGTCTGTTCAAAAGTGTCTTTACATACGAGCTTGGAGGCTGCGATTGTAATGATACTGATAATTCACCGACTGATTATGAACTCTGTATGAGTTTTACCCTTCTTAGTTCGACCATTTAATGAAACCATTACTATATGCGACGAGTCTATAGACACACACTTGAACAAGGAACGGCTGTGATGTACAACATGTCCAAGTACATTGGTTCTTAGCGAAATTACTACGACGGTTGCCGATCAATGTTCTGATAGGCGGGGCCGGTATTTGCGCGTTTTCTTTTTTGTACCTCGACGCTATTTTTTGGCTACATTTCCTACTATCCTTCCAGAGGTACTTCGACAATTTTTTATTTTTTATTTTTTATTTTTTATTTTTTATTTTTTGTTATTTGTTATTTGTTATTTCCTTTTTATGTTAATTAGCTACGAATTATTGTGAGAAATTAAAGAAAAATCGTACAAAAATATATTATTATAATATTAAATCAGGAAAAATTTCAGGATTCGGAAAATATATATTATATACTTTTTCATAATTTTTCAAAATTATACAAGACGAGAAAACGAAGACGTAAAAAAAGAAACGAAAAACAGTGACGGATTTTCTGCTCTTCACTGCGTAATTGATGGGAGTGGGTCGCTAGAAACACGCTAAAATGCGACGCGCCCTGCCAAACAGTACAGCACTGTGGTGGGGCGACCGGGAGCCAGAACTTACCCATAACGACCTCGTAGACTAAGATGTCTTATCGCCAGAATGTGGAACGGTTCAGAGGATGAAAATATTTCAATGCCATTCCTCGCTCAGAGGAGATCCTCGCGTGCTCTGATTTTGTACTGGGGCATGTCGGGGTGCTTGCCCTGCCAGGGGTGTCTATGCAGCGCAAACGTCTCGTACTCTGGGACAGGAATGCGTGGGAACAGCCCCATCTTGACGACGACTTTCCCAGCATAAGCTGGCACGGTGGATCGTATCGGACTGGGGGATGTGAGTTAGCTTAGAATAGTTCAAAGCGCTGTCGATTAACCGCAGCACAACATACTTTCCACACGTCGAGCAGAACCAGCGTCCGATGGGTTTCCCGCTTAGCGTGTTGATGTCGGTGAACTCCTTCAGGGTACCATTGCGGTCCTCGAACACCACTTTGTCTTCCTCGATGACGAGATTGGCGGAAGCGAAACTTCCAGCTACCTTGCGGCAGTTGGCGCAGTGGCAGATGTGCCCGCGTCTCCGAGTGAACAGGTCAGGGTCGTTAATTGTCACATGGATAGAGCCGCATAGGCAGTGGCCCGTCAAGCCGTTGGAGAACTCGGAGGGGTCGTGGCGCTTTGGGTCGCCGGTCAGCTTCTTAGCCAGCTCGTCAGCCATTGTGAACGCAAGTCGATGCGGCCTGGATGGATCTAGCTTATAGGTGCGAGAGGTGAAATCAGATTGCAGTTCGAAAAGTTTTTTTTCCCTTTTTCGTTTTCTTCTTATTTTGCGGGACAGGATGGCTTGCGCTCTTCAGCAAAGAGAAATTCGGGAGAGACGGTGGATGGTTAGTTGAAAAGGATCAAATGAACGTGACTAGAGGAGAACCACCATTTCCCCATCTCCACACATATAGCCGACTTGGGTGGTTTCATGACAGAAAGTCGCCTTGTGCAGCAGCAGAAGATAGCACTGTCCCCAACCCGCCATCTGTGTCATGAGACAGTGGCCGAATCGGTACCCCCGCATATAACTAGCTAGGGTGCGATCAAGCTAGATACTCCAGGTCAACGGACCTGGCATGAGCACGGACTGCCGGGAACAGGCTCCAAGCTTTGAGGACCGTGCTATGAGCCAAGGAACGAAGCTTACTAAAGACAAATATACCCTTCGATAATCTCTCGTCTTGTATTCGTGTCCTTTGTGTCTCCTGTCGAATGTCACCCATAGGCATTGCTTTGCACGTTGCTGTTGTCCACCGCTCGTCATGAGAGCCCAATTTTACCACCTGGTGCAGCCGGGCGTCCGTCGCCTATCCACATCATCCGCGGCCGCCACATCCGCATCACAGGCTGCCGTTCGCATACTAGAGACTAATGGTAACACGTCCATTGTGCGCTCTTAGTTGATCGACGCGAACCAGCTCCAGTTTTTGAGTCTCGCTCTGAACGGGCCGAACCTGTCTCCTAGACTTTCTGTCTTGGACAGATCACCGCCAGAAGGGACGCGGCCGGCTACCATCTCGTCTACTTCACGCCTGCTGGGCTGGAGTGCGACTTTGGGACCGACGGCACCGACAGAACGTTCAACCCTGGCGCGCCCTTTGTTCGTCGCATGTGGGCTGGAGGTAGCATGGAATGGGCTCGTGACAATGGCCTGCGTGTGGGCGACATGGTTGAGGAGCGCACCACTCTTCTCAATGCAACGGCCAAGCAAAGCAGAGCTGGACACGAAATCGTGTTGGTCGAGGTCTTGAAGACTTTGTCTAATAGTAGACGATTAGCACTCGAAGTCAAGAGGTATGATCCGATGAAGCCGAGCCTGCCAGCAGGACAAATCCCCACGAACTCTCGTTAATCACACTTGCAGGTCCTGGATTCCCCAGGCGGCGAAGCCAAATGGTCCGGGTCCGCAATCTCGCACAGCGAACGCGCCCTGAATCACAGACGACGCGTCTTCGCAAGTCTCGAGAGTCAAAAACCTTCCCCTTACTGCAGATGGTTGAGTCGCACATAACACTTGGTCTCTAAATACTCTCTTACAACTGTCTTACAATTGCATCAGGTCGGGCGCGTCGTTCCTTCTGACTTTTCAGATTCTTGGCGCTCACCTCCAATGCGCATATTATTCATTATTCGCATCCCTGGTCGACGGATATAGAGGGCTTACCCGACTTGGTCGTTCATTGACCGCTCAACCTGATCAACATGCTGGACCTTTGGCGGACGTGCATAGAAATGGTGATATCTTGGCTCCATTTGACATGTCATACCGAGCAGTTGCGCCGCTTTATGCGGGCAACCAGTATGAGATTTCCGCAGAGCGTTCCCGGGACGACGGGAAAACCACCATGGTCGTTTCGCACAATGGCACCACCAACATAGGAGGGGACATCTCTTGGTCATGAGCGTCTGTTGTCTATCTTCTATCCCCACAAGAGCCTCTAGCCTACACTGTAAATACATTTGCCACATGCAGCGATGAAATTCTACTCTCCCTTGGGAAAATAAACAATAAACAACCGTCTAATTCCTAAGCTTTCTGAGCAATTCCACCATGGTGTTGCCTAGTAGACCAGGGTGGGCGACTACCACCGCCCCGGCCTCGGCAAGGGCAACGGCTTTGGCCTCTGCACTTTTATCACCAGGAGTCAACAGTGCGCCGGCGTGACCCATGACCTTGCCTCTCGGCGCTGTCCTGCCGGCAACCATGGCCACAATTGGCTTTGGGTTCTTCGTCCCTTGCAGATACCGCCTGATGGACTCTGCGGCATCAAATTCGGCCACGCCTCCAATCTCGCCGATGACAATAATGCCATCCGTTCCTTCGTGATTGTAAAAGATATCAAGCCCATCCACCAGCGTTGTGCCGGGCAGCGTGTCGCCACCCATGCCAACCACAAGACTCTGTCCCAGTCCCGTCCGCGTTGTAGCACCCACCGCTTCGTAGCTCAGCGTGCCGCTCTTGCTGACAATGCCGATGCGGCCTGACAGAAATTGCTTATAGGGCATGATGCCGAGTCGGCAGCCACCGGGAGCGATAACGCCAGGGCAGTTGGGACCGACGAGCCGCGATTTCGACTGCGCCTGCAAAATCTGCTGCACGCGGAGCATGTCGTGAACGGGAATGTGCTCGGCCACCGATACGATCAGAGGGACCTCAGCCTCGATCGATTCTATAATGGCCTTGGCAGCAAAAGCCGCAGGCACAAACACGGCACTTGCGTGCGGCTTGACCTCAGCCATCGCCTGGGCAGATTCTTCGTCAGCTCGCCTATGACGATTTTTAACAGGCGGAGATATTTACCTGGCGAGAACAAGTGCCTTACCTCTTTCACAGTGTTGAATACGGGTAGGTCCAGGTGAACGGAGCCTCCCTTGCCGGGCGAGACGCCACCGACGATGTTGGTTCCATACGCGATCGTGTCCTTTGCGTTTGCGGTTGCCTTGCACACTATTAGCGTCCGTTTCTGCCACACACAGACGTAGAAGTCTCGGGCTTAATATTGCAGAGGTACCTACAGCTTTGCCAGTGAAACCTTGGTAAATGACCCTGGTCTCCTTGCCAATGATGAGATTTGGGATGGTCTTGGAGTAAGGGATGGTGGCGCCGGTCACAGTAGCGAAGGTTGCACGTTGAAATAGCTTCTGACGGGGACATGCCCTCGGGCTGAGGACCCTAGTGACGGTGAGGAGTGCCATTTCGAAAAAGGTGGTCGAAGATCTAGTAAGGTGCAGCATAGATTCAGAGAGGCAGAAGGGCGGCGAGGAACAGCTGTTAACTAAGTGAGCGCACGAGGATGGCGATGCCAAGCAACAAAAGGCCAAGCCGTGATCCTATGAGTACCTCATCGTGACACAAATCAGTTTGTCACGACTGGGACTGCCAGACGATGTACCCGGATAGGTTAGGTGGATGGATACACGCCACTCTCGGCCTACGTGAAAGCGAGTAGCTAGTCGTTTGCGGAGAACAAAAAAGCTGGCGCTGTACACTTGCATTGGTTTTCAAAGCCTAGCATGTGAGAACAGAGGACATGAAGAGACCGTCAATTGCGGGGCGGCAACCCCGGTTAATACATTCCTGAAGACCAAATACTCGCCAAGCGACCGGGAATTAGGTCCAAGACGGCGGCTTTGTAATAACAAACGTGACTAACAGGCTCGTGCATGTTCCTGGTCGACAACCCCGTGATGGCTACTGAGCGCAAATGGAGCTGACCATGTTTATCTGCGTATATTCTGCGTTCAGCGAGGCGGTCAGGTTTAAGTTAATTAGTCTACATGCTTGTTGCATCTACACTTGATCAATTCTTGCTCTCCGGTCGTTTCGCCGGTTCTTTCACCACTCGACGTTCTCGACTTGCCCTCTGTATTTCTCGAGAGCTTCAACATGTTGACTTCGCTTCGGTCTTGCTGCCGTGCGCTTCCCCGTGCTTCGGTAGGTAACAATCACGATGCGCATGAGCTCGAATATACGGTATCGAGGCGAGCTAACTGGCTGTGAAGGCAAGGGGACAATGGAGGGTGCAATCGCGTTCGCTGAGCATACATGAATATCAAGCCCAGAATCTTCTCCGCCAGGTAAGTTGCCAAACCGTTCTGGGCGGTTTGCCCTCGTGCGTTTGGACCGACGGGCTTTTGGACTGACGGCGCCCTTAGAGCGGATTGTCAGTAGCACGAGGCGAGATCGCGCGTACTCCTGCCGAAGTCGAATCTATTGCCTCCAGACTAGGTATGCGTTGCTAATCCCGGGCGTATTTCTTTCTTCTCGCTGCTTGATTTTACAAGTCCTAATTTGATCTCCAGGCGGCCCGGTCGTGCTGAAGTCCCAAATCCTATCTGGTGGTCGTGGCAAGGGCCACTTCGACTCAGGACTCCAGGGAGGCATACAAGTGGTTGAAAGGTAAATCTCCCTTGCTGAAAAATGCAAAAGTTACGAGTGCTGATTTTGAATGGTATTTTGTCACACAGTGCCTCGGCTGCTCGCAACGTCGCCTCGCAGATGCTGGGCCATGGTCTTTTTACCAAACAGAGTGCCGGCAAGGCGTTTACGGTGGACAAAGTTTACGTTGTTGAAAAGGTCGACATTCGGTCGGAATACTATGTTGCGATAACGATCGACCGCGCGGCATACCGCCCGGCATTGATTGTCTCCAGGCATGGTGGCATGGACGTCGAGAAGATTGCGGACTCGGAGCCCGATTCCCTGCTCAAGATTTCGCTCGATTACAGCGTGGGAATTACTCCAGATATTGTGGGTCGCGTGTGTGAGAAGCTCGACCTGGAGAGCGATGCGCAAGAGAAGATCGGCCAAGTTCTCAGAAAGCTGTATGCAACATTTGTGGAAAAGGACGCGGTTCTTGTCGAGGTGAACCCCCTTGCGAAAGACGGACAAGGAGAATTCACTTGTCTCGACGCAAAATTCTCATTTGACGATGCCGCTGCTAAACGTCAAGCCGACCTTTTTGGTCTTCGTGACAAGACCAACGCCGTTGCTGCCGAGGTCGAAGCCGAGGCCTCGGGTCTTGTCTACATACGTCTCGATGGCAACGTTGGAAACGTTGTCAACGGTGCGGGTCTTGCCATGGCGACCAACGATGCCATTGCCCTGTACGGCGGCAAGAGTGCCAACTTTCTAGACGCCGGTGGCCAGGCGACAACAGCAACGATGGTCAAGGCTTTCGACATCATTCTCTGCGACCCGAGGGTCAAGGTCATCCTTGTCAATATCTACGGAGGCATCAGTCGCTGTGACATGATCGCGGAATCAATTATCAGTGCGGCTTCTCAACTGGGGCCACTGCGGTGCCCGATCGTCGTTCGTCTGCAGGGGACGAATTCAGACGAGGGCCAGAGAATGGTGAGTCTCGGTGGTTTTTGCCGAATTCCAGCAGGAGTGAGTCTGCTAACTAAATATCGCAAACAACAGATTACAGAGTCGGGGCTGAAACTGATCGCCGAGTCGGATTTTGGAGCTGCGGCCGAGCGTGCTGTACAGGAGGCAAATAAGTCTTAAGAAATCCACGTTGTCGTATATACAATCGATTTAGCCTGATAGATTTGTAGATCACATTTAACACAAACCACACACAGAACTAGCAATGATGATTTGGCACTTTGAAGGTGCCTGCTTCTTGGGTGTGACTACGGCATAGATGTTCCAGAGGATGTGTCCTGCACCGTTTCTGTACTTTTCCCGAGCGCAGTGGCTATTCGGCCTGAACGGCGATGACATTCAAAGCTGGCACACGAGTCTATTAGTTGTATAATATCTAATGAGCACAGTGGAACCAACTCGATGAGAAACGATTGCAGCTTTGGTCTGTCGTGATGGTCTCTTTTACTTTATACCGGAGCTATATCTGTGTGACTAGAAGAGATTCTTAAAGGATAGGGTGCCACTCCGTACAGCTACTCTGGCTCTTGATCTTGCCACTGCTCCAACACCTCTTGCACCGGCATACCGGCTAGCCGAGCTTGCGCCAGGATCGAATACGCCTTTCTGGCTACCGGGATATCTATCATCTTCCCATCCAACGTCCATGCCGCCAAACCGTTTTCATTTGCTTTTGCGTCTGCTATGGTGACCCTCGCAGCCCATGTCACATCTCCGAGCGATGGGGAGAAGACGCTCTGTGTCGCTACCACTTGGAGCGGGTGTATGCATTGCTTGCCGGTGAATCCCATGCGGCGACCATCCTGTGCCTCGGATTCCAACGCATCCTGGCCTGCTTGTCCTTTGAAGCTCGTACATACGAGATCGATGCTTGAATCGAGCTCAGCGGCGCGGCATTCAGCGACAATTGAACTCCTGGCAAAGAGAAACTCGGTCAAGGATGGGGTTCGGGTGATCGAGAGGTCGAGTGCAAAATCCTCTGAAGCGAACATAAGTCCAGACAGGAGGGGGCTGGCAGAGCAGATAGACTTCAGGTCCGTGATTCCTTGGGCGGACTCGATAAGCCCCAGAATGCGTACGGGCTTCATTGGCTGCTCCCTGGACCCCGAAAGGCCTCCATGCGGTCGACAATGGCGAATCACGTCCGTCACGAAATGAAGGTCACTGGCACTGTGTACCTTTGGTACGACGATGGTGTCCAGTTGCGGAGCTTGCAGCTAAGGTGTTTGTCGTGTGAGCCGGGCGCCCCGTACAGATGAGGATAAACTGAGCCATACCACATGAGTGAGGTCTGCTAAAGCGAGACCGCTGTCTACTGCGTTGATCCGCACAGCGTATTCCTTGATGCCGGCGGCGGGAGGGCCTGACAGGTGATCTGCCACCATGGTGCGTGCTGCGGCTTTCAGTGCCGGGGCAACCGAATCTTCCAAATCGTAGGCCACGCAGTCGACCTCGAGAGCTCGGGACTTGTCCAGCATCTTCCTGGACGCCCCCGGCACTGTGATTGTGTATCAGCATGAATTCTCACTTGTAGCGAGCCTGGAAAGGCATACCGTAAAGCACGGCGCGCCGAAGGAACGGTGCAATTGCCATAATGTGGTCTTCGATGCTGAACTTGGACGAGATGGTCAACTCGAGATGGTCAACTTGAGATGATCAATCCGTGAAACATGAACATTATGCATAAAATGAGGCACGGCCGGACATCGCTGGTACGAGCTGTAAGGCTGCCACTGGCAAGCGCCTACAATCAATCGATACCTTCGGCTACTCCCCTCTCCGCCCGGATGCTGGAGTCTTCAACTTACACAGTTTAGGTGGTCCATATTTTAGCACGCCTAGACCAGCGCCTGCATTGCCCGCATGATCCCCGCACAGAAGCGGATGATGTCGAAGTTGGGGTCTCTCGGCTACTATAAAGGCGCCATAAACTACTCGGAATAGCCGACTCGGCGAACAAGAAAGCCATAGACGGGCGCGCGGGGAAAAGGTCTGGGCATGACTCGTCTGGTCATCTTGTTAGCTTGAAAGACGGAGAGCCAATATAATAGCTGCGAATGAAGAGCTTCCATATTCTTCACGCTCACACCATCTATCACTTCGTAAATTGATCGAACGCACTTCTCCACTACCAAAATTAAAAAGGTTCTCAAGCATGGCGCCCATCAAGATTCTCGTCTCGGCCGATTTCGACGCCGTCTCCGGCTGGCTAGGCACCGGCAGCCACCCGGACAATACGCTCGGCGATTATTCATGCGGTGTCTTCGCCGGCCACGTCGGCGTTCCCCGCATGCTTCGGGTCTTCAACAAGCTGGGCATCCAGGACAAGGTTACCTGGTTCATTCCTGGCCACAGCATGGAATCCTTCCCCGCGGAGACGGCCGCCATCATCAAGTCTGGTGCTGAGATCGGCCTGCACGGCTACTGCCATGAGGGTGCCTATCAGTTGACCGAAGCGCAAGAGAAGGATGTCTTCTCCAAGTGCATCGAGGTCGCCGAGAAGTTGACCGGCAAGCGGCCCAAGGGCTACCGCGCTCCTCTGTACCAGGTGCGGGAGTCGACCATCCGGATCTTGGAGGACGAGGGGTTCCTGTACGACTCGTCCCTCTCCGCCCACGACTCGAACATCTACCGCCTCCCGGCGCGCGGCGGCAGCCCCATTGTTGCCCCGGAGTACAAGGCCGAGAACAGCGCCAAGAACTGGATGCAGCCTCACGTCTTTAGCCAGCAGGAGACCGGCTCGGTCCTGGAAATACCGTGCAACTGGTACATGGAGGATGCCACGCCTCTGATGGTTGCCCCTCATGCGACGACCAACTCGCATGGATACGTTGACACGCGCGTCATCGAAGACAACTGGAAGGAGAGATTTGAATTCCTCGTCGAGGAAATCGAAGATCTTCGCAAAGAGGGTGCCTCTGAGGCCATTACCGTCTACCCCCTCGTGCTGCATCCCGACACGTGCGGCCACCCGCACGTCCTCAGGATGCTTGTCAGATTCCTCGAATGGATTCAGAGCAAGGGAGACCTGGTCGAGTTTGTGACGTATGCCGAGGCCGCAGAGCAGTTTAACAACGCGAAGCATTGATCTTCTGCAATGGGAGACAAACGATAGTAAATGGGCGTGTTTTAGCCACATTACGTCAAAGTAAATAGAAGAAGAAAAGAAATATCATTCGGCTATTTATTCGTGCTCTTGTACTTGGCAAAACGCTCTGTAGACGTATATTCTTCATCTCTTTATGTTCACTCTCCCGTTCAAGTCTGAAGGCACGAAGAAACGATTATTGAACATTTGCAGACGTGCAAAGCAATGCAGCGAATTATGACCAAGTAGGTCCTCGCGTGGTATAAGAACTCTACAGGCATATAAACGAGACATTTACATTGAACGGAAAGGAAGAAGTGAAGCAAAACATTGAATTATGCTGGTGGAAAGAGTCCACCTCTCTGTAACAAAAGGAACTGGCAGATAGATTTAAACCGTGGCTGCCTCGATGTGTGTCTGGGGTCCATCCTCTTCCTCATAGATCCCACCAATTGTCTCCGGTCCCCGGTAACCGTGCCTAGCTTTGAAGTACCACCAGAGTGCCACGATGATGGTGAACCCGCCCCAGAGCAGAGACACATAGTTCATGGTCTGTGCCGAGGTAGGAAGCGAGTACGGGAAAGAGTAAATCACAAACCACACAAGCATGTAAGCACAAGCTAAGCCGTTGATAATAAATCCCAGGTAGCCTTTGAGCCTGAATGGGCCGTAAATGATATTCTTGCGCCCGGTAAGCAGGTTTGGCAAAATCGCAGCGGTGTAACTAAGCAGAAGTTAGGGATTGCCGCGCACAGAAAGGACAAGGAGCTTGGCGTAACGTACGAGGCCGTGCTCATCAGAATGTAACTGCTGGCAAACGTATTGAAGGCTTCGGTGCTCCCGACGTAGACGCTGCGGCAGCGGTTAGCTTCCGACACGAAAATAGGATTTGGTAAACAGTAAACACTTACCAGCCCAATGCTGTTACCAGACAGGCACATGCGATCGTCGCATTCACCGGCACGTCTAATTTGGGGTGAACCTTGGTAAAAAACTGGGGGAACGGAGTAGCGCCGTCTCTCGCAAGTGCCCAGAGCGTTCTGCCCACAGTAATGTACACGGTGACCAGGCCCATGGACAGGGCCAGAAGAATGATGAAGAGCAAGCCGATAGCCCCGGCTGTTGTTCCTGTCGCCTGGCGGTAGATCTCGGCGATGGGGAAAGCGGAGTCGATCAAGGCGGTGTAATCATTCATCGCGTACATAATGGCAATAAGATAGAACAGACCCGTGAAAAAGCCAATGGTCATCTGAAGGGCAATTGCAATAGGAAGATTCTTCTCGGGATGGTGGATCTCCTCAGCCAAGTGGCTCCAACGAGGTCAGCACTCGTCTTTCATCGGATCGGAATACGTGGCTGCTCACCTGGTGGCATCCGGAGTACCAATGGCGTAGGCCCCGTTGAGCATGCCAGCGACAAACACGAAACCGTTGGGATAGCCGATATTGGCTGTCCAATCAGACCAGACGAAACTCGAGGGTTGATAACCAGTTCCGCCCGGCCGGCCTGGGATAACGACACTACTCCAAGGTCAGCCAGTGTTGCTTGGCACATTCGCGAAGCCGAGAGGGGGGGGGGGGGGGGGGGGGGGGGGGGGGGAACCCCAACACAAAAAAAAAAAAAAATAACAAAAAAACCAAAAAAGACCACGCCTATGGCGGCCGTATTGGGGCCGGGCATCGCG